>CM062812.1:64849711-65369741 GCA_031772625.1 Pinus tabuliformis
CACCACTATTAAGTCCCAAGATCATCGCTTAATCATTTAATTATTGATTAGTGTATTATTGTGTTGTTGATAAGCATTATTGTGTGGAACTGCGGGCTGGTCCCATCATAGTGGTATCAGAGTGGGATTTAGTGTTTCCTTGAGAAATGGAAGTTGGAAGATGAGGACGTGCAAGAGGTGCTCGGAGAGCAGTAGATGAAGGACTAGAAGTGGAGATTAGGATCCTTATTTCCCATTTGGAGGTAGTTGAAGCGGGAAGGAGATGGGATCCAGAGGTAGGAGATGACAACGAAGAAGAAGCCATAGTGACAACAGATGGATCGGATTAAGAAGGGCCGGAAATGATACTTTTGAGGTTGGTCCTATTGGTGAGCAGCAAGCCTAAACCAGAAATCCCAAATTATGACAACAGCTTGTCCACAGAGGTTCTGTTGGACTGGATCGGTGAACTAGACAAATATTTTGAGTGTGAAGAGGTCAGTGAAGATCAGAGAGTTAAATTCACTGCAACAAAACTGAAGGGACACGCAACCCTATGGTGGGAAAGTGTCGAAACACAGAGAAGGAGGATGAACAAGTTGCCAATCAAGAAATTTTCAAGGATGGTGGCTAAGTTGAAAGGCAGATTTCTACCTAATGATTACCAGATTGTGCTATATCGGCAAGTGTAGAATCTGAAGCAGAAAGGGACAACAGTAAGAGAGTACATTAAAGAATTCTACTGGGTAAATTTAAGAGCTGCTTATATGGAGGACACCCTGAAGAAAATAGCCAAGTATGTGAATGATTTAAGGTTAGAAATATTAGATGAAATCAACATTCTTTCCTCGAAAAACATAGAAGAAGTATATCAGAGTGGTATGAAAGCAGAGGAGAAGATCACTAGAAAATAAAATGCTAGGAGAGGATGGGGAACCGGCAGAGGAAGAGGATAGTCTTATGGTAGAGGACGAACTACCAGTAATAGTGAAGAAGGCAGCAGTTCCAAAGCTTCTGGGACAGCAGAAAAAGGTGACAGCACGAGAGGTGGCAGGCCATATCAGTGAGGAAGGGGAAATGGCCGAGGTAGGGGAGCTAACTATCAGTGCTACAGGTGCCATAAGTGGTGGCACAGATGTTTTGAGTGTCCTGAGGTGGAACAAGTTGGACAGAGAGGTGCATATGTCGCACAGCCAAAGGAAGCAGAGGCACCTCCCTAAGAAGCAAAAAATGTGCCAGAAATAAGGGAAGCCTTAGTCTTGAACAAGTTATTGTTGAAACCAACCAAAGAAATAACTGAACAAACTCAAAGGAAAGCTTTATTCTAGACAGTTTGTAAGTCACACAGTAAGTGATGTAAGTTGATTATCGACAGTGGAAGCATAGATGGAGATGGTGGAGAAGTTGGGGCTGAAGCGGTTGAAGCACCCCACTCCTTACATGGTATCATGGCTGCAAAAAGGCCATCAATTGTTGGTAGAGGAGCAGTGTGAAGTGGAGTTCCATATCAGCAGATATAAGGATAAGGTCATTTGTGATATAATGTCGATGGATGTATGTCACATACTGCTAGGTAGGCCATGGTAGTATGACAGGAAGGTATTACATGACGGGAGGACAAATTGTTATAAGTTTGTCAAAGATGGGATCAAGCACACGCTTGTACCCATCAAGGAAGAAGAGACATTAGAAACAAACGGGATGAGAGTGTTACTGTTTGGTAGAAAACAGTTCTTGAAACAGATTGAAGACAATGAAGTAAGCTTGCTATTGTGAGAAGAGCGAAGATGGTGCTACTACACATAGAGGTGTCAGATTTTCCCGCGGAAATTCAGCAAATGCTGCAAGAGTTCAGTGATATAGTAGTGGATGACTTGCCAGATAAATTGCCTCCTAAGAGAAGTATAAGTCATCATATTGACTTTATACCTGGAGCAAGCTTTCCGAATAAGGCAGTGTATCGGATGAGCCCCAAAGACAATGAGGAGATTAGAAAACAGGTGCAGGAATTGCTAGATAAAGCGCAGATAAGGGAGAGTTTGAGCCCTTGCGCAATTCCAACAGTTCTCGCTCCCAAGATAGGAGAATGGCGAATGTGCATAGATTCGAGGGCCATCAACAAGATCACCATCCAGTATAGATTTCCACTGCCATGGATGGACAACATGATGGACTCCCTGAGCGAGGCAGCATATTTTTCAAAGATTGATTTAAAGAGTGGGTATCATCAAATTCAAATCCGAGAAGGGGATGAGTGGAAGACAACCTTCAAGACCAGTGAAGGACTGTATGAGTGGCTAGTAATTCCATTCAGATTGAGCAATGCACCCAGTACCTTTATGCGATTAATGAATGAAATGGTGAAAGAATGCATTGGGAAGTTTGTAATAGTGTACCTGGATGATATATTAACTTTTAACAAGACGAGAGAGGAACACTTTCGACATGTTCGAAAAGTGCTGGAAAAATTGCAGTAGAACAAGCTGCTGATAAATATGCAAAAGTGTACTTTTCTGCAAAAAGAATTGGTTTATATGGGTTTTTTGATTGCAAAAAACAAGTTGAAGATCGACCCAGAGAAGATTGCAGCAATTGTCAACTAGCCATCCCTGAAAAGTCAGTTTGAGGTACGTATTTTTCATGGGCTGGCAAGTTTTACCGAAAATTTATAAGAAATTTCAGTGAAATCTGCGCACCTATGTTGGATACTATAAAGAAGGCAAGTCAGCCTTTTCATTGGACCAAGGCAGCAGAAAGGAGTTTTCAGCTACTGAAGAAGAAGATCATAGAGAGACCGATCCTGAGATTACCGGATTTTAAAAATCTTTTTTCAGGTTCGCTGTTGTTATAGACATTTTTGGGCCCTACAACCCAAGCATGAAATGTCCATAAACCAAGGGCTCCTAAGTCCCTAAGAGTGTTGTTCTAACCCCTAAAGGAACAAGGTCAACAGATTACAGCTTCTCCCAGAAGTTCTCCATGAGAAACTGCTCAGAATTGGTCAAAACAGGATCATTGCAGCTGCTCCACTGGCTAAGTGCGTTGCATCTCACCCAAATACACTGTGAGGGTGCGTTGCATTTCAAAAGCCCCTTCTGTAGGGTGAAATGGGCGAGAAATGACAAATGGCAGTGTCATTCCGCGAGGTGGAGAGGCAATGGAAGCTTCTAGAATGTTCTCCTGTGACACTTGCCTCACTGAATTCGACCAAGGATGAGTAAGAGGCCATCAGTCTCCAAGTGGAAGCAAGAACTATCAGAGAGAAGACACTAATCAAATCACAACCTGACTCATCCCGCTTACAGATATCTATATATGGATCCCTCATCCCAGAGATCTAGAGGTTGGAATTTTGCATATTGTAAGGAATTTTTATTGGTTTCTTGAGACAAACATCAGATTGTTGGGTGATCTAAGCTTTGTTTGAGGTGAAGAGGGGCTTCTTTGCTGGGAGGTTGATGCTGGGTCAGAAAAACTGGTTGTAACTCCT
Source organism: Pinus tabuliformis (assembly GCA_031772625.1). Taxonomy (NCBI): domain Eukaryota; kingdom Viridiplantae; phylum Streptophyta; class Pinopsida; order Pinales; family Pinaceae; genus Pinus; species Pinus tabuliformis. The sequence continues at coordinate 64,853,181 of CM062812.1, forward strand.
CTTGGCTCTTTTCTTGTTTATCAATAAAAGCTATTTTAGTTTTCCTCCATGCTTTTGTATCATTGATGCTTGTTACATTTGTATGGTCAATTTACATCTGATCCTAGATTGTTTATGATTATAGATCCATGTCTTTGTATAGTGTTATGCTTCTGTGATCTTACAGGTACTTTGTGAAGCTGGGCATGTAAGGGAGCAGGTAGCTGTGGACTATCAAAGAAGAGAGGGATCAAATCAAGAGATTAGCGCAAGACAGAGGTTGGTCTTTCTGTTCCTCTCTATATATAATTCATAAAGGAAAAACAAAAGTAGCTTTTCTCTGTTTGTTTCTAAGGCAACTGTCACACCTTAGTGGGATAGAGCAGTTCTAAATAGACACTTTTCCCTGTAACAAAATGGCGACTCCGCTGGGGACATAATTAGTTTGTTTGTTTATCATTCTTTGTTGTTTGTTTCATAAACTTACAAGTAGCATTCGAACTACATTTGCCATAACAAATGCAAAGTAGAAAACTGCTGCTTCAATCCATCTACTGGATCTGTTTATGATTTAAACAACTGATTCACAGACTATCTGATTGCCCTTGTGATAGCTCTTAGATCCTCCTTAGATCTACCCCTGATTGTTGCATTACTGATTTTTTTTTGCTCGGCCAAAACCCAAGAATTGAACTGCAAACTGTGACCCGGAACCCGAACAGAGTCTCGTTTCTGGCCTAGCGCAGGTACTGTTCAGAGATTCTGAATTTCAGCGCACTTCCCGAGTGGACAACCTGTGCTTCATTTCAGATTCTCTGTGTTACAGGTGCGCTGATAAGACTAGCTCTGTGCAGTTGTGGCTTCTGTGATTCATTCTTTCCAGTTCTATTCTTGAATTTTGCTGCCTGTGATCAGTATATGTCTGTTTGAAACCCCTTTTCCTTGCTGTTATTCCGCCTCCTTTGTACAAAAGAACTGTAGATGTTTTTGTGTGTTTGTTGAGTCCTTTATAGTTCTCCTTTGCAAAAGTAGCATAATCGTATTGTCGTCCTTTGATTTGAAACTGTCGCAAGTGTCGATTTCAATCATAGGAAAGAGTTTGATTGTTGTTGATGGTTGATTATCCTGTTACTATTGCTTTTGGTCTGAATTTGTAATTTTCTAGTGTCAAGAACAAGTATTCATTTCAAAATCGTAAGGTGTTGTAATCGTCTCCATTTTTTGATTTCGAAAAGAAGCTTGTTGATATTTGTGGCGTGAAAAGAAATTTAGATTTGTGCATCAACTTTCTTTTTAGCATCCATATACTAAGAAAGTCGAAAACAAATACATGCATGTGCATTTGCATATAGACAGTCTGATTGGCTTGATTCAGGAAAGTGCATTTAGATTGTGCTCTTTTCTCTTTGTGAAAAGATTCTGTCTTTCTTTTCCCTAGTAGCTAGGGTTTTCATTACATAAAAGAGATAAAAAGTTTGTTTATCATCTTGGATTACATTTTAGGAATTACATCTAAATCTCGTGGTGAACCCGAAAGGCAAACTTCATAAACAAGATCAACTTAAAATAAATTCAATGAATCTAACAACACTTTGGAACTTAACGCACAACATTTAGAAGTCTAGGCTAGAGACGTATTCCGGCGTCGTAAAACCTGGTAACTATTGTTCTCACTGATGGTTGGGTGATTCCTCCACTTAGAGACGATAAATGCCAGTACGGACTTGTGCTCCCACGTACTGTCGAGTATATTTTGGGAGACCCCAATAGGCTTAATCCTTTATCCATAGGAAGCCATGTCTGGCGCCTTATCGATCGCAATGCACTGAACACAGTATTCGAGAAGATTGACTGTTGTACCGTAAAAAGTATTCTACAGTTTTGCGATTGGTTTGGTACTCCCTCTACCTAGATTTCTAGAGCAATCCCTTTCATTCCTTTTCAGACTCCTTAACGGAAAAGGTCCATCTGATCACTTGTCACTTCAGGCTCATTAAAAATCGAAGGAGACTAGAGTCATCTTTTGTTTTTTCTCGACTCTTAAAAACTGAAAAAACAAGTTGTGTCAAAGCGTCTAAAATTTATTTTAAACGGAATATTCATTACCCTTTCCTAGGTTGATCTTGGGCTGAGAAAATGGAATCCACCAACCAAGGAATTCCCCTTGGAGGAAATCCTAGTCCCTTCTCCTCTTGGGGAGATGTTGGTGCACCCCATATGGCCACATTGTCACTTCCAGGACTCACAATTGGTTTGCCTGTATGGCTCCTCTCAACCTCTGTCATTCAGAACACCACAATTCCTGAACAATCGAATCAGCAATTAGACGAGTCCAAAGTTACCCACCAACCTTCTACTTCCTCTAATTCTTCCTCTCCTCCTTCCTCTTTGCTTGATGGGGCGGGTAAAGCTAAAAGTCAAGTACCCAAGGAGAAGAAGGAAAAGAAGAAGAAAGAGAAGAAGAAGAAGGAGACAAAAGTGAATGGGGGCAAACGAGTGTCGTCTAGCGAAAATCCACACACTGCACCGACCAGGCCTAAATCGCCATGTGTCATTTGCAAAGGAGACCACTATCACAGAGATTGTCCTTGCATCCGTTAGAACTTAAGGGACTGGTCTCCTTGTTTGCACAACCCGGTGTCGTCAACCTCTGATGATCATGTTGAAAACACATCATCAACTAGTGAAAGTGAAGCCCCAGGACACAAAGGAAAATATAGATTTCCTTGTAAACTGTGCGAAGGCGATCATGCCGTCCACCGTTGTCCCTTCTTAGACCAAGCTAAAAGAGTTTTGGACAATCGTCCGGTTTCACCGTTACGACCTCCGCCTGGATATAAAAACTCTTGCCAAGTCCGTCACTAGTTGAAAATCCGGCTGGCCCGCTCAGGTGGTCGGCCGAAGCATCTATCATTGAAGATAAACAATCTGAACCCATACCAGATGAAATTCAAAAGGTCGAGGTGGAAGTTGACCCGGTCTTGCCTTCAGAGGTTCCATCTTCAGATGATACAATCACTGAATAGAACAAAGATGACATCGTCCAAATTATTTTCATAAGCAAAAACTCCAATGAACATGAGGGCAATTTACCCGTTCCTTTACCGCAGGAAGGAAGTTTGTCAGAATCATACCCGGCCGTCTATTCGGTCCCACCTCCAAGCAACCTAGTTGTCTCCATCGACTGGAATCAACTAGGCAGACCCTGTTTACCAGCTAGTATACCATTCCGAATTATTGTTCAAATATATAGAATGGTTATGGCTGGTACCATCATAGATGAGGGGGCTTTTGTGAGTATCCTTTCCTCAACTGCATGGAAAGCGCTTGGTTCGCCATCGCTTTTGCCTGAGATGAGAAATCTGACAGGCTTTGATAAAGGAACCAGTCAACCGTTAGGGATCCTTCCCAATGTGCCCATAACATTGAAAGGGAAAACCGTTCACATGAACGTGATGGTAGTTCAAGGACCCCTGGATTACAACCTACTCCTTGGACGAGACTATATTTATTGCATGAGAGCCATTGTCTCATCACTCTTTAGAGTGATGTGTTTTCCGCACGAAGGAAGAGTGGTCAAGCTCGTAGACCAGCTTTCATTTCCCAGATCACGCATAGCAAATAGTCATATACCATCCCTAAATGGTCTTTTCACGTAAGAAATGTCTCAATCTCCAGTCCATCCACCCGATGAGCGCGAGTGATTCGGGAGGACATGACTGAAACCCAGGGGGCATGCACCCTGGTCTGCTTCGGCAGGAAAACTTCGGGTATAGGGTAGGTTTCCGCGAGAGAATATGACCTCCGTACTCCCGTCCGTGATTGGAAGAGGGAGTTGGACTGGAACAAGATTCTCTTGTCAAAGTTATGTGAGTTGGCGGGCATCGCCGCTCACCTTTGTTTATTTCGATAGACATCGCCGAAGAAGTGTTTTGTTTGCGCTGTGAATAAAACAATCTTTGGGTAACCTGTAAGAGGTGTACCTTTCCTGATAAAACAAATGTTTTGTCAGCTCGAATAGAAGGTAACCTTGAAACCCTGTTTTATACCTGGGGGCATGCAAGCCTTTTGGCGTGCAAGCGAAGAGCGACTATTTATTTTTTAAATTTATAGGACCTCTAACCCTTTAAACTCGTAGGATTGGTCGTTTCCTAACTTGCATAAAGAAAGGATGTGGGGAAAAACTCTAAAAGTTGTTGTTTATATGAGACATTCTTATCACACGACTGGAGTAATCGAGCATTTTTAGCACATAGTTCAAGCTCGTTAAAAAATAAACATAAGACATGAGCAAATGTTTCCCCCCGCGTTTAAGCTCATTAAAAAATGAACTATTCCCCGGTAAATAACCATCGTGAATGTAGTACTTCAGCCGTTAAAGCCTTTGTCGTGTTTGCACCGTCACCTCCACTTTTTCATTGGCCGATCATTCACCTCCATTTGATTGTTTACCCATTTTGAGTAACAGCTGTGAAGAGTGATTTCACTAGCCATCCTTGTGACACTGCCGTGATTGGAAAATTCCAAACCTTACCTGGAATCAGCTGCTACCTGTTTTATCACTCGTTCCTCAAAAGACGAGTCTCCTTTAAGCTCTTTTCAACTGACTCGTAAAATATGAAAAGATTGCCGAGCCATTGGCCTCTCCACCTCGTTAAAGGGACAGGAAGTGCTATCCCTCCTCTAGATTTTAATCTTTTTGGACCTGAGGGATTATTACACAAATAGATCGAGCGCTTGTTTTGTTCAGCTCGTTAAAAGTATTGAAAATTCATCCCTTCTATATTGTTTTATACTTTTTCGGACTTAAGGGATTAGATGACGAAAAAAGAATTTTGGAGTTACCTTTACGTTCCTTTTCAGACTCTCTAAAATTGAAAAGGACCGAGTTATCTTTGTCGTTAAACTCGTTAAAAAGATTAATAGCGACAAACTTGTCTATAGACGAGAACGAGTTTCACTATCGCTAGGCTCGTTAAAACATAGCAATGGGTTTGCCCGAAGGGAAAATTATAGAACAAGCATATGTTATCCTCCTCAAGCTTGACAAAAATAAAGAGGTACTGGTCAGCAATGACTGGGGAAAATTGGGAAGAAAACTTGAAGAAACTTTGTTGGTAGCAAGTCGCTCTTGAACATGACACTTCCACTCCGTGTCCGAGTTGGGTTGGGTTGTTTCATTCACCGGTCACATCACCATGGTCACGCCATACCATCCACATTTGGGGTTAATGCTACCAATCCATCACATCAATGTCGCCGATATGTTCAAGAGAAGTCATTCAGAGAATTCACCTGTGTCTCACCCACTACCATACATTATACTCCATTTTTCATGACGCCACCCTGAACCTTATATCACCAAATTGTTTTCACCTCCATTAAAGTCATTTGCTCCGTTCTGTGTCATTGATGTGGGATTCATTAAGGCCCTCCTGTGATGGATCACTTCTTGTCGACATCAGCTCATTATCCAAGAAGTTGATCTAGGAACACCCCATTCAGTACTTTGAAGATTGCATTCCTCAATGGCAAGTTTCTCACTTCCGGCGACAGGTTTACATCAATGGCCTTCGACCGAAAGATTTTGCGTGGTGTTCGACGCCAAGTCCTTTATTCACACCACGTGAATTGTACTGCAGTACCTTGAGGGTCATTATCATTATCGGTGATTCCTCTCATGCTTGTTAACAGTTTACATCATTGACTGGTAATCAAGCGATGTCTTTCCATGTTCGACTTCAGAACATTTCTCACGTGGATCGAATTGTACTTCGAGTGAAGATCGGATGAGATTGAAGACCCCGGATCTAGTTTCATCCATCCAGGCTGCGATATATATTCTGGGAAATAAAGACATTAAATGTACATCATTGCTGCACAGATAATCATCCACTCAAAAGGATGATGGCTCTATCGGAATCATCAGTCTACACTTAGACGATTGTCTGTCCTATGTACATGAAAATGAATTTATAAATCTGAGCATGGGAATGCCCGCCTCAGCTAGATCATGAAAATAGTATGAAGATAATGTATTGTATTGTATCTTATTACAGATCTCCTCCCAGCATTGAAAGAACTTCGGATCCTCATAATAAATCATTTCACTCGACACCAAAAGATTAACGGCCTCATACTTTAGGGGGCAACTGTTATAGACATTTTTGGGCCCTACAACCCCAAGCATGAAATGTCCATAAACCAAGGGCTCCTAAGTCCCTAAGAGTGTTGTTCTAACCCCTAAAGGAACAAGGTCAACAGATTACAGCTTCTCCCAGAAGTTCTCCATGAGAAACTGCTCAGAATTGGTCAAAACAGGATCATTGCAGCTGCCCTACTGGCTAAGTGCGTTGCATCTCACCCAAATACACTGTGAGGGTGCGTTGCATTTCAAAAGTCCCTTCTGTAGGGTGCGATGGGCGAGAAATGACAAATGGCAGTGTCATTCCGCGAGGTGGAGAGGCAATGGAAGCTTCCAGAATCTTCTCCTGTGACACTTGCCTCACTGAATTTGACCAAGGATGAGTAAGAGGCCATCAGTCTCCAAGTGGAAGCAAGAACTATCAGAGAGAAGACACTAATCAAATCACAAGCTGACTCATCCCCCTTACAGATATCTATATATGGATCCCTCATCCCAGAGATCTAGAGGCTGGAATTTTGCATATTGTAAGGAATTGCTGTTGGTTTCTTGAGACAAACATTAGATTGTTGGGTGATCTAAGCTTTGTTTGAGGTGAAGAGGGGCTTCTTTGCTGGGAGGTTGATGCTGGGTCAGAACAACTGGTTGTAACTCCTCTTGGCTCTTTTCTTGTTTATCAATAAAAGTTATTTGAGTTTTCCTCCATGCTTTTGTATCATTGATGCTTGTTACATTTGTATGGTCAATTTACATCTGATCCTAGATTGTTTATGATTATAGATCCATGTCTTTGTATAGTGTTATGCTTATGTGATCTTACAGGTACTTTGTGAAGCTGGGTGTGCAAGGGAGCAGGTAGGTGTGGACTATCAAAGAAGAGAGGGATCAAATCAAGAGATTAGCGCAAGACAGAGGTTGGTCTTTCTGTTCCTCTCTATCTATAATTCATAAAGGAAAAACAAAAGTAGCTTTTCTCTGTTTGTTTCTAAGGCAGCTGTCACACCTTAGTGGGATAGAGCAGTTCTAAATAGACACTTTTCCCTGTAACAGCTGTGATGCAAGAGGTATGGCCATTAGAGCTGTACTTAGCCCAAAAGACAAATCTATTGCGTTTTTCAGCGAGAAGCTGAACGAAAGAAGGCGGAAGTATTCATCCTACAACAAGGAATTCTATGTTGTCGTCCAAGCACTGAAGCATTGGAGACACTATCTGTTGGGGAATGAGTTTGTTTTATTCTCGGATAATTCTGCATTGTAATATGTGATGCAACAGCACAAGCTGAATCACAAGCATGGTAAGTGGGTTGAATATTTGCAGAGTTTCATCTTTGTGTTAAAACACATCAGCGGGCAGGCCAACAAGGTGGTGGATGTGTTGAGCAGAAGATCCTTACTCTTGCAGGAGAGTACGATACAAGTGCTGGGTTTTGAGCACTTGAAGGACTTGTATCAAACTGACACGGATTTCAAGGAGGCTTATGAGGCATTTCAGAATCCTTTGGTAAGATATAATAGTCCATGGTTGGACTATAATTTGCAGGAGAAGCTGTTGTTTAGAGGAGGACAATTATGCATTCCTAACTGTTCAGTGAGTGAAAATATCATTCGAGAGAAACATAGTGGAGGTCTAGCTGGACATTTCAGCATAGACAAGATGTTAGAGCAGCTCAGCCATTTTTATTATTGGCCAAAAATGCCAAGGGATGTGCAGAGATTTGTGACCAGATGTAAAGTGTGTTAGTTAGCAAAAGGACGCAGCCACAATATGGGACTTTACATGCCATTTCCCATTCCAAGTAGACCGTGGGACTCAGTCAACTTGGACTTCGTCTTAGGTCTACCAAGGACACAGTGGGGTTATGATTCGGTGATGGTAGTAGTGGACCTGTTTTCGAAGATGACGCATTTCATCCCTTGCAGAAAAACTAGTGATGCCACTCACGTGGCCCACTTTTTCTTTACAGAGATCGTCAGACTACATGGTATACCTAAGTCTATTCTCTCTGACAGGGACGTGAACTTTACAGGGAACTTTTAGTGCACCCTGTGCGAGAAAATGGACACACAATTAAGTTTTAGCTCTGCTTATCACCTGCAGACCGACGGATAAACCGAGGTGGTAAACAGGAGTCTGGGAAACCTGCTACGAAGTTTCATTGGCAAAAATTCGCAAATGTGGGATCGAGTACTTGCCCAGGCGGAGTTCGCTTATAATGACTCGCCCAACCACAACACAAGTTACAGTCCTTTTCAGATCTTGTATGGCATGCATCCCCAGGGAGTGCATGAGTTGTGAGATCTAGGATAGGAGGAAATACGGAGTGCTGATGGGGAAGATTTCGCTAAAGCGATGAATGATTTGCATGAGTAGGTGAATGTAAAATTGCAGGACAACAGTAAAAAATATAAGCAGCGAGCAAATTTGAAATAGAGAGAAGTGCAGTTTAATGTGGGGGATGAAGTCCTCGCGCATTTGCGCAAGGAGTGTTTTCCGAGAGGCTCCTATAATAAGCTGAAGTACAAAAAGGTAGGCCCTTGCAAAGTTCTCCGAAAATTTTCAGCAAATGCTTATGAAATACAGTTGCCACTAGGAATAGGCATTTCGCCCATATTTAATGTGGCAGACCTATTCCCATACACTGCTGATCTAAAGGAAGACAGTACAACACAACCTACATGGGACACCCAAGATGGAAGTGAGACTTGGATGAGACAAATGCTTTACGTTTAGCCCCCCGAGATCGAGAGGATACTCGACACTCAGGTGGCCAAGTGAACTAGGTGAAAGGAGTATCTGCAATATCTGGTCAAGTGGAAGAACCGTCCTATTGAGGACAGTACGTGGCTTGACGCCAGTCAGATAGAGCAGGCGGGTTATTCAACTGAGAATCTCATGGAACAGAGTCATGAATTCTTCTTACCCCGGGAGCTTGATGCAGGAGCATCTAGCTAAGGGCACCATGATCGGGTGTTGGTCTCTGCCATGGTGGAAATATTTATCAGTGTTTGGTTTCTTTATGTTTAATTGGTCAAAGCAGAATGTAGGGACTTGTTGGTTTTTTTTTAATTTCATTATCAGTTAGGGAACAGTATAGTTAGTTAGGGTCACTGTCACAATTGCCTGTCTTTTAGTGAGTAATTATATTATAATTGTTTCTTTCATTTAGAACAAAAAAAATACATATATGTAATTATAAAATCTTGCAACGCAAGAAGAACTGAATGAATTAATCGTTATGTAACTAATAAAAGAAACAACTGAAGCGTAACTGTACACAGTTTAGGTAACTGTGGGAAAACAGTACAAATATGAAATGTAAATCATTCTGAGTGGTTAAGCATATGCAAACAGAAGTACAATACATAGAATGATTTTTTTTCTTTCATCTGAGCCCATCTATAGCTATTCACTCTAACATTCATTTGCTTCTTGGTCCTTAATCAATGAGTAAGTTAAACTAGGCAAACACTACGCAATCCTATACTTTTCATTATTTCTTTATTTCAAAGAACAGAACAGAGGCAAAGAAAATTGCACAAGTACTTCCAGTCCGAAAGGCTAGCAAACCACACACAGAGTTCACGAACGAAAGAGCCAAGCACAATTACGAACAACTTGACCAAGAACGAGACTATACATGCTCGGCAACAAAACCCAAGACAAAGGTAACAAAATATAACCAAATCCACTGTTTAATTCTTTTCATTCCAACAACAAAGATATTTGTATACATATAACACTCCAGGGTTAACCTTCGAACAACGAAAGAACCAAACGAACCAGCAGAACCCTAAGGGCAAGGGTTTTGGATGGTCACCCTCCAACAAAGATTTTTACAATTACAAAATTTGCGAAAATCAGACAATGGTTTGTACCAAACTAACCCAGGTCGCATAGCGATGATAGAGGAATATAAGAGAACAAGAACTAGGTCTTTTTCCAACAAAAATGATAGAAACTAATAATAAAAACAAGTTGATAACAGTGGCAGAGCCTACCGGGAAAGAGCCATAGCGCTCACACCAACCATGCCAAGGAACGAACGCCCAATCTGTACAAGCAAAGCAGGGTAGCATCGTCAGGAAAATGTCAGTAGAGTGAAAGGTGAGAAGAAAACAAAGAGCAAGGAATTGTATGTACATTAGAGAAATTGTTACCTGGAGGTTTAGACACACAGAGAGACTGCAAACCCACTGAGCCACAATTTACGGTGACAACCTGAGACCGAGGAGCAGTCTTCGTTAGAACCAGAGTAAGACAAGGAGGTAAGGTAAGTCATGGAGAGGCAGCATACCTGAAGAGGACTGCAAGCAGAGGAGGCCACTGCGATTGTGACCTATAGCATGCAAACTCGTTAAACAAATTTGACAACTAGAAGGACCTCAATAAAAATAGAATAGTTGAGCAGAAACTAGTTTAGCAACCAACAAGTAAAGACAATAGCCATTTTCTTACACATACGAGCAAAACTGTCACTCTATGCCCAAGGAAACAAGCAAATAAGTCACCTGAATAAACGATAGAGCCACACCAACAAGCAGCACTACTCATAGCCGGTGCACACACAACCTGTGGCTCATTTCCATCCTTCCACAACACGAAAACTCACTTCCAGACCAAACCCTTAGTGCAGCAAAGTTGCAAGAGTGAAAATGAAAAAATGACATGGAAAACAGGGTTTTGGCATAGACCAAGGAACGGGAAACATAAAATGAGGCAAGTACTGCTAGCTAAGCAAAATTAAAGACCACCATAAATGCCACCCAACGAAGTCCAAAATCATCCTAATATTAACCACTAATCACCACTGTTAAGTCCCAAGATCATCGCTTAATCATTTAATTATTGATTAGTGTATTATTGTGTTGTTGATAAGCATTATTTTGTGGAACTGTGGGCTGGTCCCATCATAATGTTAAAATATTGACAACTTGTAAAAAAAATTGGCAATCAAAATACTAAATGTGTAATATCATGCCTATGGAATGTACAATAAGATATATATATTAGTTTTTCATATTTTTGTTACAACTTTATTTTCCATTTTATGTATCAAATTGAGAGTCACTCATATGTGAGGTTGAAGTATTGATTTTACCCCTTAGAAAGAAGATATTAAGCACATCATCACTCATAGTTCACTAACGAATAATACTTCACTTGATGACCTCATTGTAGGAGTGATGACCACTTTCTATGTCACAACATAGAGTCATGATCCTACCAAGCATCCAGAGTTGCTCATTTCGAACAAGATTAATTTTAGAAGGTTTGACTTGCCTTGTCTTCTCGCATGATAATTTATATGACACTCTAAAATCATCAAGACCTAGGGTTATAGATTCACCCTCTCCTCTTTTCACGAAATCTATATAATGGTGTCATTCTTAAGGAAGATCATAGATAAAGAGCGACATATAAGTACATAGTGCTAAACAATATTAAAAAGAGATTTCTTGTTTCCATAAGTTTGGCTCACCTGTGATTGTAAGCCAATTAGGAGTTGGAGTGAAGGAGCATAAAGGATTTCAATGAAATTCATGGTATATTCATTATAATGTTATGATCGCACTCCACTTTCCCCCCTCCTCCCTATCCCCACCCCAACCTTTCCCATGTATTATTTGGATGTCAATTATCTTGAGTAATATATATTGATCTAGTAGATATATAACTAAATATTTTGTAGCAAACATATATATGGGGTATTTATTATATTTTGTGTTTAGGATATAGGTGCTTGGAGTGAAAGCAAGATCTTCAAGAGCTAAATTATAATCTTATACAATAATACTAATTAAGATGACATACAAAATTCAAGGATAAGGCACACCATCTATTTTCCCTCTTTCCCTTCTTATATTTCAAATAATATTAGAGATCAATCTAAGAAGAGTATGAATGGTATAAACTATTTTGTCCTAGATATTGGGAAGTTCGGTGTGATCATTAACAATAAAACAAGGGTATCTTCTTAAAAACACCTTTCACCACTTAAATTTTTTGCAATAATATGCTTGACATGAGTTGAACATGTCACTTATAGGAATTGAAATTTAGTGAGAGAATAAAAATCCTTCCTTATAACCACACAATATAACTCAATTAACATTAATGTCATCATTTACTGAAAGATTATAGAACATTGATCCTTAGAATTGCAATTTTATAAATTTTCTTTAGAGAATTATGCTTATATTTTTGGGAATGTTAACGTTGAAAAGTTTGGAGTCTTCTATTTAAATAATGTAGGCTACTCTTAAAACTAAGGAAAAACATTTGAATTATATATGAATGAGAAAGATCTATATGTGTATGCTTAAAAAATGTAATCATCTATATAAACTAATGCAGTCTTTCAATTTTTAGTCTCATAAGGTAATTTAAAATATTCTTCAGCATATCTTCTTCTAATTTTGTTTGTGTGTTATTCTTCAACATATATTCTTCTTCTTTTAGTTAATAGTAATTTTCAAAGTCGAAGTCGGTCTTTCACTCTAGTGGATTTTGAAATTGCTTAATACAAACAAATGGCACTCTAGGTTTCCTCCACCAAATTGGATAATTTTTTGGCTTCTAAAGGTTTTCACTAAGTGGGACAATCTTTGGTAGCATCACTATTCGTGTCTGGTACTTCCTCACCTTCCTCACTGGATTTTGTGTTCTATTTTCTATTGTTCTATGATGCATGTGGCATGTTGTCATCCCCTGTTTCTAATTTATGTTAATCTTGGTAATAGTTGATTCCTTTTTGAATCCTCGGGGAATTTGTTATGCTAGTAGTGCATTTTCTAATGTAGTACATTGGTTTTGGATCCTACTTTTCTATGGTGTCAACCAACATTATGATACATGTTGGGATCAAGAGGGTTTAATTAGTTACCTGAAATGGCTACTTCAACGTCAACCTCTCTCAGTGTTCATATGAATATTGTTATTATGTGGTGAAGTGGTGTTTCTTAGTAAAATTTCTAGTGGGTTGAATGCACCTAAGGTTGATGGGTTTTTCTGGTAGTGGCACAGGGTAGGTTGCATTGGGTTTGGGACCATAAGGTTGTAGGATGGGTTGTGGTATGGTTCGACGAACTAACATCGGATGCTATGGATTTTTGTTTGGATTTGGGTCAGAATAGTATGCAGGGTGCAAGGGGATTGTGGGGAGGAAGATTGAATTTGGGGCTCCATATCCACTATATTTGGTCATTGTCATTATCTCTTGCATTGTAGGAACTATGGTCTGTTTCTTTGGAGTGAGGGGTGTGGTCGATAGTTGGGTGTTGATCTTCAATGGGAGGAAGACTTATTAATTTTTAGACAATTTGTAGGTTGGATAGCCATTCCATGTTGGCCCATTTTAGAGATGGGGCTACTTATTATGAGGAGAGATCCCAACGCAATAACTCTCTATTGCATCACCATATACCAAATTTCATTTCACACTATCCAAAGCTTATACCATACCATATTCGAGAAAATATTACCCATGCAAAAGGAGAAGCATCATCCCATAAAACCTCCCTCTCTAATACTGATTTGTTGATGGAATGGAAAGAATCAATTTCAAACATGGGGCATATAAGAGGTAAATCTAACTAGTACATGCAAACAATGGATGTGTACTGAGGAAATTAATATTCTACTTAGAAGAATCATTCAAGACTACCATGAATCCTAGTTGGACATTATCCATTCATTGCACCACCTACAGAGTCAACTACATACTCTTGATTATAGGATGGAGTGAGTTGAGGGACACTTAGGCATTCCCTTGAATGCAGGGCATCCTCTAGAAGGCACATAAGACATCGGGGTGATGGTAGGATTAGACTCTAAATAAGTTAGTTGTTTTTCTTTATGATGTGTCTTATGTATATGGCTACTCATGCAGGTGTGTTAGCCACAACTTGGATACTTTTGTAATGGTGGAATCCCAACTATCTAGGTCTTCACTTAAGATAACATTTTTTTAGTTATGGTTAGGTCTCGTTTGGGAGAGACTGACAAAAAATATATAATCCTTTCTGTATACCTCAGATAATAAAATTTCACCTTACAATTTTTTTTAATTAAACTTCCAATATATTACTCATCATATGTGTGTATATATGTATATATAAAAACTATTTTGTATAAATTCCTATTATCTATTTCAAAATAACATATTGTTTTATTTTAATTTTAATTGTATAATATTTTTTTCAATAATAATTCACTTTTAATAGTATAATTATTATTTTAATATAATTATAGTTGATTATTTTTAATAGTAAAAATATATTTTTACTAATAAATTATTATTTTTGACCGGATGCGGGTGACTCTAATCGCATTCAATGACAGACTCCGCCAAACGGACATCTGGCCTGACGAATGGCAGGCGGAAGGTAAGCAGGGTACGCGTCGTAGGATGGCGTATCAGGTTCAGGGCAGAGGAATTAAATCCTGGGCATTCTCGAATTTGGTTTGAATTCAATGCAAGCATGGCTGCACTGCACACAATTTGGCTCAGTAGCATGGATCCGCTCAATGCAGTTAATGGCTCTGTTTATTATGAAGCAAAGCCACTTCAGATCACCTGTCTGGTCTTTCGTGTCTGGTTGTTAGTTTGGCTCTGGAAACCCCTTGAATTGCTCGACGCTCTTACTATCTTTGGTCTGCTCTGTTTCAATCGTTCTCCCAGTTCTTTTGCCTCTGTAAACATGCCGCGTAGCTGAGGAATCCCGCGTCGAGGAAGTCATTCAGGAAATAGAGGTCGCCCTTCTCGACCTGCTCCTCAGAATGTTGCCCCCATTGCCTTTACTCCTCCTTCATCTCCGCCTCTGGATCAAGATAGGCTTATCCCGAATAACTCTTACCAGTCCTCCAGGTTTACATTCCAAAGTCGGCTCAACAAGCCTGTGGTGACAGTAAATTTTACCATATTTGTCTCAGAGGAGGAGAGCAACCAGCTCAGCTCGACTCCTTCCGCCTCTTCACAATCTCAGGATGACAATATTCTGCTAGGGGACCTGACAGGGATAGTGTTTCATGTGGAACATATGCAAGAGGATGCCCCTGTTTCGAAAGCGCCTCAGCAGCCTGATCCAACTCAGAAAGATGCTTCAGTTTGCGGGCCGTCTCAGAGAGCAGTTAATATGTTACATTTGGTTACCAATCCTGATGATGGTGCGTCGGTTCTAGACGAAGACAGGATCGTGACCTGGGTAGCTTCCACTAGCTAGGTAAATGCGGACATGCCAGCTTCTCCACGTCATGCAGATTAATCACAGCTCCTTTCTGCCGGATGGCCTTACCGCTTATATGCTATGCAATTTTGGTTTTATGTCTTTGAGTCTGAAGTTAGGTGTCTATGTCTGGTTTACTCTCATGCTTCAGGCAGTAACAACAGCCAATACAGGCTTGAATTTTTGTCCTAAAAGTGGTTATGCTAGTTGCTACTTTGTTTTTGTGGTCAATGAAGGTTATAACGATGGTAGTCCTAGTAAATTTTGTCAGTATGTCAAGGACCAAAGTCAAATTTTGGAAGTTTGTACTGTAAATCTGGTTGAAGGCCTGAATTGTATTATCCCTGAGTTTTTGGTTGAGGAATGGCCTCGGCCTCCTCTGAAGTAGTGACCTCATTGTATATATTTTTTCATCTTTTTTAATAGAATTAGTATTTACGGAGAAAAAAAAATATTATTTTTGATGTAAATTACTCTTCAATATATCGTCACTTTTAACCAATGGAAGCTTTATGCAATTGAAATATGAAAATAGTCTATCATAAAAATTGTTTAATTGTCGTCTTTTAATGGCAAGTAAATACCCTTTACCTTTGGAATGCCCTAGGTGGGGGAAGATTTTGGGGCAGACATGATGTTTATTGAACATGTTTCTTTGGACGGTTGATTAAGATGAGTTTGACTCTGAATTGAGTGGTTCCGAGGAGTGTTAGACATTGAGGACCACTTTATAATATCATTTCCATATACTACATTATAATTGAATAAAATGTGTGAATGTGAGAGTCTTAATCATCTTTTTTAAATTCACCAAATCAATCATCCCAAATTCCGATTATCCCTCAAGGAAAAGACGAGAGAAGAAGACAAACGTGATGAAGAATTTTCTTAAGGTAATGAATGCAACAAGTTGTTCTTATCTACGAAATCTCCTTGTCGATGAGATAGTTCATCTTTGACAAAGTGAGACAAGGGTGACGAAAGGCTTGGGAAAAGTTGAAAAATAGGCATGTGTTTAAGCATTTCAAACGTCTTCACTACCTTTATGGACACCTATTACACACATGTAATTTTTTTCAAAGGCTCTTTTATGCAAATTATAAATTTTAGATGATCTATAGAACTAGCATGTAACTTTCAAAATGGTATATCATGTTTTTTCGAATGCCCCAATTACGTGGCTTAACCAATGTAAAATATTGATAGCTTTGTTTGGTTCCCCTTCTTCGTGATTTGTGTTTTCAAACGTTGGTTTTTAATCAATATTATGTTAACATGATGTTACTCGCTATTTATTTCTGTATGATTAAATTTGGGGTATTATAATAAGATATTTTAACTATAAGAAAATAGCAATGACTTAGAGTAGTGTGATTTGAGAAGAATTTTCTGAGTAAAAATTTAAAGAGTATATAAATTTAAAATTTTAATTAATTTTTTTATAATTAGATTAGGTTTAAAAATAGGCAAGTGTATTTTTTCCGTTATGGATGGCGGTGGTGGTGGTGATGATGATGATATCTATTTTGACCAAATTTGGTGTATTGAACTCTAAGAAAGATAAGAAATTATCGGGTTTCTTTAGACTTTTTTTTTTATGCTTGAAATAATTTAAGCTAAGTGTTCCTAAATCACCAAAAAATTGGAGTGGTTAGATAACAAATATTTTGAAATTGCTATCTATTATGGTTGCACATGGGGTATTTCAAGAGAAGGTGATTTTCATCTTCAACCATATTGGAGGCACAAAGAAGATAATTGTTTTTCATCCATGATGTTTTGCGAATTTTGCATCATCCTATCTCACTATGGAGCTTCGAAGAGTTTGTTGTTCTTTTACAATTTACAAGGGGGTGGATATGACTATTTGTGCGTAATAAGCACACCATCACCTCCTCATGAGGGTCAATCAAGAGGTGAATTTATACTTACACATTCCTCAAATGTGAATATTTGCATGTGTGCACTATAATTTTAGTGTAACTAATCAATGTTATGGATCTATTTAAAGTGGGAGGAGATTTTTTATCACTAATTAATATGTTGATGATAGGAAGATTGTGATTTTAATTATATACCATGGAAAGGGATAGTGTGCACAATAGTTTGTTCCCGAAAATCAATTTTATAATGAAAGGTAACAAAACACTATTATTACTATAATGCGAAAAGCTATAGATTAAGAAATACTTTAATGAAAATAATAAGTCATAATCCATCTCCCTCACATAATTTTTAATTATATGACAGAGCTAGCCATGATATGATATTTAAAAATAATCATGAATGGATAAAGTTAAAGTGAGATGCTATCACCATCAATAATACTTTAATAGATAATTATAATACTTGTAGAGGGAATCTATGTCAGTGGATAGCATTACATTGTTAGTACCATATGGAGATAGGATGTGGATGGAAAAGTCATCGGCATGACTAACTCTTTAAAAGTTAGATTCAATATTTAAAACTATATAGAAAATGCATTAATATCCTTCAGATTAAAACTATGTGCCAATAAAGGTTATCAATATATTCATTGTTGACAAGTAATTATATATTAACCTTACTAGATAATTAAGAGGGAGTATGTTTTCATTTGTCATTATGACCTTAATGGGTAAACATGAGGTTAGTAGTGACCTCTATGACCAATAAACAAGATGTTGGTGATGAGAATTTATGTTACATGTAAACATGATAATGACAATAAGGATGTATGTTGATGGGTAACATGACATTTTTAGTACGATAGTGAGGAGGGTTTTTTTATAGGAGTTGTGCTCCAAAACCAAATTTTAAATTGATCAAACATCTACTAACAATAATGACTAACAAATATTAAAATTCCAAATTATTACTCATATAACCAAAGACACCAATATATAAAATATGGATAAACATCATCGATAAAAATTGACTTAAAGAACCAATTTACTCTCACACATATTATAACATAATATTTTTTTTTAAGCTCAAATTCTTAAATAAATGGTGAAAATATTTACACTACTCTTGGGATTAGTTAGCTTTTTGTCTCTTTTGTTACACATACATGTATATAGTACATAGTCTACTTTTCTTTGTTTAGTATATAGTAGTAGGTACAAATGTCAATCTTCCACTCCTTGGTCTTTTTGTTTTCTCATAGTTCTAGACATGTCCATCGACAATATTGTTCTGGAAAGCAATGAGGATATAATGGAAATATAATCTTTTATTGTCAAATGTAAACTTTATTTATTTTTTATTAATACAAATATTTGAACCAATTTACAAAAAAAATTACTTTGTATGAACACGTTAATTGGTATGAAATCAACCCAAAGGAAATAATTGAGGCTTAGGCACGAATTTTTCAGAATAAGCATGTTATGTTGGGCATGACAAATGTTTACAAATTAAAATAAATTGGCTTAAAATCCATCAAAACCCAAGTAATAAAAAATAAGAGACACATAAACTAGATGCCATATAAACAAAAGAACATAGCTCGAGGATGCAACATACCATAAGAAATGGAGAGACTAAATGGTTGGAGCAAGATGGCTAGGCTAGCTTGATGGTGGTTGATCCTTATTCAAAAACATGACTACCTACGTGCATTGCATTTCCTCCATAAAAAGAAGAAACTCATTTATATTTTCATTATTTTATATCATAACATAATGCAATTAATATGTAAATAAAATGATATTTTTACTAATATAAAAAATAACTTGTTAAATAGCGTTCAAAAATCAATTT
Organism: Pinus tabuliformis; assembly: GCA_031772625.1. NCBI lineage: Eukaryota > Viridiplantae > Streptophyta > Pinopsida > Pinales > Pinaceae > Pinus > Pinus tabuliformis. The sequence continues at coordinate 64,872,277 of CM062812.1, forward strand.
TGAAATAAACAATTTTTTTAAAACTATATATAGATATATATATATATATATATATATATATATATATATATATATATGTACCTTTTTAAAAGCCATATATATGAAATTTTTCATTATGTTTGAAATATATTTGGAAGAAATTAGTATTTATTTTATATTTTTTAAATAATAATTGAAAATATATTTATTTTTATTATAAATCTTTTTAAAATAACATAGTAAATTATGTATTGAATTCATTTTTTGGTTTATTATATCAACATTATTGATGGGAGATGAACAGGTATGATCTCCTGGATGAGACTCAAAGTGACTTTCATTACGTCCTAGCTCTCACCATTGAGAACTTCCTCTATCATCGAGGGTTTCAGTCTTCAGCAGCAGTTTTTCTCCATGGATGGGCGTAGTCGAGGGAGCTCCACTCCCTCCTACAAGGAAGCGATGGCCAGCAAGGGTAAGAAACCTCCAGAAAAAGGTAGAAGTAATGCGTAGGAAGGAAGAAAAAACAGGGAGGAGGAATCAGAAAGTACCAAATCGAAGGAGAAGGATGGCACAAAAGACAAGGAAGAAAATGAAAAAATACGGGGAACAAAAGTAAAAAATCAGAAGGGTCAGTGCAAACCTAGAGCTGAAATTACTCCTAGAGTAGTTTTAAATGATCCAGCGCTGCAGGAGCACATAGATCACATGCGGACTTATGCAATCATATGCAAATTCATGGGGCTATGGCCCACTGAAAAAGCTTTACAAACATGGATAAGATACCACTAGAAACCTAAAGGAAGCATTGATCCTCATCTGGGGTCCAAAGGATTCTTTACTGTGGTGTTCACTAACATTGAAGATAAATACAAAGTGTTTGAAGGCGGGCCCTACTTCTATGCAACAACAGGGCTCTATATGCGGCCATGGATGATGAACTTTGTTCCGGAGCAAGAAACTTTCACTTCAATTCTGGTGTGGGTAAGACTCTATTCTCTACCTCTTGACTATTGGCAAACTGAATCGCTTACAGCCATAGGCAATAAATTAGGACGGTTTATCAAAGCCTCTAAAGCCACAAGGAGGGGAAAATACACCTCTTTTGCTAGGATCTGTGTGGAGATGGACCTATTCGAAGCTCTTCCGGATGAAGTCATCTTGGAGGTTTTTGATGAGGAATGGGTGCAAACAGTCGACTACGAACATATTCCATTTAGATGTCGAAGATGCTATGAACATGGGCACCTTCTAAGAGACTGCCCCCTCAGTAAAGCAGAGAAAAAAATCAAAATAAACACAATGAAAGACACAAACAACTTTCACAAATTAGTTCATAAAGGAAAAAGTGGCAAAAAAGGGCTAAATCAACACCAAGCTGAAGGACAAAAGGTTAGTCAGAACCAGTTCCAAGTTCTTGAAGAGGATGAAGAAATATCAGTAGAAGATCAAGTAATGAATGATGATTACGAGAAGAAAGAAAAGGAGAAACAAAGAAATTAGACATAGGAAAACAAAAAACAAAAGGGGATCATGCTGAATGAATCAGAGCTGGAAATGGATCAAGAAATGACCCAGAGTGAAATGGATATGGAGGACAATGAGCTATAGGAGATTCTTGACAAAGAAAACCTGGATCTAGAACGGTTCTTGTCTCAGGGAACAACTGGAGTGGTAGAATCACTACCAAAAGAAGAGTTCAATCGAATACAACAGTTATTCTTATGGGAAACCTAGGAAAAGGGTTTAGAGGGAGTAAACAACATTGAAAGACAGAGCAATGAAGGGGTGAAAGCAGTAAAAATGACTCTGGGGTTAGCACCGAGAAATCCAGGAAAAAATGAGGCAGGAAAAAATAGAACGAGCTACTAATGGAATGTGGAAAGCTTATGGTAGACTCAGGTAAGATGAAAGACCTAACCAGTCACTCCTTTACCAATATTTAGTTATGAAGTTCACAAATTGGAATATTAGAGGTCTTGGTAGCAAGAGAAAACAGAGAATGATCTATAATAGAATGAAACAGGCAGCTCCAAATATAATTTTTGTCCAAGAAACAAAATGATCCATTTAGAAATTAAGGCAAATCCATAGCAAATGGCTCAATAGATTTTAGTTTCTAGAAGTTAAAGCAGAAATTGCAGCAGGGGGTATCCTCAATCTCTAGAATCCCCCAAAAATTGGAATAATTGATGCGGAGGCATCAAGGAATTATTTATCAACTGTTATACAACCAGTAGGAGACAGGGACACTTATCTAGTTATGAATGTTTATGGCCCTCAAAGGTCAGATGACAAAATCAGGTTTATCGATTCCTTGGTGGATCTACGAGTCAGACATGAAGGACTACCTTAGGTCCTAGGAGGGGACTTCAATATGATTAGATCACTCTCAGAGAAAAAAGGGGGTACAAGAGCTCTAAATAAAGATTCTTTAGCCTTCCAAATCTTTTTAGAAAGCATGAAGTTGGTTGATATTGAGACAAACAATGGCCTCTGTACATGGAACAACAAAAGAAGAGGGGACTCACATGTAGCCTCCAAGTTAGATAGATTCATGATAGCTGAGAATCTCATGCTTCTAAACAAGGAAATAATAGCAGGAATTCTTCCATTTGGAGGTTCAGATCACTGGCCGGTTAAAATGGAGATCAAGGGCATAGGTACCCCAAGAAATAGACCTTTCAAGTTTGAAAATATGTCACTTTCGCACTCCGAATTCATCAGCAACATTGAAGAATGGTGGGCAGAGGATTTGCAAACTCAGGGATCAACAATGTTCCTGCTTCACAAAAGATTAAAGCACATCAAGCTGAGGCTTACAAACTAGAACAAGAACGAATTTGGTAATATTTTTGCAGGAAAGAAAGTTGTGGAAAATAAAATTCTGGAGCTCAACCAAGCTTTGATCAAGGAAGGCTTTGATAATAACAAAAATGATCAAGTAGAGAAACATCGCCAAGAATGGGAAAAGCTGTGCAATCAAGAGGAAATTTTTTGGAAACAAAAATCAAGAGTTCAATGGCTAAAAGAAGGAGAGCGTAATACTAAATTTTTCCACAAACCACAATAGCAAATAGGACTCCCAACAGGATCTCTTCGATCAAGGACGCAGTTGGGCAGATACATCAATCCCATGAGGAGATAGATGCAGTGTTAGTTAAGCACTTCTGAGGTATTTCTCAAGAAAACACTTTAGATAGGGTTCCTTTCATCAAGGACCTCACTAAGCATATCCCTAAGTTGCTATCCGGATAGGATAACTGTAATCTCAACAAACCTGTAATTGAAAAGGAAGTTAGTGAGGTCCTCAAGGAAATGCAAAATGGTAAGGCTCCAGGTCGAGATGGATTCAATGTAGATTTCTTCAAAGCTTGTTGGAATATTGTCAAAGAGGATATTTTAAGGGTAGTGGAGGACTTCAGGCTGAACATAACTATTTTGAAAGCTCTCAATACCTCCTTTATCTCCTTAATTCCAAAATAGGATAATGCCCAAACACCTGAGAGGTATAGGCCCATCGCTTTATGCAATGTAGTTTATAAGATAATTTCCAAGGTTGTGGCCAATAGACTCAAACCTTTGCTTCCTATGCTGGTTTTGGGGGAACAATCACGGTATGTGTAAGGCAGAAAAATTCTAGATAACATCATACAAGCTCACGAGGTGGTCCACTCATTAACTAGTGAAAGGAAATCGGGTATGATCATGCAATTGGACATAGCCAAAGCATATGATAAAGTGAATTCAACATATATTAAGAAAGTGCTTGCCACATTTGGTTTTGATCATAATTGGGTCAGATGGGTCATGGCCCTAGTGACTTCCTCCAGATTTTCAATTTTAATTAATGGCTCTCCCTCTGAAATTTTTCTTCCTTCTAGAGGACTCAGAAAGGGAGATCCACTCTCTCCTTTTCTCTTCATCCTCATGATGAAAGGGCTAGGGCGGTCCATTAAGCATGCAAGAGCAACTGGAAAATTTCAAGGACTCCAACTTTCGGAGAATCGTCAAGTTCTAACTCATCAACAGTTTGTAGATGATACCATGTTACAGGGAATTCCCACGGTCAAGGAAGTGCTAGCATACAAACAAATTTTTAAGTACTTTTCTTTGCCATCAAGTATGGAATTTAATCTTTCCAAATCAAAAATATATTTCTTTAATACCCATATAGCCATCAAGAGAAATGTCTCCAGAATTCTCAGATTTCAAAGAGACTCTCTCCCCTCTAAGTATTTTGGAGTTCCTCTAACGGCTAAACCTTTTCTCAAAAGCATATGGGAACCATTAATCATTAAGATGCAAGATAAGGTTAGCAAATGGGCAAACAGGTCTTTAAATCTGGCTGGTAGATTGGTTCTCACAAAGGCAGTGCTCCAAGCTATCCATGTCTTCATGTTATCAGCTCTCCTAGCTCCAAAAGGAGTCTTACAGCAATTTAGAAACATCCAAAGGGATTTTCTTTGGGGCAAAGATGAAACAAGGAAAAAATGGGCTTTAGTCTCATGGGAAAAGATCTGTAAACCCAAGAACCAAGGAGGCCTAGGATTGGATGATATATAGATTCTAAGTAAGGTTCTAGGGGCCAAACTTTGGTGGAGGTGGGTTAAGGATACTAAAGCTCAATGGGCAAGCATCTGGAAGGAAAAATATTCCAGCGCTTGGCTTTCTCATGATATCATAAGAATGTCTGGAAACATAAAGGGCTCTCCCATATGGAACAAGTCTTGGGAGAACAGAGAGGTTGTTCAAAAAAACAGTTTTTGGGAAATCAGATATGGAGATCTAGCATTATTTTGGGAGGACATATTGCAACAAGAACCAACTCTTTTGAGAGAGGAATTTTTGGGCCTCAAACATGAGACAGAAAACCAAGGATTAGTGAAGGTAAAGGACTTTTGGGAGAATTCTCACAATACAGAAAAATGGGGAACATAGAAAAAAATAGATGGCAGACAGAACATGACCCTGAATAGTAGAGCAAAGACCCTTAAGAGGATGTCGGATCAGAGGATGATTTTAGTTACTGAAGGGCAGGATCAACTAATATGGGGCATCAACAAAGAGGACAACTTTAATATTAAGGAAGCAAAAGGTATTGTCCTTGGGCTAGAATCCCAATCTCCAGATAGAACTTGGCAGAAGTTATGGAGGCACAAGGGCTGGATGAAGATCAAACTCTTTATGTGGCTGGTTCACCACAGGAAAATCCTAACCTTGGATAATATCAGAAAGAGGGGTATGTTGGGACCCTCCAGATGCCAACTTTGTGAATTCCAAGAGGAGACCATTGAACATCTTCTCAATAGCTGCATTTTCACCTCCAAGTTATGGGATTTTTTTGCCACCATCTTCAAATAGTCTGATAGAGACAAAGAAAGCATCATTAAAACCCTAAACAATTCCAGGAATAATTTTTCGGATTATGAAGTTCTTAGCTCTGCTTGGGCTCTTTTGCCAAGTTTCATCATATGGAATGTGTGGAAAGAGAGAAACTGAGGAATCTTCAAAGAAGAGAAGAATTCCTCTCTTCAATTGTTGGAGAAAATCTCAAAACAACTTAAGGAGACAGTCAACACTATAGTAAGGGATCTCCCCAAAAATCCTCCCTCAGAAGCAGAGTTATATATTCTCAGGCATTTAGGCATGCAGGGGATTATTCCACAAGGTATAGACAGGGAAATAAGCATGAGGGAATCGGTTAAAGATTTCTGGAATCCTCCCCCAGAAGGTCTTTTAAAGTATAATATCGATGGGGCTTCAAAAGGTAACCCAGACATGGCAGGCTTTGGAGGAGTTCTTAGGGATGAAAACAGAAGCATTATCTCCCTCTTCTATGGTCATCTAGGAAAGCCACTGAAACATGGTGGAATTGATGGCATTGGAGTAAGGCTTAGAATTTCTGAAACAGAACTATTGCCAAGATGTAATAATAGAAGTGGATTCAGGGTTAGTCATCAATGCGGCCAAGAGAATCAGTCATGGAACAAGGCCAAAAAAAGTTACAAAACATTGGAGGTTATTACAGGTTCTCCATAAAATTCAGGGACATCTTCAGGGACTATGCACACTTAGATTCATCCATGTGCGTCGAAAGGCCAACAAGTTGGCAGATATTCTTGCCAACCAAGGTGTCAGTTGTAAGGACAATAGAATTTCGATGGATTGGCTCGCAATGTCGCCGAGCAACCTAAAAGAACTTTTCCATAACCAGGAGGAAGAGGACAAAGAAGTGTATAAGAACAAAACTAAGGAAGCGAATTCACAATGAGTAGATTTTAGCTAGATTCACTTTCTTGGTCTGACAAGCCTACAATCGAAGACTGGTCAGGGTTGGTCTCAACAACCATGGGAATCTCTTCCCTGAATATCCCCGGAGTTGGACGCAAGGTTATCTCGGTTAGAAGGGAGGTAGAAAGTAATAAACAATGGCATATGTTATGGCGGCAACATTTCACAATTTTCAGTGGCGGGAGACAAAACCGCTTCCAAAGTGGTTTAGGAGCGATCACATCGCTTTCAAGCCGAAGGTGGTATTGAATTTTGGGCAGCGATACCATTCAAATCCTAACGCATGGATGAGGGCCTGGCCTGAAAACCACCCTCATCGCACAGTAAAGTACGATCACTTCGGTCGTGCGATTTGTAGCTCCGTCGTCCGATGGAGATAGGCCGATCAACGAACTGGATTGGATGTGCGGTTTGGTAGGGTCCAGGGGTTATCCATCTTGCTTCTTCATGGTGCGAAATGGATCCCCGGCATTTGATTTTAAAAGAAGATTTGATGGTAGGGATTTAGAGGCATGTTAGGTTTTTGATGGTACAACTTTATGCAGGGAGGGTTCTCGGGCGCTGTGATTCCTGTTGTTTATTTTTGTTTATACTCAAATGGTTTGGAAGGTTTTTTTTTTTTTTGGGGTCTGAGAGCTTAGTTTCTATCGAGCACGTTCCTAGCAAGCCTAAGACCACACAGTTTGGTGGCTTTATGTAAATTATGTTTGATTTAATGAAATAGAAGGCATGACTCTTGCTGAAGAAAAAAAAAACATAGTAAATTATATATTAATAATTTATTTTAAAAATTAAATTTTAAAAAATTAATATTAAAATTAAATAATTTAATATATGAGTAAACACGTTTTTTATTTTAACCTTACTTTTTAAATTAAATAAAATTTTCTAAAATTATAATTTTATTTCTATAATTAACTTAATATCTAATTTAAATTTTATTAAATGCAAGGGCACCAAGCTTGCTAGTATAATTACCGAGCTTGCTGGTATAATTATTACTCTTCTCTTTTATGTTGATGATATCTTTTTTCTTGCAAAAAGTTGTGATGACATCAAACAAGAAACTTAAGACTCTTCATATATATTGCTCCAAAATGGGTATGACAATTAATACGGATAAGACTAAAGTCACCATCATCAAATCCAAAAATATCACCCATAGTAATTTAGTCTATGACAAACATTACTTACAGCATGTTTCTTCTTATAAATATTTGAGTATTGACTTTCCTCATCAGCTCAACCAAAAAAATATTATATAGTAAAGAAAATATTGAACCAAATAGTAAAACGAACTTACTTAATTGTTGTGTTAATCAATTTTTACTTGTTTATTTAAATATTTTTTTAAATAACTGTTGACCAAATTTATTTTATTATTTAAAATATAATATACTTACACATCAGTCTTATAATAAATTATAAAATAAACCTCTCTACACAGAAAAAAAAAATAGCATTCATACATATCTTATCCTAACCCACCATCCTTATCGTATGTTAAACGCACAGTGATGCCTTTCTCTAGGAATAAAACATAATCCATAGAACTTTTCTCTATCAACGGTCACACTATCGATTCATTATATCTGTCTTTTACATCATCTTGCGAGGCTTTATTTATGTTCGTTGTGGAATGAAAATAACTGCTACTATCTAACCCGGAGTTCGATACATGATGGGTTGAGAAGGGAAAGGTCGGAGATCCGTGTTAGGTCAAGACTTAACATGGCCGACCGGCGCTCTACAAACCGACAACCCATTGCGTGATTGACTTGTGATAATTGTGTTATGCACCCCCGCAACCCCATTTATTGGGTGCTCAACACTCGATTCCTCGTCGAAAATGTGGCCATACGATTCTATCAAAAATGAACAACACTCGGTCAAAATCTTTTGAATATCTTTCTTTGTATTTCTATGTAACACTTCAATTGATTCTGAAGAGAGAATATTATGTTGTTTCATCTGAATAGATGTATTAGAGAATTTGTTAGATTACCTTCAATTTTAATGGATTTATTTTTGTTGGGGACTAACCAGATTTCAATAAACAGCAGTGCAGACCATACCATAGGTTCGTGGGGTAAAAGCACCATATTCAGAACTGACTAAACCGCAGGCGCCGATTTCGTCTCTTGCGTTGCAATCTTTACACGCGGTGTAAATTGAATGGTCGATATTCGTTCCGTGATATCAGTGGTGGGCGCCCGATCTTCACGAAGGCTTCAGTCACAGAAAACCCTTCGGTAATTTGAATTGTTAAATGCAATCAAGAATACAAAGGATCGATACTTAGCTGGGAAGAATACGAAGGATTGTTAGATAGGGTTTTTTAAATGGTACACAACTTATTTCAATTTTAAATATTTTAACAATGAAGTTAGTCCATGAACTTTCTACAATTCTTTAAATTATAATTTTAATCACATTCTAATAATTATCAATAATTATCATCTACTTCCCCTGATGAGCGTTTGAGGGTTTACTCAATTGAATTTTTTTGGTGGTTGTGCTAATTAACTAAAGTGTTAAGTTTTCAAATATTTCATAAATTTGAAATATATAAATTAATTTAAAATAAATGTAAATAAATTTAAATTTGGAATATGTTTTGAATATATTTTTTTCCTTTTTTATATTTTGCATTTGTTTTTAGAATTTTAATTTAGTTATCAATAATTATTACGTGAATGATATGAATTTATACTCTACATAAATATTTTATAATAATTTTAATAACACTGATATATTATTGTTGAGATTTATGTCAAAATAGTTATGCCATTTTTGTCATTCAAATGAAATTAGTTAGATAAAAAATGAATTATAGTTTTTATGACATGTGGTATTGATATGTCATAGTACTCGCATATATGGTATTGTAACAAAACCTACTTACATATTAAGAATTTCCACGGTAAAATAGGTTTGAATCTCTATGGTTAATCTCATTACATGTCTTTAATTGCATATATGTTTAGCTCATATATTAATTATTTTCATAGTTTTTTTTTTCTCGGTAAAAAACTAATTCTATTAATAAAACATATGGTACAATGCGGGAATACAACCAGGAGAAACAAGAACAAAGGCAGCCGGAAAGGATTGGTTGTCCACCTCGGCTCCTAAGAGAGAAAGAGTAGAGAACAATGCTGAACAAGAAGAAACAGAAGGAACAGAGGAGCAGGAACCGAGCAGAGGAATCTACCCATCATGTGCGGAATCCACTATTCTGCATTTTTTCCCTTTCTTAGTGCCAACTTTGACCCACGCAGGGGGGTTTGGCTGAGCTGGCGTGATTTGCAAGCTGAGATGCGCCGACGGAGATGTCTCCTTGTCCGAGTCCGAGGATGAGGTTTCATGGTTCCTTTTCTGAGAGGCTGGTGTGACGGACGCAACTGTTGGATCTGCCAAGGACGGATCCGGTTCCGGCGCTGCTGCCTCATCTTCCTTGTTCTCTTCCTCCTCATCTGAGCTGAAATCAAAATCATCCATGGGAGGAGGATCATGAGGCTTCCAGCTTTTGGATTTCTGCTTAGTGTTGGCTTTCTTCTTTTGGGCTGGCATCGTGGGACAAGAACTCTGAAGGTGGCCTGTAAGATGGCAGTTGCGGCATCGGAAGGCTGTGTTCTCGTAGTCCAAAGTCTGAGTCCAGTGGAAATCTCCTATTTTGAGATTGATCTGGTCCGGGAGACCTTTGCTGATGTCTATTTCTACACATATCCTGGCATAAGTGTATAAGCCCTTTTCCCCTCTATAGACGTCTGTGTCCAAAAGGCTGCCTAGAGTGTTGCCGATACCTTGAAGTACCGCAAAATGCCAAAGATTTGCTGGGAGGTTTGGAAGTCTGACCCAGATGGGAAGTTTGGTGATGACTGCTGTGGATGGATCGAACTCTTGGAACCAAGGAGTGAGGAATAAGCCAGCAGTACCCCAAAACCATGGGCCACCAGTTAAGGCTTTTTGATAATCCGTATCAAAGGCCAACACTACGATAAAAAATCCTTTTGAGCATAACAGAACTTTGCAGTTATTGGTCCAGTTAGAGTGGATCCATTGGTAAAGGTCTGCTGTGCGGGGCCATAGCCCATTAAACCTGCATATAAGGCCATGGCCCTCAAAATGTTGGGTTTGCTCATCCAGCGATGGATGCTTTATTTCTATGGAGGGGGTTTCCTCCAGTTTGTCCACCAGGAAAGGCTTAGGAGCTTGAGCAGGTGGATCTGTTTTCTTTGGAATCTTAGCATGGACAGCATCCTTGTAAGAAAAAGCCTTAGCTGAGGATGACTGTCCTGCAGCGCCTCCTCTTAAACGCAGGATGAGTTCTATGGAGGAATTTCTCTGAATGCTGTAAAAAGACAGGGGATTGTCATCCTCAAGCTGTTTACCTGCATGGAGAAGTCGATATGCTGCAGAGGGAGTCCCCAACTTGATTTCCAGAGCCTGCTTGAGGTCTAGCACTAGATCCGTCGCTCTTACCCATTGTAGCAAGGTTTTGCCGCTAAGGAGTCTGATTTGAATCTGGAATGATGGGGAAGATTCTGTATGCCTTTTTCCCCATCCGATCTGTGGAGAGGGAGAGTACAGGCCCCTGATTGAGATAAAATCTCGAAGAGGCGTTTTGTCAAACAGATGCCCCGCATCCTCCTCGGATTTGACGACCTTTGCAACGGCCAACTTAAGTGCTTCGGCGCTGGTCGTCTCGATCACCCTAGGCCACCAATCGACGCAGGCTTTCTTCCTCCAGAACACCTTTGAAGCAATCCCTGCGAGATCTCTTCCATTTTTGTGCATTTCATGGCTAATCGCCATAGGGTTCATCCTGGAGCTCCGATTCTTGCTGAGGGAATGGAGCCCCGAGAGCCTCAATGAGAGCTCCGGCTTGAAGGCCGTGACAGCGGCGAGGCTGTAAGAACTCTGGGCCTTCAGCCATGGCAGCTCCTCCCACTGGCAGGCCGACGGAGGAGACAGCGCATTTTCCAGAAAATCGAAGAAAGAGAGCGCGTCCATGTCTGAGAGAGAAATATCACGTTTGGAGTTCCTGTATCCACTGATAGTAGACAGCGCCTGGCCATCTCTTGCAGCGCCGACGACAGACGGGGTGAAAGCGGCAGCCATGGTTATCGAAACCCTCGTTACAGAAAATCGCCGGAGCTCGGTTAAGTCAAAAATCATCAATTATTTTCATAGTTAATAATAATAATAATAATAATAATAAGTTTGAAGTAATTTTTTTATTATTATTAGGAGGTGGGATCACCCACAAATATTTGAACATTTTATTTATGGAAAAAAGTGCTTTAATAGTAGATTCATTAAGTGTCAATCCAAAGTCTCATGTACTAATTTAAAAAAAAAGTTATGATATAGTTAGCTTTTATTGTTTACCATCTATTTAATTTATATAATTGGGCTAATATTAATCTATGACATCTCTCCTTAAAAATTCTAGTTAATAATTTCAGTTATAATAACAATAAATCATCGGAAAGGATTGTCAACCTCTACTACCTCACTTCATATTATTAAAACTTTCTTGTCAATTTTGAGTACATTATCAAAAAAAATATTCCAAAATTAATGATTATTTTTAAAAATAATATAATCTTTTGAAAATATTTTTAAATTATATTAAACACAAATAATTAAGAAAAATATTTCTTATCCTCTTTTTTTACTTCAATTTCTTTAGAGTAAAAGAAAATATTTTAAATAATTTACTTAATTTTTTTAAGTAATAATATATTTTTTTCAATTAAATTTTAATATGGATAATTTAAAATAATTTTTTTAGGTAATAATATATTTTTTTCAATTAAATTTTAATATGAATAATTTAAAAGATTGATTATATATATATATAGATATAGATATATAGAGGGTCTTTGACAGCGTATTATATTAGATATCATTTTTTGGGATTCAACTGCGTTAAGAAAGTCATTCATCTGTGACCATTTCCATGAGAGGTGGTGGTAACTCAATAATTTCTCATGATTTCTTAATAGTCCACTTAGCACTCATTGCATGGAGTGATGCTCACAAGGGTGAAGAAGTGGGAATGAAACTAGTGAAATGAATCACATAGCTTCAATCATCACTTCCGGGGTGCATCTATGACCATTTCCATGAGAGGTAGTCGTAACTCACTAAATTCTCATGTTTTGAATAGTCCACTTAGCACTCATTACATCGGGTGATGTTCACAAGGGTGAAGAATTGAGATTGAAACTAGTGAAATAAATCACATAGCGTTAGTCATCACTTCCGGGGATTGCACCCGGTAACAAGGACTTCTCGGAAGGTCACCCATCCCAAATCGCCTATGGCTTAAGCACACTTAACTATAGATTTTTCCCCACAGTCAAACCCACTTAACTTTACTAATTATATTTTATATATGTAGTTAAAGAAAATAGTTATTATTCTTCCTTATTACTTAGATTTTAAATATTTGAATTTAAAATAAAATATTATAAACCATTTATTTTTAATTTTCAAATAATTTTTTTTTATTTCAATTAAATTTAACAGGTATATTATCGAGCAAAACCTTGTTATTTCATTACCATTTAAATGTTATTGACTTAATTCATTTGATAGATGTGGTTTACGATTTTCCTTTTATCTCTTAATAAATGCCATCTCCTTGCTAATGAAATATTTCAATGAATCTACTTTTAGTTCGGTTTAGTTTATTAGGTTAAACTATCTATGTATTTATATCTTTAATTTGTTTTATTTGATTTCTTGCCACATTAAATAAAGAACATCATCATCCCATTTTAATGTGCATTGGTTGGTGATATACCTAATAATAATATATTCAAAAGGTGTATTACAATATTATATTCTTCCTTAACACTTTCAAGCTCGTTAATGATGCGTATGAGGGTACCCAATCCAAAATATTTATTTTGGAATTTTTCTTTTGTACATTACGATTTGTCCGAATGGATTTTTTATTCTTAAATTATATTTTAAATTTTTACAATCTCCTTATAACTAAATAATAATTAATTAAGGAGTAATTTTGATCATGATTATTTAAGAAAATATGTTTTAAGTTATATTTAAGCTTAGTCTATAGATTTTAAAAATATCAAATATATATAATTTGAAAATTAGTTATTAGTTTTAAAGAAATAAGTTAAGATGGATAAAAGAACTCCACTGAGTACTAGGACAATGTTTACGACAAAATTTAATTGGAGATTGACCAAAATGTAATAATTATATGATGAAATTCAAATAAATTTAGAGAATAAATATGAAGAGTTAGAAGTAATATTAATTAAGATTGCGATTTCATACAATAGGATAAAGTAGAGCTAAAGAACATTGCTAGAAAACATATCACTAACTTACAACAAAACTAAATCACATTAGAAAATCTCTTGATCAACCTTACCTCTTTATTAAAGATAGCTAGTCAAGAACAAAATGTTTTTGAGGCTTCCAATTCACTAATCTCACCGAACCTCCCACATCTACCTAAATAACTGGCCAACCGGGGTAAACATGTGATGAAGAGTTACTATGATATGATTTGAATCCCTATGTAGTAGTTAAGGAAGTGTATCTGACAGAGCATAGACAACCTAACCTTCTACCCATGCAATAGAACCCTTAGGAGGCATCCAACTCATCCAAGTGGCAAACCCTTGAGAAAAACTAACTTTTTTGCTTCAATAAAGCCTTTGTCGCTCCCTTGACATGGGCATGCATGTGACTGGGACCCTCCAGACACTTCCACAACAAGGCATACATGTCAATGGGGACATTTCCAGGTAGTTTTGTGTCAGCGACTCCGAATTTTGTGTCACTTTTTCAGGGCGAGGACCCAGGCCACTTCCGAGAACTCCATGAAACTTCCAGAAATCAAAAATGACATTGAAGCAATGACAATGATGGAAAACAAGGACTTGAATCGACCCCTACTAGCCATGATAGACATTTTCTCAAACATGTCACAAATATGAATCCTACAAGCTTAAACAACATATCTGAGCATAAGGCTCTCAAGCTTATTTGAGAATCACTAAGAAGAAATGTTGCCTCATCACAATAACTCCATTACCATCTATTAAGTCACATATTCATTGTACATTCAGTGATAACCATACCATGATGAGACCCATACATTTTCACTCTCATGAACCTCATTCATAACCATCATATAACCAACGAAACTATCAAGGATATAACCACAATATAAGCCATATATAAATAATTATATTTACCCATAAAATAAAAAAGAGAAAGAGAGCTCTTACTGATGATTGCATAAGCCGAATAGGTATGGGACTTCCAGGAACCACTCAACTATAGACTAGGCTAAACCAAATCTACCGTTTAGCCAGTCACCCCCGTACCATATTCCAAGCATGAATGTGGGATCTCATAAAATAAATCATTCAAAACCATAGATGGATTCTAGAATCCAACCACCTCAACCCTCAGCCAATGATTCCACCTCATGGTTGGACATCACTAACCATCACCAAATTGGTCTCTACCCAAGATTTCTAGGGCTGTAGTGCATTTGTCCCAACCAGGGCTTCCACAAATAGTAACTCAATCCACAGGTGTCTTCGGTCTTCTAGAGTGTTTGTCCAACCACGACTTCTAGGACTACTAACTCAACCCACTGAGGGATTCTTGATTGTTTGTCTAACCAAGGCTTTTAGGAATAGTAGTGCAACCTAAGGTGTTACAGGGATTCCAGAGCATTTTTCCAACCAAGGCCTCTAGGAACTAATAACTCAATCCACAACCAAAGGCACAATAAAACAAACCAGAAAACAAAAGTAAAACCCACAACACCATGGTTATCCAGGAAGTGGGAAGGTTAGGGAAAACCATTGTCATAACCAAATAACCACTTGCATATGTCATGCATGAAAAAACTAATAAGGAAATAATACATGCAACTCGATACCTGCACGTGAAATCTGTTATAGCTATAGATATCGAGGTCTTCTTACACTTTCCTACTTTTCCTTTGCCTTACTGCTCCAAATTCAAAGTATGCCACACTCCTCTAAGAGTTCTCCAAGAAAAATCTAAGTGTCCAAGGGTATGAGAGAGAGAGAGAGAAAATGAGAGCTCCAAAACTTAACTAGTCAAAATCCATGAACTAATCCTCAGAATCCTTTTTATCAATGAGGCCTCTATTTTCTTCGTTTTCCAATATTTTCCTTCAATTTCCTTCTAACATGTAACCTGTGACCTTTCACCTTCCTTTTCTCCTATTTTCTATTATTTTCATAAATAAATGCCATTTTTCCTTTCCAAAGCCTTAGACATTTCCTTTTCCAATTTCCATAGTCATTAATTAGTCACAAGTGATCCACATCACTATGTTCTTGTCCAACATTCAACTTGGAATACGTGTCCCATGACAAAGGTCTTATTTTACCTTTATTAATTTTTACATGGATTTTTAATCGGGATCTTACAAATATCGTCAACATTTCTCAACCGATTTAAATAATAAGAATGCACTCCAAATATCATTATCAACCATTATGTGAATGGCTTGTCCCAAACCTTAAAATTGAAAGGGAAAATGAAGAACAAAATCTAATGGTCCCAATAGACATGAGAAACACTCATAATTTGATTGACACAAATATTGCAAACAGGTTGAATATTTTAAGATGTAAAATGTTGAAATATGAAATTTATGGTAGAAGATGGGAAAAAAATTAAAGGAATAGGGAAATTCCATAAAGTTAGATTACAAATTTGAAACTACGATTTAGATTCCTAGTATAGGATGAGTGGATGAAATATTTGGCATTCAATGGCTACAAATATTAGGAATGTATTCCATCAAGTATCCAAAACACTTTATAGAGCTTACATGGAAAAAAAGTATAATTTATATGGGTTCCAATCACCTCAAAATCAAATTTTATCCTCCCTCTTGTAAATGTTATCATTGATGGCAAAGGAACATTACGAGTAGCAAGGAATGTCTATTATGTTTGATGGCTTGGGTATGTTTTTTGATGTATGCTCAGTTGGTGAGGTGTTGTGATGCAACTTGTTAGTAGTAAGGTTGAACAAATAATGTTTCAAAGATTATTATGTAACAACAATCACTTGGAGAGGTGAAAGGTAAGGCAATGTGATGTATTAAGTTATGCTTACATTGATGCTATGTTATGAAGGAGTTGTGATGATTGTTATTGAACTATTAGCATATATTTATGTTTTTATTGAATTCTTCATTACTATATTTTTTTATCATACTTATGCTTTATTGCAAGGCATGTTGAGCTAATTTCATAGTTAATGTATACACAAATGAACAAATATTGTTATCCCTTGGAGGTGAACAGCTTACTTTCATAATTTGTTATTTGGTGATGAGATAATTGCATGTTGATGATGTTGAATATATTGTTATGGAAAAAGAGCTACAAGATATGCTAGAAATGCAAGAACTATTGATAGTAGAATAGAGAAGTAGCAAAGTATCATGGCATAGTTGGTGTATGCACAATTATGTAAATAGGTGCATTGAGTTATGTTTTATTATAAACTAGTTATGGAAATGTAGTCGCATATTTTGAGTTGGTTTGTTATCAGAGATTGTTATGTTGCAGAGTTTGTTATGATGCAAGGAAAATCCAAGATGCAAGGCAAAGAAATGGAGAATGTTGTTATGATTTTTATGTTGTGATGTTATAGTTGTTGATGTATTGCTAATGTATGCTGTGAAGGTTGTGGTTGCTATGGTTGTTGATTTATTCATTACATGTGGCTAAAAATAATATTTAATGAAGCATTTATTTTATTTTAATATTCAAAATCTCAAAAAGGTGTAAAAAAAAGGAGTGCAATGCAATTAGATAAGTTTTTTCACTTAATATTGATGTGTGGAATAGCAACAACCATAGAATCATTTTTATAAAAATGTCTGAGATTATAAGGCTATATGATTAGAGAGTTACAGATTGTGGGATTTGATTAAGGTGTTGCTCATTAGTTACCTAGAAGATATATATATATATAACTAATGTGAAGAAAATTTTGACGATAAGAAGAAGCATATATGGAAATGGACATATTTAGAGTTATAAACCAGCTAAACTAGCTTGTTATTTCTTGTATGTATCATGGGGTTGTAGTCTCCATTTAAGTTCTATCAAGATAAAAATAACAAGTTGGAGCCTGTTGAGGTAGGACCATTTTGTGGGTTGTAGCCAATAGAAAATTGATAGGAGTTGGAGCCTCCTTGAAAGTTGTATCTTGGAGAAAACTAAGTTAACAACCTCCCATAGGTTGGATCCTAGAAAAAATCAGAAGTAAGAATGGAGTCAATGTTTGCCTTTGCATCACAACAATAACAAATTAGTGGTTTTATCCCTCTATCGGTTTCCACTTAGGTTTGGTGTCCATCTCATTATTTTGTTTGTTTATTTTATGTTTTCATTGAAGTTGTTAAGTTGCGGTTCACATATTACATATTCTTCATATATTAAATATGTATTTTATATGGTGTTAAATAATTCATTGAATAATTTAAATAGACACTAAGAATAAAATAAAAAGTTTTCCATGGATGTACTAAACTAATTCAACCTTGTTCTTAGTTTAGTTAAGTTTCCATCAATTGGCATGAGAGTTAGTTCCTTTTGTGACAACTTCATAGCTAAAAGGTATACTTTCTTAAGTCATGTACTATCAATGTGTATATGTGCTAAGTGCCACAAACTTTCGTGAATTGAGATATAAGGTAAAAAATGAATTGATAGGTTATGGTCCCTATGTATGGAAGTTAGTGTATTAAGGATACTACAAATATTCCCCCTCTACACAAGAACATCAATGGAATGATCAAGAAAAAATCATAATAATTATGTTGATATAGTTATAGGCCTTAAATATTTAAAAGGGATCCATGATATGTTGACACTCATGCATGAAGGAGACACTAATAGAAGTAGTGTAAAAGAGGAAACTAAAAAGAGGAAAAATAAAAAGTATTGTAAAAAAGAAAGTGTTTAATCAAATGAGACATGTTCGGCTAATGTGAATGTACCTGAATTTCATGAAGAAAAGACAGATGAACATCAAGCTAGGCTTAACTCAACATTGGCTAAAATAGACTTGCAAATGAGAAAATAAACCATAAGAAATTGTTGCAGATATGTGATGAAAGAGAACATGAATTCAAGGAGGAGATTATTAGCCTAAGGAAACAACTTGAAGAAGAAAGGATAGTAAAATATTTGATGAGTATTCGATTGAATTAGAGAGACCCACAATATGAAAGATTAGAAGTTGATATTGGTTTAGTAAGAAATGAACTAGATGAAAGAATAGGTTTTGTAAAAAACTAGAAGAGGATGTTGTTTCCATGAAGAACTTAGAAAAGTGAAGTAAATCTAAGGAAACCATTAAGAGGATACAAGAAAATAAAAAAGACCAGTACAATAATCCAATAGTAGCATGATTTACAAAGAAAGAAACAAAAACATGAAACATTGTCAAAAGCCAAAGAATGAGCTGAAGAAATGGACCTTTACAAGAACGTCATTTTCTCCTGGAGGAATTGACGAAATTTGGAAGATCTCAAAGGAATTATTTTCTCCCTAAAAATATGTCAATTTTTTTTCCTACCATGAACCTAGACATGTAGCAGCAAAATGTAAGAGAAAGCAAATCAAGACTAGTCAACTGAATATGAAACAGACAAGAAGGGTCCCTTAAGCAAACAAACCAAGAATATCATCAACAATGAGCTACATAAATCATTCTTGTGGTTATTGTTATTTGTGGAATGAATTTGGACATAAAGCTATTTAATGCAAACTATATGCAAAGAAAAATAAAAATGAATGAAGAAGGTACAAACCATTTCTACCATTTCTTCATCTTACAAGGTGTTATTGATGTAGTAACCTTGGCCATAAAGCTAAAGACAACAAGCTACCATATACCTTACAAAACTCCAAGAAAACTAAATAATGAATAAAATACCTACAATAGATGGTAGCTCACTAAAGCATGGAAGAGAAAGAAAATGGAGCACGCAATGACCTCAATGAACTAATCTCAGCATGACCTTAAGAGGAGATGTTCAAGAAAACAAAAGACGAATTCAATGAATGTTAGAGGATTAAAATATCAGGGGGAGATAAGTCCGATTAATGCTCATTGGAGACATGGAAATCAAGTAGATTTTAGTAGAAATTTAAATAAAATCTAGGTAGAGCCAAAGAAATCAAAGGAAATTGAAGTCATTTTTAAGACACCTACAATGAAGATGGAAAACATAGTCATCTTGAAAGTGAAATGTAACCTCTACTAGTTGCACCAAGATTCTCTTTACAACCCAGTATGGTGGTAGATCTCACATAAAAATATAAGCATAGACTTAAATGTAAACATAAACATGTAATGTTTAGCATTTAACATATTTAACATTTACTAAAAATCTAACGTAAGCATGTAATATTTAACATTTAACATACCTAAAATTTATGAAAAATCTAATCTAATCTTAACTAAAGTTGGCCCTAACGAAAAATCACGTCTCCCTCTCTATCTATATAAATTTAATTCCAAAAACAAATTGTGGATTTCTATTTGTGTGGAAACATTTTGGCACAGTGCAAAGTGTGAAATAATATTTCTTAGGAAGGATTTCAGTAATTGTTTGAACTGGGAATAATATTTGTGGGAAAGGATTTCCACTTCTGTACAAACTGAGATTGATCTCTAGGTTTGATTTCCATTTCTCTTACTCCTAGCATGCATTTTATGTTTTTTTCTACATTTTTGATTACAAAATTGAGTATTAGACTGTTATCAAACCAACTCACAAAATAGAAGAAGAGATAGATCAACGACTTCAAAATAAGCCTCTTTGAGGGGGAAACCTCCTTTACATTACACACATGAACAATTATTGGATGATACAAATGAGAAGACATCCTTTCTATATATAGGAGTCTAAGGGGTCACAATATAATCAAAGCTGACATAACAATAATATTCTAAGGGCACAACAATAACAATAGTGGGCTTCTATGGGGCACAATAATAAAAATATGGTGATTACATGGTCACAACAATACAATAATGGGGTTGCACTAATAACAACAAGGGACTACACTAGTAGTATAGGGAACTAACATGCCCCTCGCCTTAAAAAAATGTTGTCCTTAATGGTTGAGTATTTCTGGATGCTTCTATATAAAATTTTCATCCTTCCACGCAGAATCTTTAACACTTAAGTTCTTCCACTTGATGAGATACTATAAACAGGAAAATTATCAAGGTGAGTGAATTTCATGGAAAACATGGTATAGATGATAGGAACGCTTAAATAAGACATACACATTTTTTAGCCAATGAAATGCTAACAATTTTTTTTAATTAAATTAAAAATACTTTAACTGTTTATAAAGTTAAACATTATAACTTGCTATGGTCAATGCAAAACTAATAGTGGTCAAGGGGAATATTCATTGCTAGAGTCGTGCATGGACAAGAACTAATAACTATTTATTATAATAGTTATTAATTATAAAAATTATGTGTAAATAAAATAAATTCAAAAAAATTAGGAAATAAATGCTCACGAGATCCTAAAAATTACTAACTATATATAAATATAACTACTTTAATAAATAAAGGAAATAAATTCTCACAATATTCCAAAAACTAATATCTAATTATCATAATAGTTATTAATTTTGTTTGTTTAGTCTTTTTAAAATTTTCTTATCTAGATATAATGGAGTGTACTAAAAAGACAATATTTTGGAAACATGGTGTGTTAATTTTTTTCTAATTTTATAATAAATTATTCTTTAGTGAATTGAATGATATTGGCTTGTTGGGGCCTGACCCAAGTTCAGAGTTAATTAGCCAAACAAATCCCTGTACTAATGGCCCTTTCGGAAATAGTCTGCAGAAAGCGGACTGAGGTCTCACCTGAAGTAGAATGGGGGGGTGCTGGAGCTAGGTTTCCGTACCCTTGAGATATCTGAGAGTTTAAACTAGTCCAATTTTCCATACCTGTGCGCAGGTTGCTTTGTGTACTTCCTAGGACTTCCTGCCCTAATATACTTGCCTTCGTGTAGCCCTAACCAGGGGCTATGGGGCTTCAGTGATGCTGGAGCAGCGCTCTGCTCTATCAACCCAAGTCGCACCAGAGATCTTACTTATCTTCCTACGACTAGTCAATTATCTTCGCGAAACTTATTTACTTATACAACACATTCATAAGAGTTTGTGCAACAATTAAACAATACACTTACAATTTATACCCAATCATACTTCATCTGTGAACGGTGTTGGGAATGGGTCATGCACACATGTGTCATTCAACTTCTTGAGGTCCACTCATATTCTTATCTTGCCCTTCTGCTTCTTTTCCTGCACTACCATACGGCTTACCTAGTCAGATTCTTCCACTGGCTCGATGATTTTAGCTGCTAGTATTTTGTCTAGTTCTACGTGGACCTTTTCCTTGTACTTGATATTCAAGTGATAAGGCCTCTGCTTAATCGGCTTCACGTTGGGTCTTACGGTGATCTTCATCATCCCTAAATCACCAACAATCCCCTTTAAGTCTGTGATCTTGGTTGGGAATATGTCCTGGTACTCACAGAGTAACTCAATGACCTTATCCACCATCGTGTCATCCTAGTAGTAGCCGAGCGTTGCATACTTCAGTTCGGCCTCCGTACCAATGTTTACCTGCTTTTTTTTACCGGTGTGGTTATGTCAAGGTCATCAATCAATGGCCCTTGAACCTTGTGATAGCCTTCCATTCCTGGAATGTTAACTTTCCACGGATCTTTGTCGTCTTCTTCAATATTCACGTTGTAACACTCCAGCACGTAGCTTAGCTGCGACACCCATTTAGGCTTAAGAACTTCCATTAGCTCTTGGGGTATTTTAAAAATAGCTGCTTTTACTTCTTGTAGCACATCATCAACATTATCCCAGCAGTGATCCTCAAACATGAAGGTTAACAGGAATCCTTCGTGCAAGATATCCCATTCGTTTGTTCCATGGCGGAGCTCCATCTCTATATACCAATTCATGGGTATAACATCCAGGGTATGACATAACAGGTGCACCCACTCAGGTTGTGGCTCTTCCCCATAGACCTTTGTCCATTTGGCGAGGTGTGCGCGTGGATCATCTCATCCATAATACTTGTCTTTTAACTGCATCTGAGGCTTCCCAAACTGCATGCGCATCATCCTTTTGCATTCACGCCAATCCTCAAAACTTATTTGGTGCGTACTCGACCACCTCGAAGTCATAGCGCGCATTACCCATTTCAAAGCTTCGAACCGTCATTGTTCCGACGCTTCTCTTTCAAATTTTCTCAGGAAGTCATCCACCTCACTTAACCGATCATAGGTAGGGAGGTTTCTCACCTTCGTCGATACACAGTGCAACGATCTCGTCATCATGTTATATTTCAGTGTGGTTACCTCGTGTAATCAGTTCTGCCATCATTCTATTTCCTCGTCTAAATCTCATGTGCATGAACTTTCACATTCCCATGAGATTCATCCATCCGTGATTGGATTCACCCAGTCTTTCTCTTGCGTATTTATCTTGTAGATGCAATCCAACTCATCGTTGCTATCATAGTCGCGCACTCGCTCCATGTAGTGCGATCCCTCTGCAGGGCCCAAATGTAAGACTATGCGCAAAGACTTCTTCTCAAAAATCATCTTGTGCTTCTTCAAATTTATTACTCCATTCATGTTAGTGGCCCAATCTATTCCTAATAGCACAGGGTAGGGATTGCTATCATCAAAAATCTCTATCACTTCGAAATCTACTAGCGCGCTTGCTCCTTCGATATCTACTATGATTCCTTGTAATCACCCCATAGGTAGGATATTTTGTTGGTTTTCCATTTGTAGTTGGATAGGAGAACGTTGTAGTGTAGGCCTCCCCATGCACTCCCATGTCTGCCTTAGTAGGACATTCGCGTCCGATCCTAGATCCAGAATCACTTGGTCCATCTCATATTCTCCAATCTATGCGGTCAATCTCATCTCCCTTCATGTTCACGTTTTGTGCTTTCTGAGCTTCTGGACTACACGTGGTTCTCCTGGTGCAGTCCCAACGTATCTATTTATGAGTTTTTATAGCCCCCTTAAAGCCTTGCTATTGCACAGCAGCTTTATACATGTTTCCAGGAACGTAGTGAGCATCGATGTTTCCGTTTCCGGCTCTAGTCTGTCTTTACTTCCTTAAGTGGAGGCATCAGCGAAGCTCCTCTTGGCTTACATGAAGGTCTACTTAGCGTGCTCCAAATTAAATTTTGGTTCCTTCTTTGGAGCCTTTCGAAGCTAGGTCCTTTCTTCAGGCTGCTTTTCTTTGTCATCTCCTATCGTAATTCCACTCTAGAGCACGACATTTACATTAGGGTCTTCCTCGCACAGCTCATACATCATCATTTGCAGGTTCTGGGTCGGGGGAGGTTGAAGTGCTCCTTTATCACACAACCTCGCTATCAGTGTGGGAAAATCCTCCATCTCATGATCAAACAACGCACAATACAAGCATGATGGTCACATTGGATTCATACAATTGTGGGCACAATGCCCTGGCCCTCCAGCATTGTAACATATAAGCTATCTGCGACCTCTTCCTAGTCCCCCTCCACCTCGGCCTCGTCCGTGCCCCTGAATTTCGGTGCGCTCCATTCCTACATTCTGATCAAGGGGCCGCGTTTCGGCCTGAACTCTATAGGTAGAAGTTCGGTCCATCATCAGCACATAACTTCTACAAGTGTGCTCATCATGTCCCACTAACCTACAGAAATTACAGAACAACTGCTGTCAATTCTGTGTATACTTTTGTAATAAATGGCAGTTATCTATAGCATGCTTTCCTCCTATTTGAAAAATCGTGCACCATAGCGCAGCCGCACACTCGGTCCTGCTTGTGCCTCCGTTCTCAATGGCATTGGCCCTCCTCCCACAAGGTAATTCATGAATACTAGGTAGTGGTCCTTGTCATGCCCCTAGCCCTTGCATTTTATTAACCATACCTCATCATGTACCTCTGGGTGGGTTGTCCTGTTTTGTTTCAAACACTGCATCTCAAGGCACAAGTTTTTCAATTGCACATGAATATGTTGAACTCCCAGGTCGAGATATTCTATCGAGGTCTCCTACAATCTCATCGTGACCTCCAAGGCCTCGGCCTGAGTAGTTAGCCTTTGTTGTGACATTGTGTTCCATAGATGTGGCGTTAAGAATGCTACAAATCATTAGGAATGTTGCCCATCTGTTAACATCATGTTAGCTTCCCGAATTATTCACTTTAGTCTTTGATCCAACTCCTAAGGGGTCTCACCTGGTAGCATTTTGATCTCCGTGAACCCAATGATTGACTATGCCTCTAACTTTGGCCTACAAAATTCTTTGTTTAGCACAACTTGGATATACGCAATCCCCGCATTTGGATTTTCATTGGAATGCTTAATGTACTAGGTCAGCATGCGATCTTGAAGAGCGCTAAACAACGTTGCCTTCTTTATATTGTCATCCATGACTCCCTGCACTTCCCATACAGCTTTTATCATGAACCAAAACTGGTCCGGACTTTCATTCCCTACTCCCTTGAACACTCATAACATTATCATGCTTGCCATACTGGTTTACAGTGGTGGCGGAGGTGGTATGGGAAAAGACAACGGTGAATACGGTGAAACTAGCAGTGGTGTGGGTGGGGGTGGTATGCGTGGAATTCTCTTCCTTATTAGATTGATCGCATTTCTTGGAAAGACCTTCGCGAGCTCTTCTTCACCCCCTCACGGAGGTGAAATCAAGGGGCTAGATTCTAGTTCTGTGCTACCTTTGTTTCTGTAGATTATCCCACTTCGTGAAGCCCCAAACATCAATTATTCACATAACCCATTTTTCACACAGTAGCATTTTAATCCAAGTGTTCAAATATTTAACGTACTTACCTCACGGTCCCTTGAGGAAGCATTGTTCTGCCTCACTATAACTCACTGAAGTATCTACGTGAATTCAGTGATGAATCCGCCGAGGATTCGACTGAGCCAGTTATCGAGAGCGTGCACGATCCTATCCTCTGATGCTTCCAATCTGTGCACCAATTCTGGAGTCCACACAATAGGTCTGTCGAGTTTACACCTTCCTTGGCTATCTTCTAGCTTCGCGATCCACTCGTATAGCTCATTAGGAAAAGACGTGAAGAAAATTTCATGGATCTCTATGTATAAGTAGTAGTCTAACCACTCTTCTTTTGATAGTCGCAGATTCTTGTTTTCCTGCACTGTGAACTCATGAATCTTTCTGTCCAACCAATCTTCAATTCTCTTTTTTGTTGGATTCCAACGATACGACATCAGACATGTCCATCCAGATCCTGGTCCTGACAACAGAACCATTTTTTGGCTTGTTGGGACGTGACAGGTTCAGAGTTAATTAGCCAAAGAAGTCCCTGTACCACTTGCCCTTTTGGAAAAAGTCCGTGGAGTGTAGACTCAGGTCTCACCTGATTTAGTATGGGGGGTGTTGGAGCGAAGTTTCCGCACCCTTTAGATGTCTGAGAGTTTCGATTGGTCCAACTGTCCATACCTGTGCGCAGGTTGCTTCGCACACTTTGCAGGCCTTCGTGCCCTGATATACTTGCCTTCATGTAGCCCTAACCAGGGTTTGTGGGGCTTGCACGCTACTAGAGCAGCGCTCTACTCTATTCGCCTAAGTCGCACCTGATATCTTACTTATCTTCCTACACCTAGTCAGTTATGTTCGCGCAACTTATTTACTTATACAACACATTCATAAGAGTTCACGCAACAATTAAACAACACACTTGCCATTTATACCCAGTCATACATTAAAACAGGAAAAGAGACACAGAAATAGGGTAAGCTTCTCTTTATTAATTCTCCCAATGGTTACAGACTCGACCTTCCCTGCACACTTAGCTACAGGAGTTCGCGCACTTAGCTGCGGACTACTAGGCCTATGTGCACTCAGCTGCAGAGCCTTCTCCTATCCTACGACCCAAAGACACACATTACACTTCGACCCAATTAGTCTTACTCATTTTTATGTTACTCTATTCCCTTTTCTATACACTTAGAGCCTCGCTCTATTTATACAATCCCATCGTCCGTGGACCATGGGTAGGTATATCAAGTTGACATTACATTACAAAACCGAGGGTGGACAACCTTGTGACTCTATTATAACTTCGCACTCTGCACCCATAATTCGCGGAGTTTTTACAAAAGACATTATCAAAACTTGGGCTTTAAGCCCCAAAACATGTCTTGGGGGGATTCCATGCCCAACAAATGATTTGTTTGAAATTTTATTTATAAAACTTATATTAAAAATAACTACCCATTGTTGCTAATAAATAAAACATTAATTGAATATAATGCATATATAAAAAAATTACATAGTAAAGGATATCTAGATACAAATTCAAAGAAATTTTTACATAATAGAGTATGCTTATAACCAATATAGATCCATCGCAAACAAGGATCTAGCATATGCCAAGAGGGATCAAATATTTTCAAGTGCAAGCCTCGTTTAGAGTATAAAATTTGAAAAGAAAAATTGCATCCGTCTCATTCCTAGATAAATCCCAACGAATAAATAGCAACAACGTGTAATTTTTAATCATTTGAAATACATTTTTAATGCTTAAATAAACTTATAAATTTAAAAAATATTTGTTGATTTTTATGGAGTATTGAAAAAAAGATATAAATCAAAATATAAAATATGATTATACATATAGTTAGATCTAAGATACCATCCAAAAGAATTTCGAAAACAAAATTATTTCAAAAAAACCATGCAATTGGAGACCATGTCAATGTTCGAATTTAGCATTCCATTATCATCTAGTCATTAGTGCATCAAGCAACAAAATATTACCAAATACTAAGGACATTCAGACATACAATAATATTCATTAGAACATTACACACGATATTTATTAAAACATTACAGATGCAGATTACTATGTGTAATTTTAGTGTTCCATCATCATACATCTGGCAACAACAATTTTGTATTTAAATACAAAGGATGTCGAGAATAATAATATTTTTAATATGCTAAGCACCTCGAGTGACGTATAACAAATATTTATCAAGATATGAAAGACGTTGAGCAACACATAAATCGATATATTTAAATGTCAGGGAAGAACAACTAAGAGAGAGGAGAACTTGCAGTCTTGGCAAGTGTAGCAACAATTTCTTAGGCACTGCTACTAGGTCAACACCTTGTAACAAGATCCAACCTCTACTTGGGTTAAACGCCACTCTACAATCTCATCCATTTACAGTTACTTGTCGAGGAAATGAAATGGGTTTAATATTTAGTAAGAAATTTAAAAAGATTAGTAATGATTTATCAAAAATATGATATGGTTTTCTGATGAAAAGGACCGCGATGAAAATCCATACAATAGAAAACAAAACTAGATTTGTCACCTATTTCTTGATAAAAAATGAATGTATTAACCAAATGGCTAAATGGCTCTCCAGGTGAGATACCTCAAAAGTGTACTAACATTCATACAAGCGCACTTTCATTGAGTCAAATGAACCTCAAATATATAGGATTTCACAATAACGGTATGGTTTCAACCACCCCTAGATATTAGGATATGAGGTCTAAAATTAGAATCTCAAATCTATCATCATCATAACAATAATCTAAGTTTAGATTTCTTCATTACTTCCAACACTCCCTCTTAAAAGAAAAAAATACTAAACAATAACATACGCCTGTTGGTTTAGTCTCAACTAGGCTTCTATAATTCTTACAAAATGAATATCGATCTTCCATGAACAATCTTCTATTCCGTCAAGGTAAGTTTGTTTAACTTAACAGAACAATCAAAATGCACTGCATGAGTAACGTCATAAAGTCAGTGTATATATACAAAACTACTCTTCCCATTATTATAATAAATATCTAGTGTAAACGATTTAAACAACAATGGTACTCCTACCGAGATTTAAGAAATAAGACTCGACAAGACTTCAAGGCCCGAAGTGTGTGAATTAAAATAAAAAGCAAACCAACATTGCAACGTTAAAAGTGTTAATTAAAATGAAAAATTAGCTTACATATATTTATAAAAAATTATATTATATAAAACTAATAATATTTATTTTTGTATATATATAATTAATGTTATTTAAAAAAAATACATTTACCAAGTACATAAATTTAATGGTTACATAAATTACTAAATATTGGATTTTACTTAAACCATCCACACATTTTAAATGAAAACTTTCTATATCTCCGAGCTCACAATGTGCACAATGAGGAAGGGAAACTTTCCCCTGTAAATAGGATTAGCCAATGCAAAATAAAACACCAATGGATTACATAATAAGGTTGTACTCAATCAAAGTTAAAATAAATAAATTAGAATAATATTAAAAGTAATACAATTTATTTTGTAATGTTAAACTATTGACAACCTGTAAAAAAATAATTGGCAAACAAAATACTAAATGTCTAATACCATGACTACGGAATGTACAATAAGATATATATTAGATTTTCATATTTTTGTTGAAACTTTATTTTCCATCTGATGTATCAAATTGAGAGAGTCACTCATCTGTGAGGTTGAAGTCTTGATTGTATACCTTAGAAAGAAGATATTGAGCACATGATCACTCATAGTTGAATAACGAGTAATACTTCACTTGATGACCTCATTCAAGGAGTGATGAACACTTTCTACGTCACAACATAGAGTCATGACCCTACCAAGCTTCCAGAGTTGCTCATTTCAAACAAGATTAATTTGAGAAGGTTTGAATTTCCTTGTCTAATTGTATGAGAATTTATATCAGGATAAGATGCACCATCTATTTTCCCTATTTCCCTTTTTATATTTCAAAGAATATTAGAGATGAAACTAAGAAGCGTATGAATGGTCTAAACTATTTTTTCCTAGATATTGGGAAGTTCGGTGTGATCATCAACGATAAAACAAGGGTATCTTCTTAAAAACACTTCCACCACTTAATTTTTTTGCAATAATATGCTTCATAGGAGTTGAACATGTCACTTATAGGAATTGAAATTTAGTGAGACCATAAAAATCATTCTTTCTAACCACCCAAGGTAAGTCAATTAACATTAATGTCATGATTTAATGATAGATTATGGGACATTGATCCTTAGATTTGCAATTTTCTAAATTTTCTTTAGAGAATTATGTTTATATTTTTTAGGAATGCTAAAGTTGAAAAGTTTGGAGTCTTTTATTTAAATAATGTAGGCTACTATTAAAACTAAGGAAAAATAATTGAATTCTATGTGGATGAGAAAGCTCTATATGTGTATTCTTAAAAATGTAATCATCTATATAAAGTAATGCAGTCTTTCAATTTCTAGTCTCATAAGGTAATTTGAAATATTCTTCAACATATGTTCTTCTATTTTTGTGTGTGTGTGTGGTGTGCATGCATGTGAATTTTAAGGTTACTATTGTTTCTTAATTTGATTAATTGTGATGTTAGAATATTTATGAAACTTTCAATCCTCAGAAGGGGTGAAGTGCATGGAAGAAAGGGGGGGTTTGGGATTATATCACCTGAGTTGTTAAATGGGTTGGGGAATGTGGTATCCCACACCTAGTGAGGCTTAATTTCACATGAAATAGCAGTCATCATGAAGGAAGTGGTACAAAGGAAATGTTGGTGGGAGGAGAATAACAAGGTAGCTAAGGAGTTTAATCATGTGATTAGTTTTATGGTAATAATTTTAAGCATGGTGTTGTGTATAATGTTGTAGATATTTAATTTGAGGGAATTGAGGTTCAGACTCCATTGTAATGAGGTCAAGTTAGGGAGGAAAACATCTGCATGTGGTGGCTGGAGGCTAGTGGAAGGAGTAGTTTAGTTACAAAAGAAAGTGCAACAACCCAACTATGAGTGCGTCTAGTGGAAATGCAATAGAAGTTGTAAGCCTCATAGGTCAAAGAAAATCGGAGTGGGACAGGCCTATTTTAGTTATTAGTCATTTTCAAAGTCGAATTAAGTCTTGCACTCTAGTGGATTTTGAAATTTCTTAAGACAAACAAAAGGAACTCTAGCTTTCCTCCACCAAATTGGATAATTTTTTGGGTTCTAAAGGTTTTCACTAAGCGGGACAATCTCTCGCATCATCATTATTGGTGTCTGGGAGTTCCTCACCCTCCTCGTTGGATTTATTATTCTATTTTATATTGTTCTATGATGCATGTGGGATGTTTTCATCCCCTGTTTCTAATTTATGTTAAGCTAGGTAATAGTTGATTCCTTTTCAAATCCTCGGGGAGTTTATTATGCTAGTAGTGCATTTTCTAATGTAGTACATTCGTTTTGAATTCTATTTTTCTGTGGTCTCAGCCAACATTATGATATATGTTGGGCTCAATAGGGTTTAATTAGTTACCTAAAAAGGCTATCTCAGCCTCAACCTCTCTTAGGCTCAAGAGGGTTTAATTAGTTACCTGAAAAGGCTATCTCAGCCTCAACCTCTCTCAGCGTCATATGCATATTGTTATTATGTGGTGAAGTGGTTTTTCATAGGAAATTTTCTAGTGGGTTGAATGCACCTAAGGTTGATGGGTTTTTGTGGTAGTGGAACAGGGTAGGATGCATTGGTTTTGGGGTTATAACATTTTAGGATGGGTGGTGGTATGGTTCGATGAACCGACATCAAATGCTATGGATTTTTGTTTGGATTTGTGTCAGAATAATATGTAGCTGCAAGGGGATTGTGGGGAGGAAGATTGAATTTGAGGGGCCATATCCACTATATTTGGTCATTGTCATTATCTTTTGCATTGTAGGAGCTAGCGTTTGTTTCTTTGGAGTGAGGGTGTGGTCCATAGTTGGGTTTCGATCTTCAATGGGAGGGAGCCTTATTCATTTTTAGACAATTTGTAGGTTGGATAGTCATGCCATGTCAAAGGGCCCATGTTAGGGATGTGGCCACTTGTTACGAGGAGAGAACCCAATGAGGTAACTCTCTATTGCATCACCATATAGCAAGGTACATTTAATGCTATTCAGAACTTACACCATACCATATTCAAGAAAATATTACCCATGCAAAAGGAGAGGCATCATCCCATAAAACCACTCTCTCTCATATTGAGGAGTTTATGGAATGGAAAGAATCAATTTCAAACATGGGGCATATAAGAGGTAAATCTACTACTACATGCAAGCAATGGATGTAACTGAGGGAATTAATTTTCTACTTGGAAGAATCATTCACAACTACCATGAATCCTGGTTGGACATTATCCATTCATTGCACCACCTACACAATCACCTAACGCTCTTGATTATAGGATGGAATGAGTTGAGGGACACTTAGGCATTCCCTTGAATGCATGGCATCCTGTAGAAGGTGCATAAGACATCATGGTGATGGTTGTCATTTTTCATTTTTACACTTGCAATTCTGTTGTGCTGAGGGTTTGGTCTGGAAGTGGTTTTCTGTTCTGTATATGGATGGAGATGAGCCACAGGATCTGCCTGCACCGACTATGGGCTGTGCTACTTGTTGGTGTGGCTCTATTGCTTGTTCTGGTGACTTGTTTGCTTGGCTCCTTAGCATAGCATGACAGTTTTCTCGTTCGTGTAAGCAAATGACCATTGTATTTGTCTTGTTCGGTCTTTCAACTAGTATTTGTTCTTCGGTTCTCTCATTTTATTGTGGTTCTGTTTGCTAAATTTGGTTAATGGCTTTGCATGCTTGAGGTTGCAGTCGCGGTGGCCTCTTTCTGCTCACAATGTCTCTTCAGGTAAGCTTTCTATCCATGTTTTATGTTTTCCCTCGTCTTTTTCCGGTTCTAACAATGATTGCTCCTCGGTCTGAAGTTGTCACCGTGGACTATGGCTTAATGGCTTACATTCTTTCCGCATGGATAAACCCCCAGGTAAATGCTTTTCTCACCGTGTATGAAGTTCATTATCCTTCATTTGTTTTCCTCTGCTTATAGTTGGTTTGATAGGATTGCCCTGTTCTGGTCTCACAGGTGGGGGGTTTGCTCCTGGACGTCGTTGGTGTGAGTGCCTTGGCTCTTACCCGGTAGGCTCTGCCACTGTCATCAATTTGTGTCTCAGATTAGGGTCTGTCGGTTTTTGTTGGACTGAGTTCTGAATACTTGTTCGTTTATGCCCCTCGGTCGTCGCTATGCGACCTGGCTTAACTTGATACAACCCTTGTTTATATTTTTCTCTTTTGTAACTGTAAATTTGTATTGAAGGGTGACCGTCCCAAAACGCTCGTCTAGGGTTTTGCTGGTTCGTTGGTTTTGTTTTCTTTTCACTCTATCTGGTGGGTTAACCCTGGATTGTCATATGTAAACAAATGTATGCTTTTTTTTCATTGGAATGAAAGAAAATTATGATGGATTGAGTTACACTTGTTACCTGTGTCTGGGTTTGATTACTTAGCGTTCAGGTTATCATTATTGCTCAGACTGTTTGTAATGCACTTGACTTTTCCGGCCGTGGGCTTTATTGTTGATTGCCAACCTTCGTGTTGGAAACTCGTGTGCAATTTCTTACTGTCTGTGTCTGTTCTTTAGGAGAGAAAGCAAATGAAAGTATACGCATGTACCATATCTACTATTCTGGTTTATTTAATGATTAGGGAAGAGAAATATAGATAAATGTTACAAGACTGTTACAGATGGATGGATTCGAAAATGAAAGAAAATTTCTCTATCTTCTATTACTGTACTCGTATGCTGAACCCTTAGAATGATTTACAATTTTGTATTTGTAATTGTTTGTCCACAGTTATCTAAACTATGCGTAGTTACTTTTCAATTGTTTATTTTATTAGTTACATAACTGTTAGTTCATTCAGTTTTTCTTGCACTGCAAGATTTTTACATTTTGACATGATTGTCTTTTTCTTTTCTAAAATGAAAGAAACAGTTAGAAGACCATTATTCACTAAAAGACAAACAATTGTGACAGTGACCCTAACTAACTGTATTGTTCCCTAACTAATCATGAAATTAAAAAAAAACAAGTCCCTACATTCTGTTTTGAATAATTAAACATAAAGAAACCAAACACTGATAAACTTTCCACCTTCGCGTAGACCAACACCCAGTCATGGTGCCCTTAGCTAGATTCTCCTACATCATTCCTTAGCTTTCTTAGAATTCCAAAAATCAAATTTGGTCTCAATGGATGACATTATCATCACCACCACCACCCATAACAAAAAAAAATACAATAATTTTTAAAATAATAATAAAAAAAATGATAAAAAAAAACATTTTAAAAATAAAAAAATTTACAAAATAAACCATCTTTAAATTATAAATCTAATAACAACAATATATAGTTTTTAAGTATAACTAAAATTTTATCCTAACTCAATGTTAATATATGGTTCAATAATATCCTGAAATTTTTTTCCCAAAAATTAAACCTATTCGAGTCATAAAATAATTTAATTAAAATTTTAAATTTATATACACAAAATTCTTACTAGGAAAATTCCTCTCAAATCTCACCACTCTAAGTCATTTCTATTTTCTTATAATTAAAATAATTTACTATAATACCCTAAGTTTAATCTAGAGATAAATATAGAAACATTGAATGAAGCTTGCATTCGTAGTGAGTAACATATGTTAAAATAAATATTGATTCGTTTGAAAGCACAAATCACGAAGAATGGGAACTAAACAAAAGCTATCAATGTTTTACATTGGAGTTGTCTATAATGCGACTTTTTGAAGATTCTGGTGACGGAATCCGGCGAAGAAATTGAGGCCAAATTTTGATTTCTTGCAGTTAAAATGGTTTTTTAACTGCATATTTGGATTCAGCACCCTGAAAAACCCCTGGGACGCTTTCATTGTGCAAAAACTAGCTATCAAACTTGCGATTCCAATAATTCTTGCCGGATTTCGACCGGAAAAATCCGCCGGAAAGGCTTTCAAAAAATCGCTTTACATTGGTTAAGCCACGTAATGGGGCACGCGAAAAAACATCACATAACATTTTAAAAATTACATACCAGTTCTATAGACCACCTAAAATTTGTAATTTGCATAATTCAAAAATATTACATGTGTGTAATAGGTGTCCATAAAGGTAGAAAAGACATTTAAAATTGTTAAATCCATGCCCTTTATTCAACTTTTCCAAGCCTTTGGTCACCCTAGTCTCCCTTTGTCATGTCGTACTTGACACGAACTCATAGACAAGGAGATTTCCTAGATAATTGTTAGGTATGGAACAACTTTTGCATTCATTACATTAAGAAAATTCTTGATCACGTTTGTTTCTTCTATCATCTTTTCATTGTGATGTGTCAATGTCTCACAGCATTGACACGTGGATAATGGAAATGCATGATATGTTATCTCAGAATTGGGGAGGATTGATTTGTTGAATTTGAAAAAGATGATTACACCTCTCACAATCACATATTTTATTCCATTATAAGGTAGTATACGGAAATGATATTATAAGGTGTTCCTCTATTTAAAATGATTAGTACCTCAATGCCTAGCACAGCTGTAAGGGAGCCACTCAATTCAGAGTCAAACTCATCTTAATCCAGAGTCCAAAAAAATATGTTCAGTACACATAATGTAAGCTCCAAAATCTTCTCACACATCGGGCATTCAAAAGGTAAAGAGTATTAACTTGTATGATTAAAAGATGACAGCTAAACAGTTTTTATGATAGAATATTTTCATATTTCAATTTTTATGATAGAATATTTCCATATGTCAATTGCATAAAGCTTCTATTTGTTAATAAAAAGGAGGATATATTGAAGAGTAATTTACAGCAAAAGTATTATTTTTTTAATACAAATAGATTTTTATTATTAGAAAATTTTAAATATTTAAAATAATAATTATATTATTAAAAATGAATTATTATTCAAAAACTTATTATACAGCTTACAAAATCTATCACAATCTTACATACATTAAATATCGATTGATAAAAGTTAAAGTAAATTGTGATTATAAAATTATTTTGTAAGATTAGATGGTTTAAAATTAGTTTGAATTTATTTATGAATTTTTTCAAAACTTAATTTCTATATTTTATAAAAATAGCACAGCAATAACTAAAACTAAGGATTTGATAGAGTATTAGTTGTTAAAGTATTTTTTCTTAAAAAAAATCACATCAACTTTAAAAAAAAAAAACAAACGGAAACGGAAGATGTAGTCGCAAGTGTTACATTAGAAAGAATTTCAAAAGATTTTCACTCAGTCTTGGAATCTGCAGCATGTTTTTTTATTTTTGATAGAATGGTATGGCCAGATTCTCGCAGATAAATGGGGTTGCTGGGGTGAAATAGGTTGTCGGTTTGTAGAGCACGGGTCAGCCGTGCAAACTCTTGACCTAACATAGATTACCGACCTTTCCCTTCTCAACGCATCACGCATCCAACTAAGGTTCAATAGTAGCCGTTACTTTCAATCCACAACAAATATAAATAAAACCTTCCAAGTTTATGCGATAAAAAGGTATAATGAACCAATAGTGTGACAGTTGAAATAAAAAAAATAAGAGTTTATTCATATATTGGCATCACCATGCCTTCGGATTTGACATTCGACATTATTGTTAACCAAGTACGAATGTCACTTGTTAGAGCCTAAATGAAAGGCAAGTGTCGAAAAAGACACTGATGCTTGTGATTTCACATTGTTATGAAAATTAAAAGAATTTATTAAAAAGTTTATTTATATATATTAAACCTAGTTTAATGATTAGATTTTTTTTAAAGAAAAAATCGTTATTTTTATTAAAAAATAAAAATGACATTTTGATAATGATGATTACGGTGGTTAACCTTTTATGAGATCAAATTGGTTTATCGGACCTATAATTTTCTTAGTTCTTAATTGTCTCGCTTCTAGTATTTCTTGGCGAGATTGGTGTTGCATCTTTTTTTTTTTTCTCTACGGTCTTCCAACTTCCTTTATCTTGCATCTCCTTCATCTCTTCTAGTTCTTGGCACATTGGTGTCTTAGCTTCGCGATCTGTTGTGTTCGTCCTTTTGAAGATAGTCGGAAAAGAAGTTTGCTCTCGGAGATCTGCTTTGCTGTTACATGAAGATTTATTTTGTGCTGTATTTGAATCCTGAAAACTTTTCATGCTTGAGGGGTTGTTGACTTCACTTTTTTGCTATTGGGCGGGGCTTTCGCCATTGCAAGTAGCATAGCTTTCTTAATGTCCAAAAAGTGATACAAAGCTTTATAACTAAGCTGAAAACAAACAAAATAGTTTAATGAATAGATCGAAAAGTTGTCTTCGTATTTTTTCTTGATATTTTTACGAATTGTAAGTTTAAGTTGTGTAATTTGCAAGGTTAAGTGTCTTGAGATTTGTACGACTCTAAATCTAATTCTACATTAAAAACACATATATTAAATAACTAAAAACCACAATCTAGCTTAAAGTTATATGGCGTATTCACTAGAGAAAAGTTGGGAAAATGAACCATTTTTTTAAATTGCACCTTTTATTTTATTATAAAAATGAAAGATTATAACAATTTTATATTATATATCATTACTAAATTATAAAAGAAATCTATTATAATAGTAAGTAATAAAAGATTAAAAATAAGGGTAATGGTTTCAATGGTTGCAATGCAGCATAGTAAGTGCCTCTATTGTTAATTAATTGATTAAATGT
This sequence comes from Pinus tabuliformis, assembly GCA_031772625.1. NCBI lineage: Eukaryota > Viridiplantae > Streptophyta > Pinopsida > Pinales > Pinaceae > Pinus > Pinus tabuliformis. Next base: position 64,909,286 of record CM062812.1, read on the forward strand.
TATGTAGAGTGAGGAAGAAACTAGTACATTGAAATCTCTCCACACAATGAAAAATCTATGCAAAAAGTTATCTAGACAGTAAAAGTTCAACAATATGCAAGACAACCTTTAAAAACAAAAAAAAAAAACTTTAGAAACAACATGGTCTTACATTTGTGACTACGTCTCTTATATTATTTGAGGACATAGATTATCCAAATTTCTAGCTTTGTTGTAATTGAATGTGATGCAGTCTAGATAAAGTGGAGGGAAGTAGAAACAAGGATTTGAAGGCGTCACATCCTTGCATTTGTGAGCATCGTCACAAACTGGGAGGAGTGGGTGAGCTTCACATGCATGAATGGAAACACTTGCTTAGTGAAGCTTAAGCTTATCAAACAGTGCAAAGCGTCTTTGACTTATTGTTAAGTTGTTCTAACCCACAACTTCATCTGAGTTTATTGAGCTGCATCATTAATTTTAATTTTAGGTTAGGAAAACAATACCAAGGATGGAGCATGGTGAAATAGTGCAGGCAAACAAGTGATGGCAGAATGATTCTCATGTCCATCTAAATAACAAAGTAACACAATAACCCAACAAATCAAAATGGATAAATGAATGAATCGAGATGAAATAGTTTACGCTAACTAATGAATCAAAGTTATAAAGTTTGTGCTTCACTGATACTAGGGTAAGTAGCTTGAACTTGCAATATTCATATGTTACATTTCATGCATTGAAACATGTATAGTGCCAAATAGGAAGTGTGCATATATTATATAATTGTAAAGATAGTAATGAGATTAATATCTAAAATGAAATTTGAAAATTCCATATTGCATTTATGTCGAGCTCTCAATGATGAGGAACATAGTGATATATGTTTCGGTCGTATATCTTCCTATATATGAAATAGTGACATGTTTATGTCATATATGGTGAAAGGTTATAGGTTCCAACTTATAGGGAATAGGTAACTAGGGTATTAAAATTTAGTTGTGCAAAGTGAGGAGGTGGGTTCACAATCTACACAATGAAAGTCAATTAAGCACAATATCAAATCTGCATCAATACCAAAATATGGAATATATGAATAGACATATATACATATAAAAATAAAGCATGCTTCATGTTATATGGCTTGAAAAAAAATTGAAAAACATTTGAGAGTTGCTAACCTAACATAACATATTATATATATATATATATATATATATATATATATATATATATATATATATATATATTTCTCTTATGCATTAAGATCTAAAGTTAAGATTGTCTAAATTATTTTTTTTAAGCTTATCATACAAGTTTTTTCTTTTTATTATAATTTTCTCTTATGTAATAAGGTTTGATATTTAAAATCTAGTGTAACTAATTGTGCATGTCTAAGTGGTTTTTTGCACACTCGAAAGGTGGCTTCACACTCTACACAATGAAATCCATTTCCACACTCAACACAACTACAAATTAATTTAAAAAATTAATTATGCTGAAATGAAGAGGAAGGTGCTTTGATTGTGTAGAGAAATCTTTCTCCTCACTATGTGTAAGGTAACTTCTAGGGCCCACCATAATTAATCCGAAAGGAATTTTCTTTGTGGGCTTGGGGTGAGTGAATATTGTTCACCCCAGCCAATATGAAGCCTTCATTTTTGTCGTTCAAGCTAATTAAAATCTCACACCTGTCCAATTGATATCTCACACCTCATTTTACATCTAACATGTGGATGATCATTATTGTTGGCTCTTTCAATGTGTTTTTGCACTCCAGAGGCCCATTTGCGTAGAAAAGGCATCATGTGGTAACCATGGTGGTTTCAGTGTTGATAAACTTGAAGAACATCTTAAAATTCACCTTCAATGAGTGCATTCTTCATCCTAACCTTCAACGAGTGTCGGCTTGTTTCTAACATCGACGCTTTGTCGAGGAGGGTTCAACATTAATGTCCTTGGAGCTACATGAGCTTCCAAATATTTGATCCCCTCAACTTTGTGAGCTGATGGATTCAATTAATTACCTTGTAAGAAGGATGATTCATCATAGCATCCCCTCGCCAAAGGCATCCATGATGGCACCCAACCAAAGAAAGAGGCAAGAATATCACTCTCAATCTCAGTAGAGTAGATATGTTGACAGCTTTTGTAACACCCATCCCGTGTGTACTATATTATTGTAAACCTAAGCTATGTTAAAGCTAGGTGTGATATCCTCCCTTGTGTGTTAAATGTTGTAAACCTAAGCTGAGGAAAGCTAGGTTTGATACCCTCCTTTGTGGGTTAAACTATTCAAAACCTAAGCTGAGGAAAGATAGGTGATATGTAATATGAAAATCAAATGTGGTTTTAAATAAATTAATAAAATAATTCACTTGGAGGGTGGAGCACCAAGAGAGAGGATATGCTTGCCAAATCCCATTGGGATAGAGATGAATTTTTCATGATGAACTTCTAGATGTGATTGTAGATAAGCTTGGATGGATTGGATATCCATCGGATGGATGGAAGATAAATATCCATTGGACATAAAATCTTTCTGGGAGATAAAGACAAGCTTTTATGTGGAAAAGCATCATGGGAGATAAAGATGAGCTTTTCTGGATAAGACCTAGGCAAATGGGAAAATCCATAAAGCAGGATGCTGCTAATGGTAACTAAATCATGAAAGAGGGTATTAAATACCCAGTGCATCGATCAATTGAGGATAGTTGATCCTTGCCAAGATCTTCAGGGGGAATCAATGGTGATTCATGGGTAGGTGGTGGTGCTCCTCCCTCCAAGTGAGGTTTAGTTGGTGTCAGATGTGTGGAATGTGTGTATGATGATTCCTACTCTCTCTCTCTGTTATTATTCTAGTTGTTTATGAGAAGAGTTCTTAAATTTTTTGTCCATGAGAATGCTTGATGAATAGTATATGCTTACGTATTAACAAATTTAATGATGTTTACCTCTAATCTGATGAGATTCACTTGTATGGTGTGTGCTTTCCTTACTTGTTATGAGACTAAAATCATTTAGCAAAGATATAAGGATGCTTAAATTTATCTCTATTATGGGAATGATGGATTTCTTATGCATGTTGCATTCAAATGTAAACTTAATTGTAGAAGCATGTTTAGTGGATAATAGTCCTAGGACCTATTCATGGGAGAGTTTTCATGTGACAAATATCCATAAATAGGTTATCGATGTTAATGTTTTATTATGTAATGACTGCAGCTATTATGGGCTTGAGGTGCATGTCAATATTATATGGCCTATTCACTAGAGAAAAGTCGGGAAAATAAACCATTTTTTAAATTGCACTTTTATTTTATTATAAAAATGAAAGATTATAACAATTTTATATTTTATATTATTACTAAATTATAAAATAAATTTATTACAATAATAAGTGATAAAAGATTAAAAATGAAGGTAATGGTTTCAATGGTTGCAATGCATCATAGTAAGTGTCTCTATTCTTAATTAATTTATTAAATGTTATGTAGAGTGAGGAAGAAACTAGTACATTGAAATCTCTCCACACAATGAAAAATCTATCCAAAAAGTTGTCTAGACAGTGAAAGTTCAACAATATGCAAGACAACCTTTAAAAACAAAAAAGAAATACTTTAGAAACAACATGGTCTTACGTTTGTGACTGCATTTGTTATATTATTTGAGAACATAGATGATCCAAATTTCTAGCTTTGTTGTAATTGAATGTGATGCGGTCTAGATAAAGGGGAGGGAAGTAGAAACAAGGATTTGAAGGCATCACATCCTTGCATTTGTGAGCATCGTCACAAATTGGGAGGAGTGGGTGAGCTTCACATGCACGAATGGAAACACTTGCTTAGTGAAGCTTAAGCTTATCAAACAGTACAAAGCGTCTTTGACCTATTGTTAGGTTGTTCTAACGCACAGCTCCATCTGAATTTATTGAGCCGCATCATCAATTTTAATTTTAGGTTAGGAAAACAATACCAAGGATGGAGCATGGTGAAACAGTTCAGGCAAACAAGTGATGGCAGAATGATTCTCACGTCCATCTAAATAACAATGTAACACAATAACCCAACAAATCAAAATGGATAAATGAATAAATCGAGATGAAATAGTTTACGCTAACTAATGAGCTTCACTGATAATAGGGTAAGTAGCTTGAACTTGTAATATTCATATGTTACATTGCATGCATTGAAACATGTATAGTGCCAAATAGGAAGTGTGCATATATTATATAATTGTAAAGATAGTAATCAGATTAATATCTAAAATGAAATTTGAAAACTCCATATTGCATTTATGTCAAGCTCTCAATGATGAGGAACATAGTGATATATGTTTCAGTGGTATATCTTCCTATATATGAAATAGTGGCATGTTTATCTCATATATGTTTTTGGTGAGAGGTTATAAGTTCCAACTTATAGGGAATAGGTAACTAGGGTATTAAAATTTAGTTGTGCAAAGTGAGGAGGTGGTTTCACAATCAGCAAAATGAAAGTCAACTCAGCACAATATCAAAGTTGCATCAATACCAAAACATGGAATATATGAATTCACATATATACATATAAAAATAAAGCATGCTTCATGTTATATGGCTTGAAAAAAAAATTGAAATCGAAAAACATTTGAGAGTTGTTAACCTAACATAACATAACATATATATATAGATATATGTAGATTTTCCTCTTATGCATTAAGATCTAAGGATAAGATTGTTTTAATTTTTTTTTTAGCTTATCATACAAGTTTTTTATTTTTATTATAATTTTCTCTTATGTAATAAGGTTTGATATTTAAAATCTAGTGTAACTAATTGTGCATGTCTATGTGGTTTTTTGCACACTCGAGAGGCAGCTTCACACTCTACACAATGAAATCCACTTCCACACTCAACACAACAACACATTAATATAAAAATTTAATTATGCTGAAATGCAGAGGAAGGTGCTTTGATTGTGTAGAGAATCTTTCTCCTCACTATGCATAAGGTAATTTCTATGACCCACAATAATTAAGCCGAAAGGGATTTCTTGCGGGCTTGGGGTGAGTGAATATTGTTCACCCCAACCAATATGAAGCCTTCATTTTCATCGTTCAAGCTAATTAAAATCTCACACCTGTCCAATTGATATCTCACACCTCATTTGACATCTAGCACGTGGACGATCATTGTTGTTAGCTCTTTCAATGTGTTTCTACACTCCAAATGCCCATTTGCGTAGAAAAGGTATCATGTGGTAACCATGGTGGTCTCACTGTTGATAAACTTGAAGAACATCATAAACTTTACCTTCAATGAGTACATTCTTCATCCTAACCTTCAATGAGTTTCGGCTTGTTTCTAACATCGACGCTTTGTCGAGGAGGGTTCAACATTAAAGTCCTTAAAGCTACATGAGCTTCCAAATCTTTGATGCCCTCACATATTTTTAGTTGAGTTGATGGATTCAATTCATTACGTAGTGAGAAGGATGATTCATCATAGCATGCCCTCACCAAAGGCATCCATGATGGGACCCAACCAAAGAAAGAGGCAAGAATATCACTCTCAATCTCAGTAGAGTAGATATGTTGACATCTTTTGTAACACCCCTCCCTTGTGTACTATATTATTGTAAACCTAAGCTATGTTAAAGCTAGGTGTGATATCCTCCCTTGTGTGTTAAATGTTGTAAACCTAAGCTAAGGAAAGCTAGGTTTGATACCCTCCTCTGTGGGTTAACTATTCAAAACCTGAGCTCAGGAAAGCTAGGTGATATGTAATATGAAAATCAAATGTGGTTTTAAATAAATTAACAAAATAATTCACTTCGAGGGTGAAGCACCAAGAGGGAGGATATGCTTGCCAAATCCCATGAGGAATGGGATAGAGATGAATCTTTCATGATAAGCTTCTAGATGTGATTGTAGATAAGCTTGGATGGATTGGATATCCATGGGTTGGATGGAAGATAAATATCCATTGGACATAAAATCTTTCCAGGAAATAAAGGCAAGCTTTTATGTGGAAAAGCGTCGTGGGAGATAAAGATGAGATTTTCCGGATAAGACCTAGGAAAATGGAAAAATCCATAAAGCGGGATGCCACTAATGGTAACTAAATCATGAAACAGGGTATTAAATACCCAGTGCATCAATCAATTGAGGACAGTTGATCCTTGGCAAGATCTTCACCTCGGGGGGAATCAATGGTGATTCATGGCTGGGTGGTGGTGCTCCTCCCTCCAAGTGAGGTTTAGTTGGTGTAAGATGTGTGGAATGTGTGTATGATGATTCCTAATGTCTCTCTCTATTATTATTCTAGTTGTTTATGAGAAGAGTTCTCAAATTTTTTCTCCATGAGAATGCTTGATGAATAGTATATGCTTACGTATTAACAAATTTAATGATGTTTCCCTCTAATCTGATGAGATTCACTTGTATGGTATGTGTTTTCCTTACTTGTTATGAGATTAAAATCATTTAGCGAAGATATAAGGATGCTTAAATTTATCTCTACTATGGGAATGATGGATTTGTTATGCTTGTTGCATTCGAACATAAAGTTAACTGTAGAAGCATGTTTAGTGGATAACAGTCCTAGGACCCATTTATGGTATAATTTTCATGTGACAAATATTCATAAATAGATTACCGATGTTAATGTTTTCTTATGTAATGACTGCAGCTATTATGGGCTTGAGGTGTATGTCAGTATTCCTTTGACCATACTTAAGGATTTGGAAAATGATAACTATAGTGTGTGATTTTAGTGATTACCATAATGTCTCCTTGAAGTCATTATTCTGAAATGGTCATATAATAGTGTTAAGATAGTTGTTACATTTAACATCAAGTGGTAACTCTGGTGCATGTGGGACACTTAGGGGATCATGTTTCTAATTGAGGAATTACTTCCGATAAGGGTAGTTTAATTAGTTAGTTATGCATGTTGAACCAAGGGTTGGTCAGATCACCTTGATGATGCTTAATTATATTAATGACACATGGTCAATTCCAGCCATAGTAAATGTAAGATAATACTCCATTAATGTCGGCGTGGATTAACCAGAAGATTACATAGGTTGCATGCCATGATTATTCCTTCACACTCAATAACAATTCCGCTATATATAAGTTATTTATATGAGTCTAAGGGGTTCCATTATGGATCCGATAAGGCATAAAAGAATGATGCACTATTATGAGATTGTATAAACTATTAAGAAATGAGTATAGTAATAGGAATAATACTTGTTCCTGCCATGATAAAAATATTACGTAAGACAATAGTTAGATCTTAGTTGTAAACAAAGAAAAATTTACAGAATTGGGAGCCTAATAAGCTATTATTCTGGGATAGGCCAAAGGGATATGTTACAAATGGTATCGGATCATCAAGTTCAAACCTTACGGCCTATGGGTCAATACGCCTCCATAGGGTATGGAAAAAAAATTAAGCCCTAAGTTGGCCTCCCTCCTACAAAGTCTACGAAAGGGTCTAGGTATAAGCGTTAAATCTAGATTATATAGGATTTAAAACTAAATATTAAAATTGTTCTTGCACATATGCATGGTTCTTGCTGCAGGCCAAAAGGATAAAAGTTTAAATTTAAAATTTAAAGCATGTGCATATTATCTTGGTTCCACCAAATGAAATTAGGATTTTTTAAGGATGAATCCAATTACTAACACGATTAATAATAAAAATACATTACATATCACATGTTAAAGAATTTAAAACTAATGGTTTGGATCTATGGCATGGGAAGAGTATGTTAAAGGAAACCCTTAAACGCCACACCAATAGAACATGTCTTTTGGATGGACCGTATGGTGTCAAAATTAGGATTTGGTTACCCATCCAAATTAAGGTTCGCCTATGTTAACAAACCACATGCGAGGTTGTATATGTATGGAGAATTTGTAGCATCAAGGGGAATTAGAGTTCCTTAAATGCAATCTAACTATCAAGCCATTTATTGGTTGACAAAAAAAGGGTAGTTTCCACTTGTGTCAATATTTAATTGGTTACTGCTACTAACCAATGCTAAACTTGCTAAGAAGGAAGGGTCTTTAGTAAAGGTGACAGATTCAAGACTAAGTGCTCAATTAGCCAAAGAGCCATTCATTAAGGGCTCAACTGCATTTTAAGGTAGGAAATGAATTTTTTTCCCTCACAAAAAGAGTATACAACCTTAAATACAACTATAGTCTCTCCTCTTCCATAAGATGGCGAGGGTTTGATTCATTCATTACCCAATCCAAATTAGTGGATGCAGTATTTTCCTCATATGTTGTGCAGAGATGGATAGTCACACCACCATCGATATGGAGTGTGTAGATCTGTTCAGATGATCAACGATACAGAGGAAGATTGTAAAAAAAAAACCCATGAAAGCCAGGTCACGAAGGGAAGCATCACCATTGAAGCACAAAGTGAGAAGAGGCCTTAGATGCATGTAGATGAACAAATCGGCAATGAGTGGTTTAAAATTGTAGAAAATGTTGCCATATTGTTGTTTCTCTCTTTTAGATGACTGACTTTTGGATGCTTATCACAAAATGAGCCCCAAAATCAGAGAAACAACACCTTTTAAAGAATAAAACTACATCAATCATATTGATCACTACATGAGGCCGGATAGACTTACCCACCCCCCCCCCCCAAAAAAAAAAAAAAAAATCAAAGAATGGTGCTCATAAAAGCAATCAATAATAAAAATTAATTAAATATAATACGAATATGGTTTATCCAAAAGAATTTAAGATTTACCTATAGTCGAATTCTAACTACCATTGGTATACAAGCATTGCTCACATGGGGCGGGGACATTTAGGATGGCAAGGCGGCAAGTTTCCATCATGTGATCTGAAAATCACTCGTGAGTGATCTCAGTTAATTACTTAATTAATGAAGGTATTACAAACTCATGTATTGGTGTGTGTCTATGTTATCTTAGGCAACGGATCGATCAGATTGCAAAATACACAGACACTGGAAAATGGAAAACAGTATGAGAAACACAGTAAGCAAATACAAGAACACAACAAATTAATAAGGAGTTCACCTAATCCTCCTGGGCTACGTCTCCAGTCCAACTCTCAGTGGTGGTCTTTTCTTATTGTGTCTTTAAAGCAGAGTTTTATAATGAGGAGCTCAATTTGAGTCTCCTGAAACAGATGATGCTTAGTAGGGTGGTTCTTGGATTCCCTAAGCCACTAGAGTGCACAAACTCTTTCCTTACCAAGTCTCAACCTCTCTGGTCTTTAATGGGATGAGTCCAATGTGGTGCTCAATTCCCGACAGATATCCTCACAAAGATTGCTTGAACCTCTCAAGCCTGGTTCTGTCTGCTCGATGCTGCCTTAACCCTATAGGTCAGCTCGGCTCTCTATTTTCTGCTTCTTGCTTCACTGCCTCTTTCTCGCTTGTCTTTATTCTCCTCCTTTTGTGTTTTGTTCTCTGTCTGTTCATGGCTTAAAGCCAATTTGTCTCATGATTGTTCGCTTCCTCTTCCACCCGTTCGAATCGCTTGCTGTTGTTCATTTGGAGTTCCCGGCCTCTGCATCATCACCAACATCCCACAAGGAAGTGGCCACTTGTCCTCTCACGAACTGCACTAGCTCTTCCTCGAATGGTTCGGTACGTCAGTTACGCTATGTAATGATTCATCCGCCAACTCAGCGGTCAAATCGACTCCAAACCTTATGTGTTGTACCTTATTTTCCCTTCAGATCTGGTTTCTCATTGGGCGCAATCTCCGTTGTCAGATATGGAGCCCCCAAATCCTACGATGTTCACTCTTATCACGCGGTTGACCTGTTCGACCGTTAGCCAGTGATGAGAGGTGGTTTTCTCTCTCATCCGCTGGACATGTGTCATGCAATGTATGGAATTGCTCGTCCTCCTACCAAATCTGCTTACTACCCAATATGCCTCCGATATTCTGCTAGTTCTGGAGTGCATGGCCTACCTTCTGCTTTAGCGCTTTCACTACGGTCTCCCGACTTCCCATGTGACCAAGCACTTCAGGGCTTTTCCTTCTCGAGGGGTTTTGCCTAACGATGCGAGATCAGCAATAATTGCGCATCATAAACGACCTCTGTTTTCCAGTTTACATCCTATGCAGTCTCCATGGGCCTCGTCTGTGTGCTATGGCCAAGGTCCTTGTTGTTCCTTTCTGGCTACAAAATACCACTGTCTAGAGGTCTTCCTGATAGCTCTTTTTTCTTAATTTTTTTAAGTTTTTCCTAATTTTATACGGTCATAGAACTTTGCTAGTTTTCATGGATCCAATTCGAATCATAGCCTTCCCACTGAAAAAGCTTTTGGACCACCAAAAGTTGGTTTTCAAGCATTGACTAAGTGAGGGTACGATTGTCGCACTTGTCCAATCTCTATCCACTTTGCACTGCTCGACTTCGAACCCTTGAGCCCAACTCTGAGGTACTCAACATCTCCCTTGTGTTTCGTCCTCACCTTCCTATCGAGAACTGTGTCTTCTTGCAATTCATTATGATATTCAGGTAACAAGTCATCAATAGAAGGCAATTGACTCTACTCTTCAGGATCTTCAATTAGCGAAGGTTCAAACAATCACAAGCAATCTGAATTTATGACTGAGTAGATGTGCATGTAAGCTAGTAGATCAAGGAAAAAATCATTCTCACCAATCTTCTCAAATATCTTGAAGGGTCCATACCTGATAGGCTTTAGCTTTTTACCTTCACCTTGCATCCTGTCCTTGCTGATATACAGCCAGACTTGGTCACCAACTTGGAAACTATCCTCCGTCTGATGCTTGTCATGCCCTACCTTGTATTTGGCTTGGCTCTTTTCTAGTTGCTCTTGTACTGCCTGGTGGATCTCTTGGATTTGTTCAATGAACCTAGTTTCCCTGTCCACATCATTATGTCCCTCAATTGTGGTGTCTTTACCAAAGACAAAATCCAAAGGAGACCTTGGTGTGAAACCAAAATAGGTCTCAAAAGGAGATCTCTGTGTAGAAGAATGTTTTTCTCTGTTGTAAGCATGTTGCACATAACATAAATGTTCATCCCAAAGCTTAGGATGCTTGCTGCAATATCCCCTGAGTAACTGGATCATTGTCCTATTAACTACTTCTATCTGGCCATCAGTTTTTGGATGGAAGGCTATGCTTTTCTTCAGTTTGGTGTCCATCAGTTCCCACAGACTTGACCAAAACTTTCCCACAAATCGGGTGTCTCGATGAGATACAATGGAAGTGGGTAATCCAAAATGAACCCATACATGTTGAAAGAATAGTTTTGCAGTTTGTTCAATTGTAATATGTTTATTAAAAGGTATGAAAATACACATTTTGTTGAACCTATCCACAACAACATACAGATAATCATGACCTTTCCTAGATTTAGGCACTCCTCCAACAAAATCCATGGAAACACTCTACCAAGGGTGAGAAGGAACTGGTAATGGAGTGTACAAGCCTAGTTTTCTATTGCTGGGCTTTCTTTTTGCACACATAGTACACCCTCTTACATATCTAGAAACTGTCTCGTTCATTTTTAGCCAATAACAAAATCTTTGCAGCTGTGCAATTGCTTTACTTACCCCAAAGTGACCTGATATTAGAGAAGTGTGCGCTTCTCAAATTATCTTTACTCTTTCATTTTTTGGAATGCATAACTTCCCACAATGGTATAAGAGTCGGTCCTTTATATGATAATCCAATTCTTCTACTTATTTCCCTTCACTTAAAGTTGGATATACATCTTTAAACTCTATATCTTGAGCATATTGTTCAATGTAACTCTCATGTAAGACAGAATTATTCTTAAGTATAGTAGATGCATTTATAATTGGTCTTGATAACATATCTACAACTTTATTGTGCATGCCCTTTTTATATCTAATGACCAAATGAGACTGTTGTAGAAAACCCATCCATCTATAGTGTCTTGATTTCTGAAACTTAGTTTGGGAGTGTAGATATTGAAGTGGTTGATGATTAGTATGTATTACTGTCTCTTTGCCCATTAAGTAATGTTTCCACTTTTTCACACTCTGTACTAATGCATACAATTCTTTATCATATGTAGGATAGTTAACTTCTACAGAATTAAATGTCTCAGAATGATAACATATGGATTTACCGTGTTGTGTCAACACTGCTCCCATGGCATAGTCACTGGCATTTGTTTTGATCTCAAATGGTCTTTGAAGATCAGTCAGTGCTAGTACAGGTGTTGTACTAATCTTTTCTTTCAAGGTGTTGAAGGCTTTTCGCTATTTTCCTCCCCACTGAAACACCTTGTTCAATCCCGTTAAAGCACGTAAGGGAGCTGCAATTGAGGAAAAGTTAGAAATGAACTTTATCCAGTATTATGTTGCTCCTAAGAAGCTTCTAACTTCTGTAGTAGATTTGGGTTTAGGCCAGTTCACAATGACTGCCACTTTAGAGGGATCTATCTTCAATTCACCACCCCCTACTATATGACCTAAAAAATTCAGAGATGTTTTTCCAAATTCACATTTTGAGAGTTTAACATAAATTTTTTCCCTTTTCAAAACATCTAGTGTCTGCTTAACATGCTTTAAGTGTTCTTCCCACATTTTTCTAAATATCAGAATGGCATTCAAATACACAATAACAAAATCATCAAGACAAGGTCTGAGCACATCATTCATTAATCTCATGAAAGTGGCAGGAACATTAGTTAAGCCAAAAGGCATAACCAGCCACTTATACAATCCCTACTTTGTTTTGAAAGCATTCTTCCATGCATCTTGTTCTGAAACTTTGACATGATGGTATCCACTATGCAAGTCTAGCTTGGAGAAATAAATAGCTTCTTTCAATTGATCTAAAAGATCATCTATGCGAGGAAGGGGATAACAATTTTTGATTGTTCTCTTATTCAGTGCTCGTTAATCAATGCACATTCTCCACAAGCCATCTTTCTTTCTCACCAAAATGATTGGTGACCCACATGGTGATGTGCTAGGTCTGATGAACCCTTTCTCGAGAAACTCTTGCACCTACTTCTTGATTTCTACATTCTCTAAAGAGCATAAACTATACATTCAAATGTTAGGCAATGGAGCATCTTGTTGCAAAATAATATCATGCACTATTTCCTTTTTGGGTGGCAGGCCTTTAGGTTCTTGAAACATGATATCATACCATGAAACAACCTTTTCTAAATCAGCTTGCTATTTAGCATTACAACCTTCAAATACATTGGTTTTATCAGGTTTCTTTTCCTTTACAACCATCATTAAGAATTGTTTTCATGAATTTATCATTCTTTTCATCTGCCCTGAGTTTATGAGAGTAAAATTATTCTTGAGCTTATGAGCTCTTACAAAGTATTGGACTCCATCTTTAACAAGTAGATACTTCTTCTCAACTCTATAGAAAATAGCTTTTCTATCGTACAAGTAAGGACTTCCTGAAACAATTCCATGTATACCCAAAGGAATTATGTCTAACTCAACCTCATCTACAAATGCTGACCCAAAAGAAAACTTGAGTTTTTATTGTCTAGCCACTTGTAGTTGTGCTTTATCATTTAACCATCCTAACGGGTATGGTTTCTTGTGAGGTGTAGTCACTAATCCCAACTTCTTTACAATTTCTTTGGAAATTAAATTTACTTGTGAGCCACTATCAAACAAAGTATCAATCTTTTGATGTTTGGAAATAACTCGAATATAGAAAAGCTCATGTATTTTTCTCTCATTATCTTCATCAATAGTAGATTGTGAAGAATTACAAGTAGATGCTTCAGAATTCTTACCTCTTATACCTGTGGCTGCAATAGTTCTTTCATCTCCTGAGTTTGACCTCAAATATTTTTGAATAGCTGTAGTAGTCTTATTCTTCTTACTCTCAAACTTCGTGGGTCTCAGCTTCGGATGCAGAATCCAACAGTGCTCATCATCATGCCCATCCTTTTTATAGTGAGTGCATGAAACCTTGCTTTTCTGTGCAGTGTTAGCCTTCCTTGCTTTCCATTTCTTCTTTATTTTCTCCTTATTATTTCTTGCAATGGGTTGGGATGATGCCCCCAACTTCTGGACTTCCATTCTTTCCTCTAGCTTCTAGATGAGTAGCTTGTACATATACCTCATCTATACTAGTGGGATTAAAGATGAGGATGGTGTGCCTCATGTAGCTATGTATACCACCAATGTAATTCAACAGAGTCTCAGGTGAGTCTAATGAGATTCCTAGAACCAATGCTCTCTTTCTAAATTCTTGAGTGTATCCCTGTACACTTTTCCCTTTCAACTGTTGAAGAGTTTTCCAGTTCATCATGGCTTTCTGCATGTAGGCCAATGGATAGAACTGCTTTTTGATTGCAGAAACAAATTCACTCCAGACAAGGATAGTCTTACCATGTCTCTTCAAGTCAGATTGGGTCTTACCTTCCCACCAAACCAAGACAGTGCCTCCAAGGCATAGGCTTTCTAGTTGAATCTTGCTCTTGTTTGAATCGATATTCTACACTCTACAATAAACATCAATTTGTCTAATCCAATTGTCCAACTTTTCTGCATTCAACTCCCATCATATATAGGTAAGTCAAATTTGACATCTAGTTTAATCAAAGATGCTTTGTTTTTATGTTCAAGGCTATTAGGAGGTGTGAGAAAGCTTTCTTCTTTCCCCTTGCCTTTTGAGTGGTCATGGAAGTGAGACTCATCTTCTCCTTTGTCTTGTTTGGAGCCTGATGAATCTTCATTCTTGCGTTTTCTAATGTCCCTATACATTTCCTCTTCCATGGACTTTATGGCTAGGAAACTATCTATGAATTGAGGTTCTAGCCCCATAGAACCTTCCTCTGACATTATATTCCAAGGATAGAATCTCCCAATTTCAGGATTAGTTTCTACCAATTCTCCTTCTCCTAATTTGAGCTTTGATCTAGTTAGCATTCAATAGCTAAATCCAACACAAGCTTGTCTAACCTTAACAGCCTTGAGCTCTGATACCACTTGATCTGAAAATCACTCATGATGTATCTCAATTAATTAATTAATGAATGAAGGTATTACAGACTCATGTGTTGGTGTGTGTCTATGTTATCTAAGGCAACAGATCGATCGGATTGCAAAATACACAAACACTGGAAAATGTAAAAAGGCAAGAGAAACATAGTAAGAAAATACAAGAACACAAAAAATTAATAAGGATTTCACCTAATCCTCTTGGGCTACGTCTCCGATCCAGCTTTCAGTGGTTTCCTTTTCTTATTGTGTCTTTAAAGCAGAGTTTTACAATGAGGAGCTCAATTTGATTCTCCTGAAACAAATGATGCTTAGTAGGGTGGTTCTTGGATTTCCCAAGCCACTAGAATGCATAGACTCTTTCCTTACCAAACCTCGACCTCTCTAGTCTTTAATGGGATGAGTCCAATGTGGTGCTCAATTCTTGACAGATATCCTCAAAGGGATTGCTTGAACCTCTCAAGCTTGGTTCTGTCTGCTCGATGCTGCCTTAACCCTGTAGGTTAGCTCGGCTCTTTGTTTTCTGCTTCTTGCTTCATTTCCTCTTTCTTGCTTGTCTCTGTTCTCCTCCTTCTGTGTTCTATTCTCTATTTGTTCATAGCTTAAAGCCAATTTGTCTCATGACTGTTCACTTCCTCTTCCATCCTGTCGAATCACCTGCTGCTGTTGATTTGAAGTTCCCTGCCTCTCCATCATCACCAACATCCCACAAGGAAGTGGCCACTTGTCCTCTCACAAACTACGCCAGCTCTTCCTCAAATGGTTCGGTACTTTAGTTACACTATGTAATGATTCATTCGCCAACTCAGTGGTCAAATCAGACTCCAAACCTTATGTGTTGTAACATATTGTCCCTTCAAATCCGGTTTCTCATCTGGCGCAATCTCTGTCGTCACATCTAGAGCCCCCAGATCCTAAAGTGTTCGCTCTTATCGTGCAGTTGACTTGCTCGACCATTAGCCCACAACGACGGGTGGTTTTCTCTCTCATCCGCTGGACACGCGTCGTGCAATGTATGAAATCGCTCGTCCTCCTGCCAAATCCACTTACCACCCAATATGCCTCCAATATTCTGCCGGTTTTGGAGCACGGAGCCTGCCTTTTGCTTTAGCGCTTTCCCTATGGTCTCCCAGCTTCCCATGCAACCGAGCGCTTCAGGGCTTTTCCTTCTTGACAGGTTTTGCCCAGCAATGCGTGATTAGTGCTAAGCAGTAATCGCGCGTTAGAAACAGCCTCTGTTTTCCGATCCAGACTTCCTAATTGCTAGTTTGCATCCTGCACGATCTCCATGGGCCTCGGTCAGTGCGCTTTGGTCAAGTTACTCGTCATTCCTTGCTTGCTACAAACTGGGACTGTCCATAGGTCTTCCTGATAGCTCTCTGTTCATAAAATTTTTAAGTCTGTCCTAATTTGATACAGTCATAGCACTTTGCTAGTTTTCATGGATCCAATTCGGATCATCATGCCAGTAGTGGAATAGGGAAAAGGCTACTAAAAGCAGCATGACTCCATAACCGCTAAGTCATTTTTCTTATCTTCTAGAAACATCACCACATAGGGAAAGCTTTTGCAATGCAACTCCCTCTCTACCAATCTGATTGGTTCCTTATACCTCACAAAAGCACTCCGGTGAAGAATTGACAGATCCTTTGCCTCTAGAAAGGAAATTCAAAGGTATAAGGATTATCTTAACTTTCCTGTGTCCACGTAAGTATGTTAACTTCTCTATACAGGGGAAGCAATAAAGAGAATTGGGATCATCAGATCCGGTTAAATTCTTCTAGGGAGAGCAGAGAAGCACTTGCACAACCTTGATGTTAAACAACCTTCATTTCATTAGTCTTAGCTTCAAGAAGGATTAATGTTTTCCATGGGTGCTGCTATCTTGAACAAATATCTATTGCAAATACTGATATCTGATGCTGTTGATTTTGGCATTGAATTCACGTGGCTTCAATGACTACTGGTATCACAGATTGAGGTGGGTCTTGAGAAGGCCTCATTGCTCGAAGAATCTGAGGAAGATGGCAGTGATATATATAAAAAAATAAACGTTAGAGCTATGTTGTGATGCTCTTATCTATATTGAGTTGCTAGTTATTTATGTTGCGATCCAATGACCGAATTATCTTTTGTGGATAACCAACCTTCTTAGTTGCAAAATTGTATGTTATTATTAATGGATTGCATATAGATGGTTGTCTATCTTTGAGAATGATTATGTTGATCAGGTGCAAAATGTACATTACTTTATATTAATAGTTGATGCCTACTGATAGTTACTTGTCCTGTGGATGATTATGTTTGTTATTTGTTGAATTGTACATTAATCAATAACTGATGCATGCTAAGGATTAACCATCTCATGGATGATAATTTTGATCCATTATACAGGGTTGTATACTAGGTTTCATGTTATGTTATAACTGATGCATGTTGAATATAACTAACTTCTATAAACGATGATATTATTTTCATCGCAGAGCTTGTTTAATATGTGGGTACCATACTAAGCCATAAGGGTGTGCCTCTGTACTGGTGAAGTAAAGGTCTATACAGGGAAAGGCCCATGAAACAAGGTATATGAGCATGCTAACCCATATGGTCATATATAGGGGTCATGGGTATGCCAAAACTAAATAGTATAAGCATATACCCGTCATCGTCCAAAACGATAAGTTTTATATCATTAAGTTAGGGGAATATTCTGTTTTTCGAGCATGTAGATGCTCTTCACGAAGGTTACATCCCTTGGTTGTGGACTTCTACCAACAACAAAAAACACAGAGTGCGAATTATATACAGGGTCTCATTTTTATTTTAGGTTTATAGTGAGAAAATAAGGTTAGAAACTCGAGTAGTGATGGGTATTAAGAATCCATCATGCAAATTTCAGACATACTAAGTATATGTGCATATAGACTAAAAGAGAAGAAAACCTGGAGTTGGGAATGCGGGGTTTACCGAGATAATTAAATGAATGAATAACACTAGGATATAGCCATAGGGCCACAGACTCATGGTTCCTTGTTTCATGGCTGCTAGTTTTATATATTTTTCTTTCCTAAGTTGTTGCTCCTAAAGAAACTAAACAAGTTTAAAGGAAACATGAAACTTCTAGATATCGCTCGACTGTCCCATGCCTTGGCACTAGTTGTGTGGATTAGCTTGTAGGGACTATTTGACTAAATGAAAAAAAGTACAACATTTCGTCAACTAAAAAGTAAATGTGCAAATTTGGATGCAAAGAAAGGTTTCTGTATTTTATAAAAAAAAAAAAAAAATCATATCTCCAACACAAAAGACAAAAAGGGTATACTTCCATTGAATGGTTTTGATAGTAAGTTTATTTGATTCCATCGATAAGATTTCAAACTAGGTATAAAGCTTGAAAGATGAGCAAAGGCATATATATCACCGTGTTATTGGAAGGTGAAAACAATTAAATGAGAGGAAATTATGTTAAACTAACTTTGAAAAATAATAAAATCATAAACAATGCTTGGTGCATGACAAGACCATGACGATTAGATGTGGAACTTCATAAGAATACATATTATTTTAAACCGAAATGATAACTAGTAGTCAAAGTAAGCATGTGTCTTTTATTGTATCAAAAGGTAGAGTGAGTAATGAGAGGCATAATAGGTAGTTGTTATGGCTTGGGTTGTGGAGCTGGCCTACTCATGAAAGCATCTGCATGGACTCTATCTATAAGAAGGAATACTTATATTCATATTTATACTTGATCATCACTATGTTTAGTATGGAACATCGTATGTTAGATAAATATTTATGCATGAAAAAAATAATTTCTTATTTAGAATTGCATAGAAGAATTAAATCTTTATGTATAAGGATTTCCATAAAGGAAAATTTTCTACCTATAATTCTAGTTTATTTGATAGGGTTGACTTTCATGTAAATCTCCAAAATAGTCATGCTTGAGCATGTGGAGATTGTGGTATCGAAAGTGAAGGTAAGACACATATATATGCATGATATAAAGTAGATACACCTAAAAGGAAACTTGGGCAAAACTGGTATTAAGATTGATGAAGAGAAATTAGAAAGTTTGCTTAAAACCTCTAACACAATTTCTACCATTGGATCAACATCCCAAAACCATGACATGAATCGGTTGATGAACGATGTGGAAAACTATATTGGAATTGAATGTTCCAATAGGTAAGAGATTTAAATGGTGATTGGTACATTTGCAGTATAGATGCAAGGCTAAATAAAATCATCTAACCATGGAAAAGAAGATTAAATAATAAAGAAAACCATTGTTGTATCTTATTGTATTGTGTGTAATGATACATATACCCATGCACTATCATGAATTGTATTTGTTACCATTGTCTAGAGGAGTGGTCATTCAAATAAAAATGTTTTGAAAAGGACCATGATTAATATCTATGCATAGTAATGAGTCATATGAATCTTCCATGTAAGCACTTTCTGATGAATTTTGGTATTGATGAAAGAAAGTAAAAGTCATTGCTCAACAATCATAAAAATGTTGGTTACACCAATGACTAGTAAGGGGGAGTATGTTCTGTAGAAGAAAAGAGCGTGATTGACCTAATGATTATATTGGTAAAGTAGTGTGGAGTTGTTGTTGTGTTGTGATAGACTATATGTTTTGTTGCTTAGATGTTGGGCATAGTTGTGATTTGTAGAATCAATGTTATGTTGCTATCAATGCTTACAAATATGCATAGCATGTAGAAATTTGTTTCTTCCTACATGTAGGGGATTTGAGTTTCTTGAACTATATTGAAGATAGCATATATGCTTGGGTTGTTATATGCCAATAGTAAATAGGAAAAGTATGCATGACTATGTTAGGAGTCATGCTGGAAAAAGAAATTGAAGGTTATTAATGTTACTGACAAGAAAAATCTTATAACCAAAGATGTTATAACATAAAATAGGGAGAAAATACCTTAAAAGTAATGTTGTTCGATTTTGTTAAAATTAATAACAAGTAATGCATATGGGTGGAATATATCATTACTTGAGTGGTACACTCACATATGTTGCCTTCATGAATACAAGAATCACAAATTCTCATAAAACTAGACTATGATTCTAGTCAGGTATTCAAATATGGTCATCATGCTATAAAAACAACTTATTAATGGTATAATTGCTAAGAAATTATTATACCAAGGTAAAGGATGGTGAGAGCATGTTATAGTATAAGGCTATATAATCTGCACAAATTGTCGTTTCAATTTATCCTTTGATTAGTGCATCCACATACAATGTGATTCGTTCTTTGGTTGGAATAAAGTATGGTTAAGGGGAAATTTAACTTAAACAAATTTCCAAGACATATGCATCTTCGAAGGATATGCATAATGGAAATTATATGTATTATTGAGTACAAACCATGGTAATTAGTAATTAACAAAAATGGTATGGACCATTGGATCAATTAAATGATATTTTACAATATATTTAAATAGATTAACATCATAATTTGTACCAAGCAATTTTGAGAGGATCTCTTATCAGATGGCATTGATAAGGTGTCTACACAACATAAGCAAATGTTGCGTGATTCAAACAAGAATTCATAAAGTAGATAACTCAACTTTTGGTAAAGGGTGATTTAATATTAAGGATGATATAACATGTAAATACCCTGAGATCATAAACACTTACAACTACAAGAAGTGTAGGATTGAAAGTAGTAAAAACTTTCATGCATAAATACACCAAATTATACATGGCCAACATGTTTTTGAGGAATAAAAATGGAAATCGTAAAAAATATGAGGTGAATTGATGATCTAATGAATATTAAAATTCAACAACTATGAGTTAATAGTCTCATTTAGAATACAATACTATGCGACTAATATTGTAACCACATGAAAACTGGAATTGATTTACACATGACATAAAACTTTCTTAATTACATAGATGAACCATGATAAATGAATGTTGGTATGATACTAACATGGTCGAAAAATATGTGGATAAAGTTTATGTCATGCAGGGGATACAATGAGGATGGTATTATAGGTTGTACCACAGCTGGACTATGTACAACAGTACATATGGGACCATATGACTATATATGCTACAAGGTTGGAAAATGAAATGTGTATTGGTGTGTATAACATGACCTTGTGTGTAGGTATGAATTAATCATTAGATGCATGTCTAGCTAGGTAAAAAAACCTAGAGGTTACCCAGAAGAAGGAAAGTAAGTTTTGTATAAGTAACTATGGTTAATCGCAGTTTGGCATACATACAATTACAATGAATATATGTATATAGATATATATTGTGATGTGAAATAATCTCTTATGACCTTGTAGGAATATTAATGTGGAAAAATATGATAATTGATGTATTATATGTAGAGATACTGCAAGAAGTAGGTGTTCGACAAGAACACAAAGGCTTGAAAGAATGCAAGAAGAGAACATGCATTCCGCATATAAAATAATTGATAAGCAATAGATGCTTTAATAATATTAAGTAACATATTATGATATTTATCATAGTTAAACTTTTGCATTTATAAATTCTCACAAATGTTTTGAAAAAATGTTACTGGTAGCTATGAAAGGAGAGCACTCCTTGAGACCAATGTAGCTATGGAAGAAAAGGCGCTTGGAGCACTCCTTGTGACACATGTACATCAGAAACATTGCATCATATGGTAGAGCCATGAAAGCTATTGATTTAGAAACTAGCTACCTATGAATGAGGACATGATGTGGTGATACACCAAGGATGATGTAAAATTTAAGGGGGAGGAGTATGCAACACCCGTCCATTTTGTAATATATTATTCTAAACCTAAGCTAAGTTAAAGTTAGGTGTGATATCCACCCTTGTGTGTTAAATGTTGTAAACCTAAGCTGAGGAAAGCTAGGTTTGATACCCTCCTTTGTGGGTTAAGCTATTCAAAACCTAAGCTGAGGAAAACTAGGTGATATGTAATATGAAAAGAAAATGTGTTTTTAAATAAATTAATAAAACAAATCACTTGGAGGTTGGAGCACCAAGAGAGAGAAGATGCTTGTCAAATCCCATGAGGAATGGGATAGAGATGAATCTTTCATGATAAGTTTCTAGATGTGATTGTAGATAGGCTTGGATGGATTGGATATCCATCAGATGGATGGGAGATAAAGACCCATCGGACAGGAAATCTTTGCGGGAGATAAAGGCAAGATTTTATGTGGAAAAGTGTCATGGGAGATCAAGACGAGATTTTCCGGATAATACCTAGGCAAATGGAAAAATCCATAAAGCGAGATGCTGCTAATGGTAACTAAATCATGAAAGAGGGTATTAGATACTGAGTGCATAGATCAATTGATGACAGTTGATCCTTGGCAAGATCTTTGGTTCGAGGGGGAATCATAAGTGATTCATGGCTGGGTGGTGGTGCTCCTCCCTCCAAGTGAGGTTTAGTTGGTGTTAGATGTGTGGAATGTGTGTATGATGATTCTTACTCTCTCTATTTCTCTATGTTATTATTCCAGTTGTTTATGAGGAAAGTTCTTAGATTTCTTCTCCATAAGAGTGCTTGATGAATAGTATATGCTTATGTATTCACAAATTTGATGATGTTTCCCTCTAATCTAGTGATGTTCACTTGTATGGTATGTGTTTTCCTTACTTGTTATGAGATTAAAATCATTTAGCAAAGATATAAGGATGCTTAAATTTATCTCTACTATGGGAATGATGGATTCCTTATGCATGTTGCATTCTAGTGTAAAGTTAACTGTAG
This sequence comes from Pinus tabuliformis, assembly GCA_031772625.1. Classification (NCBI taxonomy): domain Eukaryota; kingdom Viridiplantae; phylum Streptophyta; class Pinopsida; order Pinales; family Pinaceae; genus Pinus; species Pinus tabuliformis. The sequence goes on from CM062812.1 coordinate 64,932,013, forward strand.
AAGCATGTTCAGTGGATAATAGTCCCATGACCCATTCATGGTAGAATTTTCACGTGACAAAACTCATAAATAGGTTACTGATGTTAATGTTTTCTTATGTAATGACTACATCTATTATGGGCTTGAGGTGCATGTCAGTATTCCTTTGACCATACTTAAGGATTTGGAAAATGATAACTATAGTGTGTGATTTTAGTGATTACCATAATGTCTCCTTGAAGTCATTATTATGGAATTTTCATATAATAGTGTTAAGATAGTTGTTACATTTAACATCAAGTGATAACTCTCATGCATGTGGGAGACTTACAGGATCATGTTTCTATTTGAGGAATTACTTCTGATAAGGGTAGTTTAATTAGTTAGTTATGCATGTTGAACCAAGGGTTGGTAAGATCACCTTGATGATGCTTAATTATATTAATCAGGCATGGTTAATTCTGGCCATAGTAAACGTAAGATAATACTTCATTAGTGTTGGTGTTGATTAACCAGAATATTACATACGTTGCATTCCATGATTATTCCTTCACATTCAATAATGATTCTGCTATATTTATGTTATTTATATGAATCTAAGGGGTTTCGTTACGGATCCATTAAAGCATAAAATTATGATGCAATATTATGATATTGTATAAACTGTTAGGAAATGAGTATAGTAATAGGAATAATACTTGTTCCTACCACGATACAAATATTATGTAAGACAATAGTTAGATTTTAGTTGTAAACAAAGAAAAATTTACAGAATTGGGAGCCTAATAAGCTATTATTCCAAGATAGGCCAAAGTGGTACGTTAAAACTTCTATGGATTGCTTGATTTTCAATCTCTATTTGATGCGTATAATCAGTTGTAGACTAGCGCTATGGCATTTGATGAGAAGCCCCCAATTCCCAAGATCGTTGCCCTCAATGGTGATTCTGATGGAAAATTTATTTTCTAGAAGTTCTAATAAGCTTTGGATTCAATGTCAAAGAAGTTGAAATGGGAACTCGAAGTTTTTTGATGCAGCAAATGGTGCATGACGCTTCGGCTCTAGAACCATGATGTCCATTTCAGGATGAGGATTCCTATGACGCGAAGCTCTAATTGCATTGTATTCTACTATTTCTGATGCCATCAGAAGAAAAAAAAATGAGGATTTGAAGAAAATCTGAGTTGTAGTCTCTGCGAAGCCTATTGTGATGTGGGAAAAGTATACCTACTTCCCAAATTTGACAATCATTGATACGCCTGGATTTGTTCTCAAGGAAAAGACGGGTGAACCAAAAAGTATGCCAGATGATATTTTAGCTATGGTAAGGACAGTCACAGCACCTACCCATTATTTACTTCTATTCCTTCATCAAATTAGTGTGCAGTGGTGCTCTTCACTTTGGTTGGACATAATTCTGGCAGTTGATCCTACTTTGAGGCATACGCTTCCAATTGAGCACACAAGAATTGAAGACTCTTATGATTGCGAGAGAAGCATCGTTGTTGGGGTTGGAGGCTTGATGAGTCTCATTATTAGATAATTATATGGGACTCAATTCACCTCCTAGATTAGTCAAACCAACTTTTCTCATAACTTATTACATGTTTTTGGTTATATTTTGATTATGAGGTGAGTTAGAGTTGGAGATTATGCTTTGTGGTCTAATATGCATTGAATGCATGATTAAAGGAGAAAATCAAGGAATTTTAGCAATGACCAAGGTCAAGACTCGAATGGGACAAAGGAGAGTGATTATAAGAGGTAAATACTCCTCATTTACTACTCCGCCATTCATCACATCAGCTTGGAGTGCAAACAACCAAATCAGGAGGACTAGAAGGCAACCGAGCAAGTGAGAGACAAAGAACCAGTTTATCTCGAGTTTGGGAACCGAGCCTCCCTAATTTTAAGGAAGTCGTTAGGGACTTCAAATGTATAATTAGACAGGCCTAGGACCTCAGAAGGATTTGGAATTTTGATTGTAAAACTCTACTCTATTTTCGAGCTGCAAAACTTGTGATAGTTCTTTTGATGTAATTTGTAGTTTTGGGTAATAAGAATGAGTTTTGTTTTGAGCGAACACTGAGTTAACTCATAGGGCTGAAGCTCTTGGGTTAGGGCCCAACCCTAGCAGCCAAGGATCCTCTTGATTGTACATGTATTTTTAGTGTATAATCATAGCTTAATTGTTAATTTTCTTAGTATATGAATTTCCATTACAGGTAGTGTAGATTAGATTGGTCGTGTGATAGTTTGCTTCAATTTGTGCCTTATTTCAAGTAGTAGGTTAGCAAGGAGTAAAGTGATCACCACAAGGTTGTTAGCAGGTGTCTCGACCTCACTTCCTCCCTCTGGGACCATGACTTGAGGAAGGGACCCTTAAGCAACCCCAAAAACATGGATTTCTAGTTCTTTTATGAGCTTTGGAGTTTATTGTCTTTAATTTAGTATTTGGTTAATTTTGCAAGGTATATTTCATTGTCATGTTTTTCATCTCCATTTCTACAGTAGATATGACTCATGCTTTCATTCCTTTCAGCAACTTTCTTCATGCATAGTATAGGAAGTTGACTCATTCATTCAACTTTTCTAGTTTATGAAAATGTATCTTGTTGCATAGATTTTTGGAAGACACACATGTTTTATGCAGAGAAGGTGCTTCATGAGGAGACTAAGACTTCATATCCCTTCCACTTCATCCACCTTAGCCATCTCTTGTTTTCACCATCACCCTCACTATTTTTTCATCATTTTTCATTGAAATTATCCCAAACACATTATCTGAATCTAGACATCTATCATGTTGGATATTGACTCCTGAATGATCCTAGACCTTCTAACACTCCACTCCACCCATCAAACACCCTTCCTAAGCCTCCCATTACCTCCAACAGCTCACATTTAGCGCTCGGCTGTATCCTGTAGGTTTCCTATAATTTCTACAAGATCATTCTCTAGGTTTCTAGTACATCCTGTAGTTTTCCTTAAATGACCTCTTTTGAGGCCGAATCGATGGAAAACGTCTAGGAAGTCACAAAAATCCTCCTAGGTACCCTCCACACCATCCACCGACTTAATCAACCTTCTAGACATCCTCAAACACACTTCATCTACCTGTCACATCCACAAGAACAATTAGTTTGCATACTTGATTTTGCATAAAAAGACCAAAAAAGTGAAAACAAATTTAGTTTAGTTTCTTTACCTGCACATTAGCATTGATTGATTCATATTACTTCTACAACTTAGATAGTAGCATTTGTTTTATGTTGATTTAGAATTTCTGCTTAGCATAGCTTCTTAAATGGTTAATTAGGTTATGGTCTGGTTTAGCATTACATGTTGGCCTTCTCCATTACTACAGTAGAGTAACTCTCTTAGAGTAGATTTACCTTTCTTCCATCAAAGAATCAAGCTTCTTCTAACTCCATAGAAGTCTGGGTTGGAACCCCAATGGTCTCTCTCCAGTTGAATAGTGAAACAGGAAGAACCATCACTTTTACTTGTGAATACAACACTGTCACCTCCAAGGTTGTACAAACCCTCGGTCGATAAGTAAAGCTAGTAGCCCAGGAGTTACAACATCCTTGTTGCAATACTGGCACTCATCACTTTTTTGCACCGTTGCCGGGGAGGTTTCTGAGTAGAATGTGATTACTGCTTTCTTTTTTTCTATTTCTTGCTTCAATATTCTGCCATTAGTTTATTTCTGCAAAAGTAATCTAGTTGTTTCCTTTCTTGCATTTGCATTGTCTGCTTTCCTTTCCATTTTTGCAAGTAAGATTTCAAATCAGCAAGTAGCTTTTTCATTCTATGAGTAATCTTCATTCAATCATCAATTTCAATTCTGTAAGCACTTTCCAAGTTTGAAAAAATACAAAACCAAACAAAAAATATTTCCTTTCATGCCTCATAGGAATAGCGACAACTTAGGGAAATTTTTTATAAATACCCCCACTGCATCCAACAACCAAACTTCTCTCTTCTTCGGTGGCTGTGAACTGGAGGAACCCTTAGGTGAGCAACCTTTCATATTTAAAGAACCTATAGGGGAAGAAGAAGAAGAGAAACCCATTGCTACTGAACCAATAGCTGAAGACCGAAATGACAGAGGGAATAGAGAGAGAGTTGAGGTTGCCTTCCTTCCCCATCAAGGAAACCAATGGGGACACTAAGATGAAAAATATAATCCCCTTTGCCTTACCTCATTTCCATGGCCTGATCACAGAGGACCCTCACACTTTCTTGTTTGAGTTTGTTGTTACATGCCAAACATATGACTATACAGATGATGAGAAAATGTTAAAACTATTTCCATCTACCCTCAAGGATGCATCATTGCGATGGTTCATGGCTTTACCTGGAGATAGCATCACAACTTGGGCTCATATGCAAGAGGCCTTTTACAACAAATATCGGGACTACTGTCAGTAAAATGATACTAAAGAACAAATTTTCAGGATTACCATTGGCAATGATGAATACTTGGAGGATTACGAAGAAATATTATAGCTTAGTTACAAAAGGGCGAGGTGCACACTTGACCCTAAGTCACTAACTAGTCCTGCTCAGGGGAGTAATAGAAGATCTTCTAGATACCTTACATTTGTTAGTAGGAGGAGATATCTACCAATTACCCTATGAGGATATTAAGAATATCTTTAGAAACCATTCTCAGGCAGCCAGGAAAAAGGGTAGGGGTAGTCAACCTATGGCCAGTTCATCATCTTCCAACTCATCCATCAAGGGTGAAATTAGGAACATGCTGGAAGATTTCAAAAGTAAGATGCTGCAAACCCTTGCCTTGCAAATGGACACCATGAACATTAAGAGGAAGCAGGAAGCAGAGAGAGGCTTGGCCATTTTTTGTCCTAGATGCATGAGGAGGCATCCCAGGAATGAATGTCCATTGAACTATATTGAAATTTTCTCGATCTGTGAAGAAAACCACTCCACAGAAAAGTGACCTTATTTACCTGGACTCAAAGTTATACATCAAGGAGCTGAAGGGGTCACTGAGCAGCTTTGATACATTAACCAAAGTAGACATCATGGGCCTAGACCATACCAACAGGGCATGCAAGGGTCGTCCCATGCATATTACAACACCAACCAAATCACAACCATACCTTCTTGGGGACCCCCTGCTCATCCTTCCTAGTCTACACTCCCTCCTTGGTCCTATGCATCTCAGTATCACTCACAGCCAGCCAACCAGTCATTTCAACCTTGTGCTTCACCATAACCTCAGTTGAATACACCACTCCAGGGGTGGAGGCTCCAATAAAACAATGCTTCAACTATATGGCCTCCACCACCTTCCCAACCATAGCTCCTACACTTTTCTCCACCCAAGAAACCCCAGATGCCTGCCCAGCCAAATCCGAACCTGAACAATAGGAAAACTCAACAAGTATATAGTGGAGAGACATCATATCTAGCTATGCTATGGAAATACAGGAGATTAACCTGAGATTTGGGAGAGTTTTCTTGGATAACCAACCTCCACCTCCAACTAGGGAGGTTGAGGAAGAAAAAGAGGAAAGAAACATTAATGCAAATCCACCCTTTCCTGTGAGATTAGCTCAACCACTCCAGCCTACCCCAGAAGAGACTGGACTTCTGGGAGAATTGAAAAATCTATGTTTAAAGATCCCACTTCTCCAGGAAATAAAATATGTTCCCATTTACAATAATTTTATTAAGTAGAAGTGCTTCAAGCATCCAGGGAGGCAAAAAAGGGATTCCCCTACCATTAAAGTCATTCGGCAGTTGTCCGACTTAATTATGGGGCAGGTAATCTGTCCAAAATATTAGGACCCTAGAAGCCCTATAGTAGGTGTGCACATTAATGGCACCATTGTCCCACACACTCTGATCGATCTTGGGGCTTCCATTAATGTGATGACCAAGGACACCTTGCTCAATCTCAGCCTCCAAGGTTCAATGAGGAAGACCTCTATAGTTCTGTAACTTGCAGACCTTTCCATAGTAACCCCTGAGGGAATTGCGGAGGATGTGATTGTCTCCATTGAATCTTGGGAGTACCTTGCAGATTTTCTAGTTCTCCAACCTAAGTCTAAGCTTACTGGTTACCCTCTCATCCTTAGGAGGCCATGGTTGGCCATTTCCAATGCTTACATTAGTTGCAGAGCTCGGAATATGACCATCAATAATGGGCATACGTCTAAGCAGTTAGTCATATACCCTCTTTCCCAACCTTCTCTAGAGCATGACTTAGCTTTATGGTTTGAGGGGCAGGAATAAGATGAAGTTTATTCCACCCGACTTTATGCTTTAGAAGAAACAATGGGAGGAGGAAAACATGATGAGGATGACTTGATTGAACACCTGCTCTAAAGTCAAACTCCTAGTTCATTACCCTTAGAAGTAGCATTAAAGGAAACCCAGAACAATCATCCAATTGACTTATGCTTAGACGATTCCAACCCACTCTATGTCAAAACCATAGAATTCGGCCTAGAGAGAACCTTGAAGATCAATACATCTATTTCTTCTCTCCAAGAAGAGAAGTTATGCAACATGTTAAAGGAAAATCTAGAAGCCTTCGCTTGGAGTTAGAAAGAAATGAAGGGAGTGCAGCCCTAAGTGTGTACTCACCACATATATATCAAAGAAGGTTGCAAGTCGGTCCAACAACCATAAAGGAGGATGAATCCTGCTCTTAAAGATATATTCAAAGAAGAAGTACAAAAAATACTAGATGTAGGATTCATTTACCTTATCTCTGATAGTGAATGAGTCTCTCCTTTGGTGTTGCTTCCAAGAAAAATGGTAAGTGGAGAATCGGTGTTGATCACAGGGATTTGAACAAAGCCACACAGAATGATCATTTTCCTCTACCCTTCATTGACCAAGTGCTAGATGGCCTGGTATGGAAAATAATTTTCTCTTTCCTAAATGGATTCAATGGGTACAACCAAATATAGATCTGCGCAGAAGACCAGGATAAGACCACATTAACTTGTCCTTGGGGTACTTTTGCCTATGGGGTCCTTCTTTTTGGCCTATGCAATGCTCCTACCACTTTCCAAAGACTAGTCTTGAGTATTTCCGTCAAATTAGTCCATGATGTGGCAGAGATTTATATGGATGATTTTACACCTTATGGATGCGATTTTCAAGAAGCCCTGTCTAACCTAGGCAAAGTACTAGATAAATGCATTGAAATGAACCTGTCTCTAAGTCCTAAAAATGGTGAATTCTTAATGACTACAGGGACCATGCCAAGTCATTCAATACCTCAACAAGGACTGCAGGTGGACCCAAACAAAATAGTTATCATCCAAAGGCTCCCACCCCCTCAAAAGTAGAGAGATGTCAAAAGTTTCCTAGGGTTCGTTGGATATTACTGAAGGTTCATAAAGGACTTCAACAAGTTGGCCTCTCCTTTATTTGGTTTGCTGTCCAAAGACTCTGAGTTTATATGGTCAAACATCTGTCAAGAGGCCTTAGACATCCTAAAGGATAAGTTAACCACTGCACTGATTCTCTGAGGCCAAAATTGGGCCCTCCCCTTTCATATTCATGTTGATGCCTCACACAAAGCCATAGGAGGAACCCTAGGTAATATAGATGAAAAACTTCCTGATGCTATCTATTTTGTAAGCAATACTTTATCAAAGGTTGAACTAAATTATACAGTGACCGAAAAGGAACTCCAGGTTGTTGTGCATCCATTAAAAAAATTCAGGCATTATATTATAGTCTATCAAACATTTGTGCATACTAACCATGTTTCAATCAAGTATTTAATGAACAAACCAAATGTGAATGCTTGAATTATAAGATGGTCAATTTTATTACAGTAGTTTGATCTAACCATTGTTGATAAGTCTGGTAAGGAAAATGTTGTTGCAAACTTTTTGTCTAGAATAAATCTGCCTACGGGGGAAGAAGGAATGGTGGATGACTAGCTACCAATGAGCACTTATTTCCTATTTCACTTCTCTCTCCATGGCTTACTAATATTGAAAACTATTTGGTATCAGCACAGTTCCCACCAAACTTGTCTTCGAAAGAAAAGAGCAAGATAATCAGGAAATGTGCCCCCTTCACTTGGATTGGGGACAATCTTTTCAAACTTGCCCAAGATCAAATCTTGAGAAGGTGTGTTAGGGAGGAGGAAGTCTTTGATATCATTCTGACCTATCATTATGGGCCTTGTGGAGTCCACTTTGCAGCAAAGAGGACAACATTCAAAGTGTTACAAGCAGGCTATTATTGGCTAGCTCTTCATTAGGATGTGAAAAAATACACTAGTCAGCGTGACCAGTGCAAGAGGATGGGAAGGCCTACTCCAAGAGATGAAATGCCTCTACAACCTCAAGTGAATTTTTATCCATTTGACAAGTGGGGCATGGACTTCATTGGGCCTATTGACCCTCCTTCAAAGCAAAAACAATACATTATCCTGTGCACTGATTATTTGACTAAGTGGGTTGAAACCAAGGAAATTAAGGCAGCAATAGAAGAGGTGGCTGAGTTCCTAAGGGAGAATGTATTATAGAAATTTGGGTGCCCTAGAGAGTAGGTCACAGACCAAGGCAAGCAGTTTACCTCCAATGTGATTGAAGACTTGCTCAACCATCACAAGATCAAGCATAGAACCTCCACTCCCTATGATCCACAAGCTAATGGGCAAGTGGAGGTGACCAATAGATAACTGGAGGGAATCTTGACAAAAGTGGTGAGGAAGGATTGGGAAAAAGGTTAGTTGAGGCCACTTGGGCCTATAATACCACATGGACGACCACCACTGGATTCACATCCTATGAGCTAGTCTATGGGAAAAAGGCCTTATTGTCGATTGAATTTGAATATAACATATTAAGGATGGTAGTCCAACTAGATATGGATCTCAGCAATGCGTACAAAGAGAGATTGTTCCAGTTGAATGGTTTGGATGAATTCAGAATGTAGGCCCTCCTACACACAGAGGTAGTTCAACTTCAGAGGAAGATCTGGCATGATAAAAATATCAAGGAGAAGCAATTTTAGGAAGGCAATTGGGCGTTGTTATATGACTCTAGGTATAAAGACTTCAAGGGCAAGGTAAGGATGAGATGTCTCAGACCTTATGTTGTTGAAAGATGCCATGATAATGGTTCAGTGCAAATCTGAACCATAGATCAAGAAGCCATTCCTTTGCTTGTTAATGGACACCGATTGAAAATTTACAAAAGAACTTTATCAAAACAGGAGTTGATTGAAGATATCAATAAAATAGTGATTATAGTTGAGCAATCTCTAGCTCATCCCTCATCAAATCACTAAGAAAAAGAAAAAATACTAAGGACTCAAGTGAAAACCTCTATGAGGCACCTAAGTCCCATCATTGGGTTGAAAACCTCTTGAGGCGGCTCACTAGTGTCAAAAAGAAAAGAAAAAAAAACAAAACAAAAAACAAAAAGAAGAAAAAGAGAATAAAAAATATCCTTGGGTGAAAACCTTTCTTGAGGTGCCCAGGGCAAACAAGTAAGGTGAAAACCTCTCAGAGGCAGCCCAGTTGTTTTTCAAAAAAGATAATTCCTTTTAATCATGAAATTTCCATTTACAGGTGGGCAAGAAGGACAATCAAGGGGAAAAAGAGGATCCCAAGGATACCCCTTCCACTCACATATTTATTTGTTCACCCATTACCATGCATCCCTCCATCATTTCTCTCATTTTTTCACTTCATTGCTTCAATTTATCAAAAGACTGTGTTTTCTATCGGATCCCGTGAAAACCTACAGGATGATCCTGTAGGAATTGCAGTGACACAGAAATCCTACAGGAAGCAATCAAAAGGCAAATGATGGACTTGTTAGGCCAATAAATTTCACCCTCTTCATGATCTATCACCACACCTTGTCCACCATCATCATCCCTACACTCACCATTCAAAAAAAAAATCTGTTTCAAGATTATTTTTTTCGAGTCTTCGAAAAAAAGGAAATAGAGAGGAATAAAGAGAATCACCTTAATATTCTTTGTCTCTACACTCCCACTCCTTCTTTCCATCCATGTCACCATCATCATAGCCCCAACAAGAAAAATGATTAAATAGTTCTGAGGTAGAAGCAACTACAAGACATCCTGTAGGAAATCCTATAGCAGCCTATCCCACAGAATACCAATCACACCAGCAACAAGTCTTCACCATGATGATCTAGGAGCTCCAAAGTAGTAGCATCATATCTTCAAGCACAACTACCTACAAAAACAAAGAAGCCACTAGCAGACAACAAGAGGAAGAAGAATGGCATGCAACAAATATACACATCAATACCTCTGGTCTTCGACAACTACAACATAGCATTGGAACTACAAGTAAGTATCCCACTCTCTCTCTCATATGCATCACGTAGTCAAAAAAATGTAAGGTTTACAAGATAGTTGGTTTATAAGTGAAAAGGTGGCCAGTTAACTTGGCCACCATTGTTCAGTCAACACATGCACAATCGGGTGTCTTCTCAAACATGGCTGTATTCAACTCAAAGATAGAGAAGGAGTAGGACAAAAAGCAGTTAAAACTAAATATCCATAAGGTGGGAGCTGATTACGAGAAGTGGGGAATGACAAGGTGGTAGTGGGGTCCAACAGTCCAAAAATGGAAACGTACCTTTGGTGCGAGCACACCACCTCACCCCGAATCACCATAAGAGGAAATAAAACATTTTTCCAATGCATTCATGCATTTCACCTCCTCAAAACTCCCTCACTCAAGTCACTCTCATTCCCAGGCAACCCACCAAAAGAAAAACTCCATTGTTTCATTGCACAGGAATTCCTAAAGGACTGCACAGGAATTCGTACAGGAGCATGCACATGAATTCCTATAGGATACACAGAGACTATCTATAGGATTGGCAGAGAAGATTTCAGAAGGGATATCATGGGAGTTGGCCACTGTAAACAATCTAAAGAGGTAGGCTCTGTAATTACATCCCTCTTTGCAAGTAAATGAACCAAGAATCCTCTAAGTTTGAGTGAATTTAGAAACTGTGTAAAGGGAATTACATACACAGTCATCTTTGTTTTGGTTCTACAATTGAAAAAATTGTTTCAACCCTCTCATTTTCTCCTCAAACTTCACCAGCAAGATGACAGGAGGGTTTAATAGGAGAGAGCCCACCAAAACTTTAAGAATCCAAAAACACCCCCAAGTGCTTGAAATCTTCTCAAGGCATAAGTGGATGGGGTTTTTCAAAAAATTCAGAGGGTATGATGATGAGGTGGCTCAAGAATTTTCTCTCTCCCTCACTCCACTCACTATAATCCATGCCACTGTTGTAATAAGGGGCCTCACTATAGATCTCACCCCTGAGCTCATCAGCAGAGTCACCACACTCCCCCAAGGAATACCATGGAGAAATAAAGACAAAGAAGATAGCCAAGTTGCCAAAAGAAAATTCTTTTTAGAAGGTGAGGAACCCATTGAGGACAAAAATGGATTAGGGAGGGAAAGTCTGCCATATCCATGGAATGAGGTAGGCTACCAACTGATCAAATACATCTCATGTGAGGGTAGGTATAGTGTGGTCTATGGCTATCATTTCAAGATCCTTGAAGAATTAAGATTTGGAGCAGAAACACCCCCTCACCAAAGGCTCAACATACCATACTTCCTGCTTCAATCACTCATAGACTCAAGAATCAAAGTGAAGGAGGGGAATTCCCAACAGTTAGCTCACCATGGGTTGATTAGGATCCTCATAGAATATGCCCTCCAAAACCTCAGAACTCCTATAACATGGTCAGTTTTCAGAGACATGCCAGCAGAGGATGACATCAAAGCTCTCACTTATGATGTTAGTCCTACTGTCAGTGAAGAGGAAGTAAAATAGGAAGAGGAAGATACAGAACAAGAAAAGGATGACATGGATGAAGAAGGAGCTAACATAGAGGAACATGATGAAGATGAAGAAGAAGAGGGAGAAGAGAAGGAGGATGATGAAGAAACAGAGGAGGAAATTAAGGAGGAAACTGATAGAGATGATGAAGATCTACAAGAAGAAGAAGATAGGAAGGACATAGAGGAAGAAGGCAATGGAAAAGAGGGGACAAAAAACAAGGAGGAGTCACCTAGGGTGTCTCCAGAAGCCGCTGAGAGAGAGGCAACAACTGCCCTCATTGCTCTTAGCACCTCAATCAAGCAAAAAGAAAAAAGGCAGAGGTAGACCCCATTATATTTCAGGACAAGAAAGAGCACAAGAATAAGACAGGGGAAGCCCAAAACATCAACCAAAATTCCTATTGTGATTGAAGACTCCCCTACACAAAAAGACAAAATTCCTTCCCCTAAGTCCCCTATCACCTATGTGAGGAGGCCTACTACTAGATCCACTTCATGCAAGGGAAAGGCAATACTACAGGATACACAACAAAATTTACAGGAAGAAAAAACAATCCTACAGGATACTCTGCTGAATCTACAAGAGGAACAGAAATTGGAAAGAAAGGTAGGGGAGTAGCAAGAAACTAAAGAAGAGGATCCAGAGACAAAAGAACCCAGCCCCCAACCTAACCTAGACTTCTATTACCAGTTTATTGAAAGAGGCATGGTCACAAGTCAAAAGTTTTCCATCCCACTATTCTTCGAGCTTGAGAAGGAGAGGGCTAGAACTCACCGATGGATGAAAATCACCAAATCAAAGGGGGTGGAAGACATTGGGCACATGGAAGAGAAACACAAGGAGATGGGAAAAGAGCTAAGTGGCTTGAGGGACAGAGATTCTATAATGAGAAATCAACTAGAGATAGAAAATGCATGATTGAGGGGACAACTGCAGGAAAGAGAGAATCAATTTGAATGTATGTCCAATCTCTCTTTGGAAGGAATCCAGTGTAGGATGTCAGCTAAATCCTATGCTCTCTACCTCAAAGAACAATGGCTAGATTTTCATATTAAGACCCTAGCACAAAGAGGAACCATGCCATTTCAGGACTACAGGCAGTTTATTGATTATTGTGATCAAAGTACACTAGAAGATAGGGCCATAATGGCTTAGTTTTATTTGCACAACATGACCCTCATAGACATGAATGTATGGGACCCTAATTCCAAGCTAGGATATCTACAATTAATGGCTTTGGCATCATGGATGAACCATGAAGAGTCAAGAGATGCAGAGATGAAAAGGATATTGGAAAGAGAGCACACTAAACCTCTTCTAATCAAATCTCAACAATCAAATCTCATGGCCCTCTTTAGTACCCATAATTTGATTGCAAATGATCCTCAGCTGGCACCTAGATATCTTGTTGCCGAAGAGCAAGAAATTTCACTTTTTGAGGACATGTTCAGGTTGCTAGGAGATTATAGTATATGTGCTTGCCTGAGGTGATGGAACGCCATGCCATACACATTAAAGATAAGATAATATCACTCTCCTCAATGGTTGAGAGAGGCACTCAACAGGACTGTTGGTCACTTTAATTGTTTAATAATAAAACAGTCGAGTGCCACATTAATTATCAATCCGGGAAAGTCTGATTATTCCAAAGGTGACTACGTACTACATGTACTCAATCTTAATGGTATTAAAAGTTGTAGTATAGACAGTCTACTATCTTATGAAATCCATACTCTGTGTTACAACAATTATAGTAGTTACAGCCTATTGTAGAAAATGAAGTAAGAAAAAATATCTTAAAAGAAACAAGTCTGCAAAAGGAAGTGATGGTTGTCCTGCAACAAAGGATCAGGACCCTATCCTCAAAGTAAGGACTTTCAGCACCTGCCTCTGTTGGCCAGTTCACACATACACTCTGTGAATCCTAATCACCGGTGAAGTCTTCATATAGAACAGTAATTAGCTAGAAGGAAAACAGAGTTTAGCAAAAGTAAATATCATTAGAAGCAGTAACTGTAATGTAATTAGAAATCACACACACACACCACACAACAGAAAGAAGATGGGTGAATCTTGTGATGAAGGTGGGCCCTGTCCTTCTCACAAGATTCCCCAGAACACAGGAATTAAAACAAAATGCTCAGAACAGAATTGTATTCATCTACCAATAAACCATATTACAGAAAGCGATTCAGTTCTATCACTTCACTACCAGTTATGTATTACCAGTTGTTACCCCCCCCCCCTTTTCTAATGTAGATGTCTCCTCTTTATAGAGGAGACATCTATTACAACAGATTTTCATACATTCAGTTTCAACCCTTTGTGCCAAAAATAAGGAAGCCAATTTTCAATAACAAAATATTGTTATAGCCATGAAGGTCATGACCAATACAGTAATCGGTCAGACTCTTTTGCCGATGCAGATTTGTTACACAAATCCCAACTGTTCCTCAAAATGTGCATGCTGTTCGTGGTGTTTCAGCATCGCGGTTCATGCTGTTCTTATTATTTCAGCTTCACTGTTTGCGCTGTTTCAGCAACGACAGAATGTGATCCTGCCGGTTAGGTAGTTTCAGCAATTAGTCAACACTTTAATCATCTTCAGGAAATAATTATAAAGATAGCATGATTACGTGTTAAATAATTAAACATGTAGTAATGAGGAAAGTTATTCTATACCTTTTGGAGTGATTAAGCAAAAACACCTAGCAAAGGCTTTCACTTAAGGGTTGAAGAGGGTAATACAATGGAAAAATATACAGTCAAAAATAGACAAAATGGGAACCTAACATCCCCCCCAATTGAACATGTTGCATGTCCACATGCAACGCCTAATCTGAATCGGAATCAGAATACTGCGTTGAACAGTGTAGATTGCTTATACAGTAAGTGTAGAAAGTGTTGTCAGCCATATCTCTGAACCCTTGGGCATTCTGAATACTTTTCCATGTTGCCAATTCTTCCTTTTTAGTCAATGAAAATTGAGCCTTGTATTGTTCTCTAGGAAGCCATAAGAGAGGGAAATGAAAACGGTACCCAATCCACCGTTCAACACATTGTCTTACGTGTTTTACATAAGCAGGTATCCTTGAGATTTCTTCCTGCAAATTGAGGGGATTGTAGGGATGGTATTCCCTTCTTTCTTTGGGACATTGTTCCTAGAAAAATTTGTTTGCTTTTATGGCCAAATGTCCTTTAGCTTTGACATAGTGCTGGCAGTCTTCCAAGACTGTCGCTTTCAAATTCCTAATGTAATCGGTCATGCCTGTCTCTTGTAGATTCCATTGATGGTCCATGAGGAAGATGGCTGCGTTCTGTGGTTCCAGGCGAATCTAGAGAAGACAGTTCTCCTCATTGTGTTCTGCAGACATGAAAGCATTTTTCCAAGTGAATTGATTGGCCAAAAAGGAAATAAAAGCTCTTATTTGAATATCACCACAAATAGGAAGTAAATTAATCTTTCTATCTTCAGGCATAGCCTCGTTATGAAGATAGAGTTCGCACAGCAAATTCTGATCATTGGTTGGTGCTTCTGAAAACGTTTCAATGAATTGCTGTGGTGTAGAGACCTGGTGTGGTCTGCCATCCTTTATTGCTTTCAATTGAAGGAACGCCAAGCATTCTCTCAAGAATACAGAGTAATTAAAAGAAGGCTTTCTTGAAGCTAGTAAGCGCTGGACCAAATCAAGGATGAGGGACAGTCTGGCTTTTAATTGCTTATTTTCTTTGTACTGTGCACGAGACTGTTCCATTGCTTCCCAATTTCTATAGGCATAGTTAAACCATAATGATTTCTGTTGTTGAAATGCCTTTCCTTGGGAAAGCTCATATTCTGCTTTCCATGTGTAGCTTAATTCTTGAAAAGTAGAAGTCTGTGCATGAGCATCACTAACACAGGGAGGTTCAGTTTGTATATGCACAGTTGTGAAAGATTTGGATTCTGGTTCCTGCTCATCAATAACTTGGGTAGGCCAGAGTGGTTCTGCTTCCTCTTCAGGTTTCTGATCATCAATAACTTGGGTAGGCCTGAGTGGTACTGCTCCCTCTTCAGGTTTCTGCTCATCAATAACTTGGGTAGGCCGGAGTGGTTTTGCTTCCTCTTCAGGTTTCTGCTCATCAATAACTTGGGTAGGCCGGAGTGGTTCTGCTTCCTCTTCAGGTTTCTGCTCATCAATAACTTGGGTAGGCCGGAGTGGTTCTGCTTCCTCTTCAGGTTTCTGCTCATCAATAACTTGGGTAGGCCGGAGTGGTTCTGCTTCCTCCTTTGAAATCCTTGAAGACCCTGCTGGTTCCTGTGGAACAACAGGGTGTTCCTTTTTAAATATAACAGGACTGGCTCCAGTTAATGGGACTGGAATTATTTTATATCCTGCCTGAGTATAGATATCCCCACATTCACTGCACATGTATTCACTGTATTGTTCTTTATCTACACTCTTTTCAGCTTGAGATGCTACTTGAGCTAATATGTATAGGTTGAGTTCTTCTTTATAGGCTTCCCTAGCCATTGCTAATTCTTTCTGATAGGCCTCAATTTCTGGTTTTAAGAACTCATTCTCTTCTTGTAGGGAGTCTAGAGTGACTGGGGCTTCTACAGTTACATATTCCAAAGGAAAAGAAAATTGTTGTTCAACATTATCTTCCTCATATGTGTCCCCAACAGGTGGTTCTTGTGTTTCCTCTATTAGGTCTATTTGTATATCAGTTTCATCTAAGGCATCTTCTTCTTGCTCCTCAACAGGTGGTTCTTGTGTTTCACCTATTGAGTCTGTTTGTGCATCAGTTTCACTTAGGGCACCTTCTTCTTGCTCCTCAACAGGTGGTTCTTGTGTTTCACCTATTGGGTCTTCTTCTTGCTCCCCAACAGGTGGTTCTTGTGTTTCACCTATTGGGTCTGTAGCTGGTTCTTGTGTAACAGCCACATGCAGGTCGTCTTCTTTTTGCTCCCCAATAGGTGGTTCTTGTGTTTCACCTATTGGGTCTGTGGCTGGTTCTTGTGTTATAGCCACATGCAGGTCGTCTTCCTTTTGCTCCCCAACAGGTGGTTCTTGTGTTTCACCTATTGGGTCTGTGGCTGGTTCTTGTGTAACAGCCACATGCAGGTTGTCTTCTTTTTTCTCTCTAACAGGTGGTTCTTGTGTTTCACCTATTGGTTCTGTGGCTGGCTCTTGTGTAACAGACACATGTCTTATATTAGCTTGGATGTCTGGGTTGAATTTGTTGGCAGCTGGTTCTTGTGGAACAGTTGCCTCTGTTGAGAGAAATGATGTTACAAATTCATGAACACTTTGGATTTCGGCATCTGAAGGTGAAGGGGACGAAGGTTCAGGGCTATGGGAAATACGAGGTTTTAAGATAATAGGAGGAACGACCTCGGTTGCTGCAAACAACCTCGTTCGTTTCCGAGATAGGGAACCAGGAGAAACAGTGGTCTTCCTCTTGCGAGGACTTTTACTCGGGGATTCATCAGGACTAGTGGCTACCTTTACTGAAGCCCTGGTTCTTCTTTTTGACGGGGATGCAGTTTTCTGTTGTTTTTTTCTTTTTAGGAAAGTGATGAGGGTATCCTCGTCTGAATCATCGGTAGGAATGTGAACTATAGGAGTGGATGGTTCAGCTTCATCATGGGATGAGGAGTGCAGCGGATTCTCAGTGCTTAATTGGGGTGTTCCTGCTGCAGGTTGCTGAGTTTCAGCTTCCTGCTGGGAATTTCCTTCATTTTGCTGAGGAATTTCCTCAGCTTGCTGGGGAGGGTTAATGGGGGGAGGTAGATTATGCAGAGCGAAGCCTCTATTTATCAGGAGTTGGACTAAGCGATGGTGTGTGAGACAGAGGAGTTGATGCCTAGCGTTCGCAGTGTAATGTGCCATATTTTTCAGACATCCAAGGAGATAATAAGGCATATTTACTAGACGACCATGCCGCAAATGATTCAATAAGACAAAGTCATGGTTGTAGACTACCTGGTAGCAGCCCTCGCAAGTGAAGTAGTGCTTGATGAATTTTGCAACTTTTGGCCAAGGTGGTGGTAATGACCTAAGCGAAACACCCCTACCTTTTGCTTCCACCTGCTACCTAGGTAGCAGGAAATCTTGCTGCGCATTGAGGATAAGATGCTTCCTGCTGAACCAGCGAATGCCATTGGTTGGAAGCCCCGAAACTTGTGCTATATCTTCTTTTGTTACTGGGATTCTGACCCCTTGGACAGTAGAATACCCCTCCCTCAAGTTGCATGCAAATTCAAGAGCTTGCTGCAAATCGAATTCCGGAAGTCTTCTAAAATAGTCCACCCATCCTGCCTAAAGGAAGATTTGGTATGCGTCTGGGTAAAATTCTAGTCATGTCGTCGAGCCCAGTTCATGTCTAACAACATCTGCACCCATGGTTACTGTTTTAGGCAAACTACAGAATGCAAAGCCGAGTTGCTGAAGTCGAAATAGAGCAGAATGTTGCAAAAATAGAATTATGACGTGGTCAGGCATAAGCGGGGTGGATTAGACACAACCGGGAGGAATAGGGATGGCGGCGATAGGCGTGTGCTATAATGATTGCAATATTTCGGTAATCCCCCCAACTGTGGCTGAATGATATGGTTGGTAATACGACGCTTTTGGCGGTCATGTCAACTATCTCCTCATTATCTACAATTTAATATTCAGACATATCATGTGTACCTTTACAATTACCTTTGGTTGCTGCGCTGAAAAGTGTTACCTCGTCCTTAATAGGTTAATGATCAACAAAGATTTGTAAGGTGTGAGGGTTTTTATCCCCGGGGTTTTTATTATTTACAAGAAGCAGTAGTGAAGAGGTGTTATTAACAGGATAAATGGCTGATTCCTTTGAATCAAAAAAGATATATTTTTTTCTGAAGTAATAACTCATCCTCGGGAATAAGGATGGGGATATTTAGAAAAAATAGAAAAGATTGGCATTTAAGCAGTGGGATTTGGTGTATCGGTAATAGGAAAATAGTGTATCAGTAACAGGAAAATGGTGTATCAACAATGAAAATGATGTATCAGTAAAGGGAAATGATATATCAGCAACGGAAAATGATGTATCAGTAACGGGAAATGGTGTATCGGCAACAGGAAATGGTGTATCAGAAATGGGAAATGGTGTATCAACAACGGGAAATGGTGTATCAGCAACGGGAAATGGTGTATCAGTAATGGGAAATGGTGTATTAGTAATGGGAAATGGTGTATCAGCAACGGGAAATAGTGTATCAGCAACGAGAAATGGATTATGATCTGGAATGACAATGCTTTTCCAATCTGCAGATTAGTTCCTCTTACACTGGAATTTTTCTTTTTCAGCCACCATCCAAAGCTAAGATCTGCAAAATAATTAATTGTAACATGGCAACATTTGACAGGGATTATTAGTTAAGAAATCTAATCTAAAAATAAATTCATAAACAGGAAATTAAGTGCATTGAGGGATAGCAGATGCCCCCAAAAAGGTGTAGTGTATATCTATCATGCAAGTAGCTTTGAAATCCTCTGTAGAAATAGGCCATTGATACAAACGGAGTCAATACCCATTCACTAATAATGGTGTTCTTCTATCATCAATCGTTAGGATTCTGACTGTTCCATTGGGAAAAACAACATCTACTTCATAAGGTGCTAGCCACCTTGTTCTTAATTTCCCCTGAAAATTCTCAAAACGGGAGTCATACAGTAAAGCCCAATTACCTTTTTGGAACTGCTCATGCCTAATAGTTTTGTCATGCCACCTGGTTCTTTGCTGTTGTATCATGGTTGTTTGATGGATGGCATCCAACCTTTTTTCGTCCAATTCTTGAAGCTGCTGCAACCTAGCTGTCCGTGCATCAACCAAATCGGGGTTAACAGCTAAAACAGTCCTTAAGGTTTTGATCTCAAATTCCACAGGAAAAACAACATTTTTACCATAGACTAATTCATAAGGTGAAAAACTCGTAGTGTTCCTCCAAGTAGTTCTGTAAGCCCATAATGCTTCTGGCAACCTTTGAAACCAGTCCCTTCTATTCTCCTTGACTGTCTTTGTTAAAATGGCTTCTATGACTTTATTTGTACTTTCCACTTGCCCATTTGCTTGGGGGTGATAAGGTGTAGTCATCTTATGCTTAATGTGATATTTTTGAAGTATATCTTTGAAGCCATGAGAATTAAAAGGAGGTCCTCCATCTGTGACTAGTTCTCTAGGCAAACCAAACCTAACAAAGATTTCTTCAAATAGAAAATTTAATACTGATTCTTCATTAGCTTTGATAAGTGCCTTAGCTTCTACCCACTTAGTCATATAATCTATGCAAACCAGTATATAGACTCTTTGATTGGATGGAGGATTGATGGGACCTATAAAATCTAGTGCCCATCTTTCAAAAGGTTCAAGTATTACCTGGGGGTTAAGTGGCATTTCATCCCTGTGATTAGGCTGGCCCATTCTCTGACAGCTATCATAGGCCCTGACATATTTCTTTACATCCTTAAAAAGTGAGGGCCAATAGTAACCCATTCTGAGAACATTGTGTGTTGTTCTTTTATCTGCAAAATGCCCTCCACAAGGGCCATCATGGCAAGCCTTCAATATATCATAAACTTCATCTTCTCTGATGCATCTTTGAATTTCCTAATCAAGTCCTGTGTGAAAGAGACACCCACTTATCCAGTTGTACCTTGTACTCTGTTGAACGATCTTTCTTTTCTCTCTGTGTGATAGGTGTGATGGTAGTTTTCCTGCAACTAAGTAGTTGGCAATGTCTGCATACCAAGGTGAGTGAGCAAATACTGCAAATAAATATTCATCGGGAAAAGAATCATCTACTGGAATATTTTCATCAGTTTTTAACCGAGAAAGAAAATCATCAACTACATTTTCTTTATCTGGCCGATCTACAATTGTGATATCAAATTCTTGTAATAATAATAACCATCTAGTAACTCGAGCATTTGTAACTGATTTGTTCATTAAATATTTAATGGCCGAGTGATCAGTATGCACAAAAGTAGTGTAACCAGTAATATAATGTCGAAACTTGTTAATAGCATAAATAACTGCTAAGAATTCTTTTTCGGTGACTGTATAATTAAGTTCAGCAGGGGTCATATTTTTACTAATAAAATAGATAGCATAGGGAAGATTGTTTTCTTCTTGACCCAAGACAGCTCCTATTGCAGTGTCTGAAGCATCAGAGGATATATGAAAGGGAAGTGCCCAATCAGGTCCTCTTAAAATAGGAGCTGTAGACAATTGATGTTTAAGTTCATTAAATGCTTTTTGACAACCATCAGTCCACTTAAATTCAGCATTTTTCATAAGTAACACAAACAAAGGAGGAGCTATTTTAGAAAAATCTTTGATAAATCTTCTATAATATCCAGCATGTCCTAAAAAACTTCTTACATCAGTTTGTGTTTTTGGGATAGGCAGAGTCCGAATTACTTGCACCTTAGCTGGATCAACTTGAATTCCTAGGAATGAAATGAAGTGTCCCAAAACAATACCTTGATTCATCATCATATGAAATTTTTCAGTACTTAAGGCAAGATGTGCTTCTATACAACGTTTAAGTACTTTTTCAAGATTTTGTAAGGCATCTTCAAAAGTCACACCATAAGGAGTAAAGTCATCCATAAATATTTCTAAGGAATCATTAAGCATATCAGAAAAAATTCCTATTACTGCCCTTTGAAATGTTGCTGGGGCATTACATAGTCTAAATGGAAGAACTTTATAGGCAAAATTTCCCCATGGACTAGTAAAAGTGGTCTTGTCTTGATCTTGGGGTGCAATCTTGATCTGATTATAACCACTAAACCCATCCAAAAAGGAAAAGAATCTCTTACCTGCCAAAATATCGAGCACCTGATCAATAAATGGTAAGGGAAAATGGTCTTTCTAAGTAGCCTTATTCAGAGCTCTATAATCCACACACACTCTCCATTTTCCATTTTTCTTAGGTACTATCACTAATGGTGAAACCCATTCACTATCAGATATAGGATATATGAATCCTGCATTCAACAGTTTTTGAAGTTCTTCTTTCACAATTTCCCTTAAATTGGGATTCATTTGTCGTTGGAGTTGGCAGACTGGGCGGGACCCTTCTTTAATATAAATTCGGTGAGTACATAATTCAGAAGAAATTCCCTTCATATCTATGTAATCCCATGCAAATGCTTGCTTATTTTCGTGGAGTAACTTCATTAACTGTTGTGTTTCACCATCTGTTAAGTTAGGGTTTATATTTAATGTTTTTCCAGGCTCGATTTCAACTGCTATACCTTTGGAGGGGGTGCCAGCTGATGTTTGAGATAGGTCTTCAGTTTTAAGATTCTGTTGTGATTCAGATTCCAAGATTGAAGTCAAGTGATCATGTATTTCAGAGTTAACCGAAGAAGGTTCAGAAATAAAACTACTAATTAATTCATATTCGGTTGAATCTTTAAAAGTTAGGGCTTGTCCGACAGTCAAAATGGGTTGAGTCTACCATACTGAATTATCATTGTTAATCATAGGTGTGGCATGAGGGTACAGAGTAAGTTGCTTGGTTTCAGATCCATTAGAAATTGTCATTGATCCTGACCTACAGCTAATGAAGGCATCTGTTGTAGCCAGCCAAGGCCTCCCTAAAATCAATGGATGACCCCCCAACTTATTTTTGGTCTGTAACACCACAAAATCAGCTGGGTAGTTCCAAGATTCGACTAAAATTATCAGGTCTTCAATGACTCCTTCAGGTTTGATTGTGGAGCGGTCAGCCAGCTCTAGAATGGTTGGGGTTTCCCTAATAAAAAAATTTAACTGCAATAACTGTGTTGTTTCAAGTGTCATGATGTTTATTGCAGCACCGAGATCTACCAGAACTCTAGAAACAAAGGTTTTACCAACCTGAACTATAACTGTAGGGTGACCAGGGTCACCATATTTTACAGGAGGGTTTTTTTCTGACATTAGAGCAGCTAGATCACCCATCACATGAACTGTGAGGGGGTCCTTAGCTTTTCTTCCAGGTTTCTTAATACAAATATCTCTAACAGTTCTAGCATAAATCGGTACATCTCTTAGTGCTTGTAAAAGTGGAATTTTAACATATAAATTCTGCAGTTCTCCTAACAAATTAAAAGAAGGTGGCTCAAGTGTTTTGGTAAGAGCCAAACGTTCAAGGAATGGTGGCTCTGCTGTTTCAGCAGTGTTTTTAGAGGATGTTTCAACTGTTTCAGCATTGTCATTAGAAGATGATCCAACTATTTCAGCATTAGATGACTTTTCTTTTCCGATTTCTTCTTTATCATAATCAAAAGTGATGTCATCAATAATGGGTTCAAGTATTCTTCCTGAGCGTAAATGAATGTCATTTCATTGCAGAGGGGAAACTAGTTGGTTTTGAACATCAATTACTTGCAAAGCTTTATTATTATTCGGGTTTGGGTTAGGTTTTACAGGCAGCTGAGGTCTTATTGTCTGATTATTAGGTGGGGCATTTGATGGTAAGGAGAGAGATTGCTAATACTGAGGTAATTGGTTTGGAAATGGGATCTGTGGAGCTGTCCAATTCGGGTTCCATTGATAGGGTTGCTGTAAAGGCCAGGGGTTCCACATCATCAGATCAACAAAAGGAGGGCTTGGTTGCTGCATGGGTGGAAAATTCATTTGATTAAGGTGTGGGTACTGCATTTCGTTGAAGGGTGGGTAATTTGTTTGAAAATGAGGATGATTATTCCAACGATTAAACGACATGTTAGAATCCGTACCTGGTCCTCGTGGTTTCCATTGTCTTCTCTATGTGAGGAGGTACACTACTTCAGCCTCTTCTTCAGTTGGTTGTAGTGCTGCCTTTATTCCTGGCAAAGAAGGGCATTGCTGGGTCTCATAGTCCTTTTCGCAGATAGTGCAAATTGGTACCTTGTCTAGGGGGCATTCCCTTAGTGGGTGTTTCTCCCTGCATTTAGAACAGAAAATAGCCAGAGCATCTTCTGCTTCTGCCTACTTCTTTCTGACCTGCAAGGTATCAATTTGTGAAGCAAAAGAGCTTAACATTTCAGTTTTAAATTCTTCAAGTAAGTTACCTATTTCGGCCCGTGTTGCTCCTCCACTTGCTGACTTTTGGACTCTTGAGTATGTACTGTCCTTGCTCTTTGGTCTACTTGTTGCTCCTCTTGAACATCTTTTACAGAGATTGATAATCTCATCATAGGATTCCTTAGATATGTCTCCTTTTCCAAGCATATTTAACATATCTAAACAATCATCTCGTACCCCTCTTAGCAGTATTGACTTGAGAATGTCCTTACTCATATCAGGATGATCAGATCACTGTAAGTTATATTGTGGCCTTTCCACAAAATCTTCCAGACTCTCGTCCTCCTTCTGAGTCATCTTGAATAATTCCTCCTTCCTTTCTCTTGTTCGACAATAATCTTGGTATTTAGCCAAAAATTTCTCCTTCATCTGGTCCCATGTTGTAATCACATGAGCCCCAAAGCTCATGAACCATCTTAATGCATTCCCTTTTAATGTGGCTAGAAACAATTTTAATTTCTGATCAGAATTGACATAGTCATAGCTTCTACATAGTATATCAAATTCAAAAAGAAATTCATCAGGATCTTCTATGGATAACCCATGGAAGTTGGGTAATGCTGAAAGTGGGATATTCTTCATAGGAGTTTCTCCTCTGGGGAGATCTCCAATGGGGAATTCCAGGGTAGAGAGAGAATTTTCTCCCCTTCCCTCTATTCTGCGGCCTCCACCAAAAAGTCCTTCATTGTTATCCTCCATTGGTTGTTTTCCTTATGCGCTTGCCCGATCTTCAGAATTTTCTGTTGGAATTTCAATGTCCTGCACTGGTTCCTCCACCTTAACTTTCTCTATTGGTTCTTCCACTGATCGTTCATCTTCTTCCACCGGTTCCTCAATATATTTTGATAATCCTATGACCCTTTCTGGCCCCACTACTTCCTCTGTCTAAAAATCTGTCTGGGAAGAGCGTTGGATATGTGGCCTCCGAGAGCTTAACCTCTGGGATGTCTCAGCTTTTGAAATAATATCGTCAATAAAAGTTTTTCTTCCTCTCCCTTGCCTTTGCCGCTTGAATGGTTAACCTTCTTGCGTCCTCTCATGCATCCTGCATTCCTAAAGAAAGAATGTTAATACCCTTAAAATCTTTAGTCGCCTTCCCCGGCAATGGCGCCAAATCCAAATGTAGTATAGACAGTCTACTATCTTATGAAATGCATACTCTGTGTTACAGCAATTATAGTAGTTACAACCTATTGTAGAAAATGAAGTAAGAACAAATATCTTAAAAGAAACAAGTCTGCAAAAGGAAGTGATGGTTGTCCTGCAACAAAGGATCAGGACCCTATCCTTAGAGTAAGGACTTTCAGCACCTGCCTCTGTTGGCCAGTTCACACATACACTCTGTGAATCCTAATCACCGGTGAAGTCTTCATATAGAACAGTAATCAACTAGAAGGAAAACAGAGTTTAGCAAAAGCAAATATCATTAGAAGCAGTAATTGTAATGTAATTATAAATCATACACACACACCACACAACAGAAAGAATATGGGTGAATCTTGTGATGAAGGTGGGCCCTGTCCTTCTCACAAGATTCTCTAGAACACAGGAATTAAAACAAAATTCTCATAATAGAATTGTATTCATCTGCCAATAAACCATATTACAAAAAGAGATTCAGTTCTATCACTTCACTACCAGTTCTGTATTACCAGTTGTTACCCACCCCTTTTCTAATGTAGATGTCTCCTCTTTATAGAGGAGACATCTATTACAACAGATTTTCATACATTCAGTTTCAACCCTTTTGTGCCAAAAATAAGGAAGCCAATTTTCAATAACAAAATATTTTTACAGCCATGAAGGTCATGACCAATATAGTAATCGGTCAGACTCTTTTGCGAATGCAGATTTGTTACACAAATCCCAATTGTTCCTCAAAATGTGCATGCTATTCGTGGTGTTTCAGCGTCACGGTTCATGCTGTTCTTGTTGTTTCAGCTTCACTGTTTGTGCTGTTTCCGTTGTTACAGCAACAACAGAATGTGATCCTGCCGGTTAGGCAGTTTCAACAATTAGTCAACACTTTAATCATCTTCAGGAAATAATTATAAAGATAGCATGATTACGTGTTAAATAATTAAACATGTAGTAATGAGGAAAGTTATTCTGTACCTTTTGGAGTGATTAAGGCAAAACACCTAGCAAAGGCTTTCACTTAAGGGTTGAAGAGAGTAATACAATGGCAAAATATACAGTCAAAAATAGACAAAATGGGAACCTAACAAGGACACCTATGTAAAAGAAATCTGTGCAGATGTTGAAGGTCCATTGGGTAGGCCTAAATATCAGTCCACCACTACTCTTAGGGATGCTAGAAGGGAGAAAAGAAAAAGAAGAAAAGAGGCAGTGAGACGAGGTAGAAATAAAGTAGTCTTCTATGAACAAGAAGAGGAGACCACATCAGAGGCATGGGATGTCAAAGAGGCCAGTAGAGCCATGAAGGATATGGATATTGATTAAGTTGCTCAGAGGATGTGCAACACTTTCAATAGGGGGTGCTGATGAACCTCATCATTGGGTAATTATATGAGCCTTAATTCACCTCTTATCTTAGTCAAACCAACTTTTCTCATAACATATTACATGTTTTTGATTATATTTTGTTTATGAGGTGAGTTAGAGTTGGATATTATGCTTTCTGGTCTAATATGCATTGAATGCAGGAGTAAAGGAGAAAATCAAGGAATTTTGGGAAAGACCAAGGTCAAGACTCAAAAGGGACAAGGGAGAGGGATTATAGGAGATAAATCCTCCTCATTTACTACTCCTCCATTGGAATATTCCTCCATTCATCACATCAACTCCGAGTGCAAACAACCAAATCATGAGGACTAGAAGGCAACCAAGCAACTGAGAGACAAAGCACCAATTTATCGCGAGTTTGGGAGTTGAGCCTCCCTGATTTTAAGGAAGTCGTTGGGGAATTCAGATGTATAAGTAGAGAGTCCTAAGACCTTAGTAAGATTGGGATTTTTGAATGTAAAACTCTACTGTATTTTCGAGCTACAAAACTTGTGATAGTTCTTTTGATGTAATTTATTGTTTCAGGAATAAGAATGTGTTTTTTTTTAGCCAGCAGTGAGTTAACTCAAACGGTTGAAGCGCTTGGGTTAGGGCCCAACCCTAGCAGCCAAGGCCCCTCTTGATTGTACATGTATGTTTAGTGTAGATTCATAGCTTAATTTTTAATTTGCTTATTAGATGGAATTCCATTACAAGTAGTGTAGATTATATTGGTTGTGTGATAGTTTTCTTCCATTTCTGCCTTATTTTAAGTAGTAGGTTAGAAAAGATAAAAAGGATCACCACAAGGTTTTTAGCAAGTGTCTCAGCCTTACTTCCTCCCTCTGGGACCATGACCTGAGGAAGGGACCCTTAAGCAACCCCAAAAACATATATTTCTAGTTCTTTTATGAGGTCTGGAGTTTGTTGTCTTTAATTTAGTATTTGGTTAATGTCGCAAGGTAGATTTCATTATCATCTTTTTCATCTTCATTTCAGCAGTAGATCTCACTCATGATTTCATTCCTTTCAAAAACTTTCTTCATGCATAGTATAGGAAATTGAATCATTAATTAGCTTTTCTAGTTTATGAAAATGTATCTTGTTGCATAGATTTTTGGAAGACACACATGTTTTATGCAGAGTAGGTGTTTCAGGAGGAGATGAAGACTTCATAGCCAACAACCACCTTCCACTTCATCCACCTTATCCATCCTTTGTTTTCACCATCACCCTCACTAGTTTTTCATTGAAATTCTCCCAATCAAATTGAGCGAATCTAGCCATCTATCATCTTTGATATTGACTCCTGAATGACGCTAGATGTTCTAACACTCCATTCCGCCCATCAGACACCTTTCCTAAGCCTCTGATCACCTCCAAAACCTCACATTTAGCTCTCGGTTGTATCATGTAGGTTTCCTATAATTCCTACAGGATCATCCCATAGATTTCTATTACATCCTGTAGGTTTTCCTGAAATGACCTGCTTTGAGGTCAAATTGATGGAAAACCTCTAGGAAGTCACAAAAATCCTCCTAGGGACCTTCCACACCATCCAACCACTTCATAAACCTTCTATCCATCCTCAAACACCCTTAATCCATCAGTCACATCCACAAGAACAATTAGTTTGCATAAAAAGACCAAAAAAGTGAAAACATATTTAGTTTAGTTTCTTTACTTGCACATTAGTATTGATTGATGCTTCTTACTTCTGCAACTTAGTAGAATTTATTTTATGTTGATTTCACATTTATGCTTAGCATATCTTCTTAAATGGTTAGTTAGGGTATGATGTGGTTTAGCATTACATGTTGTCCTTCTCCATTACTGCAGTAGAGTAACTCTCTTAGAGTAGATTTACCTTTCTTCCATAAAAAAATCAAACTTTTTCTGACTCCATAGAAGTCTAGCTTGGAACCCTAGTGGTCTCTTGCTAGCTGAACAGTGACAAAAGGAAGAACCATCACTTTTACTTGTGCATACAGCATTGTCACCTCCAAGTTTGTACGAACCTCGGGTTGATGAGTGAAGTTGGTAGCCCAAGAGTTGTAGCATCCTTGCTGCAATACTAACACTCGTCAAGGATATTTTTCTTTTCATGTTGCTCTGAGATGAGCCTATAACCAGTTCACCCAAAATTTGATAAATAAATACAAAGAGCTTGTGAGACGTCATTTGGACTCAGTGAAAAGTACTTATTCTGAGGTTTATATGCCAGAAGATAACATGTATGGGAAATGGATTTTTTGATTTGGACCATCAACCATAGTATATCGTTTCAATCGTTCATCTGCTCCAATGTTTATGGAACTTTATGAATATCTAGGATGTCCCCAAGAAGAGCAATTGGATGAGGAACATGAGAATGTTTCTCTATGAGGGCTCCTGCAAGAAAGATCAAACATAGGGTACAATTCAAGAGATCCACTTTGATCCAAAATAAAACATAAATGTAACAACATACAAATATAATCATAAACATAGAGATGCAGTAGAAAAACACTTAATTTCATTAATACAAAAATATTGAACTATGCTTACAAACATAATGGAAATAAGATAGCTCAGGTGATGGTAACTTATCTCTGAGAAAGGATGTGGTGGCTACATGCCTCTGAACTATGTTACAATTAGGTTCAAGGGCCTATTTATTATTGGAAACATGAGAAAAACATAAACAACCAAAACACTAACCCTAAGAGATTGTGAGCCCCGTTAAGGTTAGTTGGGTAGCCAATTTCTCGGGGTCGTAACTTAGCCATATTATCTTTGTTTTGTGCATACGATACCTTGTTGGAAAGCTCTTTCCAAGGACTATAGGATTCGATATAGGCCGCTAGCTATTGCCATAGGCTTGCCACAGACCCAAAAAAACATTTTTTAGATGGTTAAAACTACTCTGTAATTTCACGACCTGAAAAAATGCTAAAAATAACAAATGCTGAAATGAACAATGAAACAAATGAAACTTACTAGGGGGTATAGGGGGAATAGGTGGGTGGCCACCAATATCCACCTAAATCATTCCTTCCCCATTAGGAAGCAAAGGTCCCCATTACGTGCAGAGCCTCCATGGCGTGAGGAAATTTCTATTGAACCAGGTCCCTGGTGAACCAGTTTCCCTAGTGAAGGAGTTGGCCTGCTTTGACAACTTGATATAGTAGTATCCTCTATTGGTGAGTGTTCTTGATCTGTGTGTCCATGATATGATCAGTTTTGGCCTGTTCCATGCAGTGCAGGTTGAGCTATGTTGGTGTGAGTTGTTTTGCAATGTGAGATGTGTCCAAAAATGGTGGAAAGCATGACTGAATGTGATCTACATTGAACACTAGGTGTAGACCAAGGAATGGTGAGATGCTGACCTCAAAGGCATTGTCACTGATGGCCCTAGTGATGGTGTACGGTCCATATCGGAGTGGGTGAAGCTTACAGTGGGGTCTAGTAAGGTGCGCCTTCTGCAAATGTAGCCAAACTTTGTCGCCCACCTGTAACTTATGAGACACTCGATGTTGATCATGCCCCTACTTGTACTTAGCATTCACTATGTCCAATATATCATGGACCTGTGGTAGATGTGTTGAATGCTCTCAATGAAGCCATTAGCCCTTTTAGCTTTAGACTTAACATGAGTTGAATCTACATGAGTGGCTTCAAATAGAATGGCCACATCAATGGGGCATAATGGCTTAAATCCCAACCCTACTTGAAAGGGGTTGTGACCTGTTGAGTTTTTGACAGATCTATTATAGTTATGTTTTACATAGGGGAAAGTTTTATCCCACGTCCGTGGATTCTTCAAGTTCTACATGCACAGAATGTGCACGATTATCATGTTGACAACCTCTATTTGGACATCAGTTTGGGGATGGAAAGTCACAGACTTAGTAATTTTTGTATCCAGCATCGACCAGAGACTTGACCAAAATGCACTTAGGAATCTTCTGTCCCTATTTGAGGCAATGGACTATGGGATCCCAAAGTGTACCCACACTCGCTCAAAGAAGAGCTTAGAAGTGCCCTTTACTTTGATACTCTTCTTGCACGGTGCCATGATGGCCATCTTAGAGAATCTATCGATGACCACAAAAACAAAATTGTTGTCACGCTTATTAGAAGGAAGGCCCGACATGTAATCCATGGAGACAAATTCTAAAGGTTGGCTAGGACTAGGTAGAGGACTATATAGGCCTTTCTTCTTGACGGTTGGTTTGGAAATGGTGTAGGCGGTGCGGGATCTAATGTACTTCCCAACATCCTGACAAGGTTTCGGACAATAAAAATACTTTTGCAATACCACAATTGTTTTCTCTACTGCAAAATGTCCAACGACTTGACTATAGTGCGCCTCCAAAATCATCTTGCCAATCTCACTTGGAGGAACACAGTTGTGTCCGAGGTAGCATAACAGTGCATCCTAAGGGTGAAAATTTGTATATTTCTTTCCTTCTAGGAGTGTCTGGTATATGATATCGAATTCTGGATTGCTCCTGTAAAGATGCGGCCACCCCGGTGTATCATGCCACAGGAATCGAGCACAGTGATTAGAGCCATCACTGGTGATCGATTGATGAATTCAACGATGTTATTGAAGTTGTCCTTGTTATACTTAATGTTCAAATGTAATTGTTGCAAATTGGCGGACCATTTCTAATGGTGATTGTTCTGCAACTTCCCTTGTGTGTTTATGAACTGTAGAGTTCAATGGTCTGTACGAATGATGGCTTCCTTCCCTAGAGTGTAATGCTTCCATTGATGGTAGACCTACTCAATGGAATACATTTCTTTGTCATAAGTGGGGTACTTTCGGACTATGTGTAAAATTCTCTCATTGTGGTAAGCCACTAGATTCCCATGCTAAGTAAGAACTGGACCAATAGCATAGTCAGAGGCATTTGTCTCAATCTCAAACAGTTGTTGCAGGTCAAGTAGTATGAGCACTTGTGCAGAACACAGGTGATTCTTCAACTCAGAGAACACTTTTTGTTATGTTTCCGACAAAGAAAACTTTGCTTTCTCTGCACCCTTGGTGACCTGACATAAAGGCCAAGTGATATGAGAGAACCCCAACATGAACCTACAATAGAAATTGGATAGACCCAAAAATTTGCGGAGCTCTGTTAGAGTGGTTGGGGCTGCGCAATCCTGAATGAATTGTATCTTGGATGGGTCCACATGTACACCCTTCTCATCAATGATGTATCCCAGATATTGAACCTGGTTCAGGCCAAATGTGTATCTCTCCAAGTTAGCACACATCTTGTGTTATCCCAGGGTTTGAAGGACCTGTGGAATATGGTGGAGGTGCTCTTCCCAACTCTAGTTGAAGATCAAGATGTGATCTAAATAAACCACCATGAATGCATTGGTAAAGGGTTACAAGATGTTGTCCATTAGTCTCATGAAGGTTGCAAGGTCGTTCAACAATCCGAAAAACATGGCTAACCATTCGAAAAGGCCCTCCTTGGATTTCAAGGTAGTCTTCCACACATCGGAGGGTTCAATAGGCACTTGGTGATAACCTGACTTTAAGTCAATCTTGCTAAAGTATTTGGCCACTTTGAGCTGGTCAAGAAGCTCATCAATCTGTGGAATTTGTTACCTATACCAGATAATGATCTTTTTCAGCGGCCTATAGTCAATACAAAGCATCCAGGTCCCATGCTTCTTTTGCACCAATACAATTGAGCTCCCACAAGGTGATGAACTTGGCCTGATGTGCCCTTTCAGAAATAGTTCCTAAAGCATGCTCTTGATATCGTCATTCTCCATAACAGAGTGTTGATATATCAGTCCATTGGGCAACGACGCACTCAGGGTCAGATTGATGGAGTGCTTGACCCGAAAGTGAAGAGGTACCCCTGTGGGTGAGGTGAAAATATCCCTGTACTCCTCTACGACCTATTTTTGCTATGTAGAGGAGCCCTCCTTGGAAGCCATGGTGACAACCTTCTTCTTGCAATGGGGGCAAATCATAACAAAAAAATCTTGGTCTAAGAAATGATCTTACTGCATTTCTTTGTAGTTATCAAAGAGATGGTGGTAGTTGGGTCTACCTTCGGTATCCTGTACAACTTATTAGCCAAAGTAATAATCATATAGCATGGTCTAAACTAATATACAACATGTTGCTTCCACAAGTATGGTTGTCCTAACAATAGATCACAAACTTCAAGATGAGCAACATCACACAATACCTCATCTGTGAAGGGCTTGATACTGTTGGGAAGGCAACAGTGGTGGCTCATGTGAACATATCATTCTTGGTAAAGCCACGCAATGGTGTATGGTTGAGGATGTGTTGTATTCTTTAGGGCTAGCCACTTCACGACCTCTACTGGAATGAGGTTCTTTTTAAATCTCGTTGCTGACAATGAACTGTAGTAGAGAACCCTTCACCCACATTTGTGAGTGGAAGAGGTGTTCCCCCTCCTGTGGATCTTCAATCTCAATCTTCTGGATCTTGGTGTTGGCCATGGTGGCACTGGGCTCCACATCAATGATATGCTTCCCTTTGTCAGTTCCCTTATCGGGTTCCAATTCAAAGTCTGAAATTGTGTCTGATTCGGAAGCCTTCAACTTGACCACGAGTGACTACATGGCGAGACACACACTTGTATTGTGAGTGGATCTCTTATGGAATTCACACCATTTTCCCCTATCATTCTTTGCCTTTGTGGTGCTGTTATTTCCTTATGGCTTTGGCGAGCTATCCTGGGTAGCCCCACCTTGGCTTGGTCCTTTGTTCATTAGTTTAGGGGCACCTTTTTCTTACTTTGGATATGCAGATCCAAAGTCCAGCTTCTTCAGTTTAAACTTCTACTCAATCTTGATAGCATACTAATATGTCGTATCGAGCAAGGAAATGTCCAGGAACTCCATTTCATCATGGATGTACTTGTGTAGACATCCACGGTACTTAAGCAACAAATTCCACTCAGTATCCTTGATACCTTGCTTCGTGTGAAGGGTATGGAAAATATTTGTGAACTTTGGCGCATCTTGGTCCCTTCCCTATTGTAGCATGGTCCAGTTTATGTATTTGTCTTCATAACTCCCGACAAGATAATATTGTTCCTTGATGGTATCTTAGAAAGAATTCCAAGTGGGTGGGGCTGAAAACAATGAGGGTTCACTCTCATCCTTTTGTTTGGAATAGGTTTCCCACCAGTCCTTGACATGTGGAGTGGCTTTGAGAAGTGAAAAAGTAATATTTTCCCGATTGGAAAAGTCATGGACTAAAAAACATCCTTCCAATAGATTTAACCATTTATCTACTGTGTCTGCATCTATCAGGCCTTTGAATATGGGAATATTAAAATTAACTTGTACCTTAAAAGGAGTGGCACATCCAGAGTGGCTACTAGACAAATATGGATCCCCTGTGGGTAGTTGTCGAAGGATTTGAGCAAAGTTATCCATCATCGTGTCCCTCTGTCGCTTGAGGGATTCCTCGAGCAACATTTTGAAAGGTTCTCTTGCACCCTCATATTTCTTTCTTCCACCATGGGAGATCATTGGGTTCTGTGAGGCTCATCTTATAATGGTTCAAGCAGATCAAGCCCTAACTCCTTATACCCTGACCTCATTCGGGACATGCAAGGAAAAATAGAGAAAGAGCAAATCGCTCTGATACCACTAATCCAAGAATGAAACAACTTACAAATATAATCATAAACACAGAGATTTAGCAGAAAAACACTTCATTTCATTAATAGAAAAAT
The DNA here is from genome assembly GCA_031772625.1 of Pinus tabuliformis. Taxonomy (NCBI): domain Eukaryota; kingdom Viridiplantae; phylum Streptophyta; class Pinopsida; order Pinales; family Pinaceae; genus Pinus; species Pinus tabuliformis. The sequence goes on from CM062812.1 coordinate 64,966,166, forward strand.
ACTGAACTATGCTTACAAACATAATGGAAATAAGATAGCTCAGGCGAGGCAACTTATCTATGAGAAGAGATGTGGTGGCTATATGCCTCTGAACTGTGTTACAATGAGGCTCAAGGGCCTATTTATTATAGAAAAACATGGGAAAACTCTAAACAAAGAAAACCTTAACCCAGGAGACGTAACACCAAGAGTTCGTGGGCCCTATTGGTGTTAGTTGGGCAACCAACTTCCTGGGGTTGTGACTTGGTCATATTATCTTTGTTTGGAACATACGATACCTTTTTGGGAATGTTTATCTGAGTACTACAAGTTTCACCGTATGCCATTGTCTATGTTGACGGACCTGCCGTGGACCCCAAGAAAATTCCATTTACGGGGTAAAAACTGCTCCAGAAGTTCAAACGACTCGAAAAAATCCTAAAAATGGTAAATTCTCAAATGAACAAGGAAATAGATGAAACTGATTGTAGGGTTCTAGGAGGAATAATCAGGTGGCCACCAATATCCACGTATATCACAATTAAATAAATTCAAATGATTGTCCCTGACACAGCTTCGCTAGATCAACTAATTAGTGAGATCGGTGCAACAAAGAAAAATGAATATGTAATTCCCAGTGGGCACATTGGAGCTGAATTTGGAGCCTGGAGGAAGCAAATGCCATTGGTATCTAATTCTCGTGTAGGTTAAAATTCTCGTGTAGGTCAAAACATGGAGCCTAAAAATTCCAACTCGAATGTTCTATTTGGGAAAAACAACTCTTCATCAGCATACACTGAAGTTTGTTCTTTAGTTTCCCAACATTTTGGGAGAATCCATGAAGCCCTCATAAAACAAAGTGTGACACAGGCTCTGAATGTAGGTTTACTAACTCCTTGTCAAAACAAATTAGTAGTGGCACTAGGGGTGTACCTATTTACTGTGATTGATGAAAAATTTATGGATATTTTTTTTCACCTAGTGTTGCATACCTTTTTAATAATGAATAACAATTCAAGAAAGAGCGTCTAAAGACTTTTCAATATTTCTTGAATGAATTTAGGAATATTGCTTGTGCTCTTTAAGTTGGATCTGTATGTCAAATATATTACTCTTCATATCACATCTAGTGGTCATGGCTACCTTTGTGGACTTCTTTACATGACCCAAGTCCTATCCCATGGCTCGATCAACAAGGCATGGGTTTAGTTGTTTGAACATAATTTCTTGTTCATTTAAGAAATTTGATTGCCAATGGATTAAATGCTTGATGTTGAAGATATCAAGCATATCATTGGGGTTCACTCAGATTCCAAAAGTTTCTAAACAAGGTGACTAGGCACACATACTCTTCCTCTCATCACAACACATCAATCAAATTCCAATGCTAGGAAATTTTTTAAACCCTCCTCGATGGCCATTGAGGGAACTCGAACACTTTGCACACCAGTTATAGGGATTTTTTTCACTTGAGAATTCACAACAATTTAATTAAACTTTCCTCACTTCAATTTTTAGTGGCCTTTGGAGCACTTGGCCTGTATCTGGACATGATTTGGTAGGCATTTGAACTAAAATTTGAACTCTTCCCATAACTGAAAGACAAAACCTTCTTCTAGTTGTCTCTGATCTCCAAAATCGAAAGTGCTTGCTCAAAATCCTAAAGCCAGATCTATCTCTACTTAGAAATGACTAAGATTTAAGCCCTTTTTAAATACAAGAAATTGAGTGAGTATGTGACTTTTTTAAGGATAACTTGTTTACAAATATTTAAAGAGATTCACTTTAGACGGAACACTGTCGAGCATATGAGAGGGAAGTCTTTTATTTCCAAAAAAAAGCTTTCTCTAAGCTAAGAAACTAGTACTTGAATTTAAGTGAATTGTGACTAAAATTGCACTTGAACTTGAGTTTGAGCTTCACTCACAACACTTGAACTTTCCTTCCTTCCGTAAGGGCAATAATTGACTATTGGAAATAGAACTAATGCTTTTTTATTATCTAAGTCAAGCTGCTAGATTGAGTAATACTTTTTAAATATTGTCAGGTAATTGAGGAGCCACTAAAATGGAAGTTAAAGAGTAGGATCCTTTGAATGAAATAACCAACCATCATGAATTCAATATAGATCACTTAATAAGATAAAAGTCTTGTCATCTATGCATATTGCACCGAATGTCTCATAAGTCTACTTGCCCAGTTAAAAATTAAAAGGTGGTGTATAACTCGTGATATTGAAACATCAATAAAAAAACTCATTATCAGTATTAACAATCATACCCATATTGCATCAATAATAATGGAGGACTCTAATTTGGTTGTCAAGATCATCATTCCTTTTGGTTAGAAGAAAAATATCTTCAACATAAATAGAAGATTAATCACTATACCTGCGAGCTTGGAGCCATCATATTTTGTAGCTTCCAAACACTCTTCTAACTTATCAATGTAAATTCCAAAAGGAGCACGTGATCATAACAAAAATTTATGAGAACAAAAATTAATAAATAAATAAGTTTTATAAAATATTGATGTGTTATAAACAGTTTAATTTGGATAAGGCACTCAAAAATTATTATTCACATCAAAATAATAATACAATATGAATACAAGAAGCTATGTCTCGAGATAGCTAATATATCTTAGAGATCAAATCTCTTGGTTGAGTGAATATCTCTACCACACACAAATCTCAGAAACTATCTAGTTGGAGAGAATCTCTCAAGCAAGTAGACCTTAACAAACTTCTAAACATTAGGAACAAACTCCTATACGTATAAAGAATCTCAATTAAGACATGTAGGAATTATATTTTCCAAGTCCCCCCTTAATTACCTGTTGTCCCCATCTTAATAAAAAAGTCTACTTGTGTTTCTTGTGTTTACAAATATGATAAAATATAATATGTTGATGTCCATATAAAGGAACAACCATCTACTCGAATTCATGGGTACGAATCGCTGCAACTAACAATCTACTAGGAAGGCCTTTGTGTACATGGTTTAGTCAACCACTATATCTACATACATGTACATGTACCTGTAAATCCCCCTCCATCATTACCAACCTAGTTTTTCTCGGATTACTTGTAACCATGCACTAGGTTTTATTGGATTACTTTAAACCATGCTAAGGGTTTTGTCAACTGACCCTTAATCATAACTAGGGTTTTCTCAGCTAACCCTAAACCATGCTACAGGAATCCTTATCCACTTCCCCCTCACACTTATGGTTTTTGGCTTACCACAAACTTACATAGCAAAGTGGTTTTTGGCTTACCACAAACCTGCACTTACAAAGTGGTTTAAAGATAACCACAAACTTTATAGGGGTACACTTACATCACAATTGACTTAGGTACATACAATCACAAATTTTTCAAGGACCACTACAAAACATCATAGACTTGCTTACTAATACATGTATGTGACACATAATAGATGCAACTCCAACCACTATCATGTTTTCATCATATCTCATAGTCAATAATTCCTACAAGTAAATGTGTCTATTGTTAGAATGGCCAATTCCAATAGAGGCTTAAAATACTAACAATGGTTGGCCAGACTAATTGTCACATCAAACATCAAAAATATTTTAAACACATATCAATACATTTTTACACCAACTAATACATTGTAACAACTTACTTTGACTAGACTTAATTGTAGATTTGTAGCGAAGATTTGAACCTTAACTGTTCCACCACAAATTACAAAATCTATTTGATCTTGTCAATGGTATTGTTGAGTGGAAGGCGAGAGTAGAGACGGACCTTGTATCATCATATCATCATTGGTGTCCATAGCATCCACACTCACCCCAATAGTGTCAAGTTGGCCATAGTGACTATGGATTGCTTGACAATGCTTTGAAATGTCTACAACTAAGTGGTCTAGAAAATAATGTTTTCTCTAGCATGAGATCTCAGATGCTTTAACGAGATAAGAAATAGTTGGGTCGATCGATCCTTCCCATTAAAAACATGGCCAAAATGGTCACAAACCCCAAACAAGTAGAATCCACTAAATAATGTGACATGAGAAACAATCTCAACGACCTACTATGGGTCATACCACTTACTAGTCCCATCATCTTGTGCCTCTGTAGAGGATTTATCTACCCAAAATTTGATACACAATAGAAAACACAGATAATTTTCCAACATATATTTCCCTCCAAAAGAGCACAAGTAACCACTAACACAAGATTTGAACTAGAAACAATCGTACTCGATTGGTGTTCAGTACTCTTTAACTGAATGTGCCTCACCAAGACAATTCTTTAGCGAGGACACCACACCTTGCCTCCCTTGAGGTCAAACTATGTGACCTCTCCAAAACAAAAATGATTATGGAATGACTTTGTTGCCTCCCTATTTCAACTTTCCAAATGTCAAGAGAACCAATACAGATAGACTCTTCTAGAGCCTTGAGAAAAGAAGCACACACTTAGCTCCTCACACATATGTATGATTGGCTGGTCTAGTTCTTATTAAGATGATGGAAAAATAAAAAACCCCTAGCAGAAAATATATTCTACAAAGAAAATTACACAAGAACACATACTCTCTATTTCCCTCAGCAATCCTATAAGGGAGGGTAGGCCAGACCCATACGGGCTTTGATACCAAGTTAAACTTTCATAATTCACTCAAAAATTATTATTCACATCGAAATAATAATAAAATTTAAATACAAGAATCTATGTCTCAAGATAGCTAATCTATCTTGGACATATCTCATGGTTGAGTGAATATCTCAATCACACACTAATCTAGGAAGCTAACATGTTGGAGAGAATCTTTCAACCCACTGGACCTCAACAAAATTCTAATCCTTAGGAATAAACTCCTCTACTTAGAAAGCATCACAACTAAGACAAGAAGGAATTACATTTTCCAAGTTAAAATCATATAAAGATTGTGAGAAATTTGGTAGGTTAATTTAATTAGTTTGAATCATCCAATTTCAAAGTGAAGAGTTGTTATTTTTTACAAAGACATATAAGGGATTCTTTGCCATACTTCTAAATGAATTTCCTAGAAAATATTTTGACATAAAATAATATGCCTCTTTTAAGAAAATTTCAACCAAACACTCCCTACCAATGAACTAGCTAAATGTATGAGGCATTTTGAACCAAACATGTCTTGTCAATGAACTAACCAAATGCATGACAATGTTGACAACAATAATTAAGCGAACTCCATAGATTATCATCCATTTATTTTTAATATGTAAAATTATAACTTACATAATTATTTTGCAAGATATTATTAAAAAAAAGTGTATATTATCTTAGAAAACGCTTCTATTTCCAAAATATGGTTCCATTTATATATTCAAACTATCATAGTAATACCATGAAGTAAAATTATAATATTGAGTATAAATATATCATCTAAAAAATTATTAATATTTAAATGTATATATAATTTTATAACTTTATGTGAAGGCCATCCAAAATTACTTGAGAATCTGAAAAATGGTTCCACTTTGCAATTTTACTAAAAATAAAGGGTATTATATATTATTAGTTATAAACACATTATTAATAAAATGATTAATGAGTATAAAATTGTATAATATCGTTCAAAAATTATTTTGAAAAGGATTTTCATTACTTCTCTTACTTATCACCATCTTTGTTTCCATAATCATATTCATTAACACCATCCTCTTCATAAGTTCTGGAAACCATATTTTTGATGTGTATTTTCTTTTTTTTGTAAATTTTTGTAATAAGTTTCTATTATAATGGAATAGATTATATTGATATCTATCCCATTACATTGATATCTATTACAAACAAGTTACGGCTTACCAAAATATAACTAGTTTAGAAGTGGAGACAAAATCTAACCCAGAGTCTTGTGTTTCATTCCTAGAAACATAGTTGTGTTATTAACGTGACGAAAGAATAAACGAATAGAGTTTTCACTATCCCTACTTGCTAGGAACTTGTAAACACTTCTTATATTTGTTCAAACAAATTTGAGGTAACCTTATATGTCATTAAAAAAGAAATAAAAAAATTACATAGAAAATGACTAAACTCGAAAAAAGAAATAAGGAAACTATAAAACTAAAGTGACCAGAAAAACCATCCCATGAGTACATCGAGAACGAGAGCCAAGATCACCATTGCAATCGAAGGTAACAAAAGCCAAAAGCACAAAACGATGCCTTCACATCCTTCAGAACGATGCAATTAGATAAGAAGATGATCCTTATTTTCTTTATTATAAGTGGGTTGATCACAATGGTTTTATTTATCCTGATGATTTTTATCATTAAAAATATTGAATTCATTCAGAACGATGCAAGTAGATAAGAAGATTATCCTTATTTTCTTTATTATAAGTGGGTTGATCACAATGGTTGTATTTATCCTTATGATTTTTATCAAAAAATTATTGAATTCATTAACACTTATTTGATGTGTATTTATAGTATATTTTTTTTAATTAATATAATAATTCAAAATCTAAATTTTATTATAAAAATGTTAGTATATATGTAAAATATTATAATTATAATTTAATCTTAATCCATTATACATTAGACCAAAAAAACATTATTATATTAAAAATAAAACGATTATTTTATAAAAATATTATAATATTGTTATAATTTTGTTAGCCTAGTATTGGTTGTCACGAGAACAAGTAATACTACCATCTCAATGTAAAGTTCTGTATTACCGTAGAGACTATTTAGTTTTCATGAAAACAAAGGAATATAATCTTAGTTGTCATGTGAACAAGATAATATAATGTTTATGTGAAGTTTTTATTTTTTTGGCTCGGGTTTACCAACCTTTTGTCGTTGATAAAAATATAGTTAATTCACTTTATAATTGGAATGGTTAATATGTCACTCCATTAAACACTAATACAATGATGAAATAGTATTTAAATTTTAACATTGCAATGAGAACGAAGTGATAACATCTCAATGCAAAGTTCTTTATTATTTTAAACACTATTTAATGGTCACAAGTTAATATCATCTTAATGCAAAGTACTTTATTTGAAAGTGCATTCTTACGGAAGTTATTATTAAAAATACTATTTATTTTGATTTTATAATTCACATGTGAATATGTTAGTTTTTTAAGATATTAATAACATAGTGTTTTAATTATAATATCAAAATATGTAGCATTAATATTTTTGTTATTAATTTTTATTAGTCACAATTTATCTTAGTTGTGAAAGGAAAATCTTTTACAACTATATTTTCACGCTGAAGGTTATCGCCTCTAACCCAAAGAGGGTTCTCTCTCATAGCTTATTCACTAAATGGTTAGCAAGTAGTTGTGTCATTAACTGTAATGACTAGATCTTGAGTTCATTAGGGTTTTCGAAAAGATGGTAAGGGAGAGAAAGCTTATCCTTGTGCATGGAGTTAGATAAAGTTCAAACTGATCAATGGTTATTAGGATACTGGTTGAGGGTTCTCTCTGATAGCTTATTCACTAAATGGTTAGCAATTAGTTGTGTCATTAACTGTAATGACTAGATCTTGAGTTCATTAGGGTTTTCGAAAAGATGGTAAGGGGGAGAAAGCTTATCCTTGTGCATGGAGTCGGATAAAGTTCAAATTGATCAATGGTTATTACGATACTGGTTGTAGTGGCAAAAGCTAAGAGCAGGATAGTTGATATATCTTTAGACAACATTGCTATTGAAAGTGGTAAAAGAAAATAACAAAACACTGTTTTAAAACCACACATGTCATACATGAATTTCGTTCGGTTTAGATAACAAGGTTGATACTTGAATGGTAAAGAAAGAGAATGAAAATGAAGCATGAATTCCATCTTTAATACCTTCATTGAAGTATAAAGAAGAAAAACTTGTAATGAAAATAATAGAGGAAAGACACATTCACCAAGAAACAAACTAGGACATATCAACACATGAATTCTAAACTTTGAAACACTACATTTTTCTGATCACTAGTCACCTATGATTAACAAGAATAAACATAGAACACACATATATTACAATTTTTATGAAATTCCCAACCATGTACATTATAGAAACAATAATCTTTATAAACTACTTGTTCAATATCCAAAATCAATAGATCCCAAACCTTGTCATCTATCTATAACATACTAAATTAAAATAGAAAAATAATTCAAGGAGATAATATTTGATCCTCAAGTCAAATTTGATCATGTGACTTTTAATGGTTGACTTTACATTTTTATAGGAAATATAATTTCTGAAAATATGGAAAAATAAGCCTCAAAGATAGATAAAAATATCTCAAACCCTGATAGTTGTTATAAAGGAGAGGGATTTTTTTGTTAATTAATTAGTTCCCTCCCAAAACCTCTTTTGGTTTTAAAAAATTCAACTCCCTTTGCTCGGGAACTCCAATTGAAGATAATGTATAAAACAGGAAAAAATACGTTGTCACACTAATAGTTAATTTGCGAGTGCTTTCCTTTGAAATTGTTAAACTAGCACTGTCAAATTAACTGTCACGGCCCGAATTTTTAAGAAACCTTTTAACATCCGACCCAAGACAATTACCATTGAAGCTTTAACTGAGATAACAACCATGTGATATGTTGAGATTTTCTGTTTCATAAATTAGGCAAAAATCTCTAATGTGTGACAACAATAGGAATTGGTTGCTAGATTAGCTCCAGGTTGTTGGGAGGGAGTTAATGCATCCTAAATTTGATGTGAGAGGATTTATGAGGCAGTTAGATTCTCCTTGCTATAAAACAGGTATCCATACGGATTGTTTTTGTAGTGTGAGAGTTTGTGAGGATTTGATTTATGTAATCTCCTGTTTGATTAATAAGAATTTCCAATGCCTATGTTTGGTGGACGTAGCCCAGATTGGTTGGGTGAACCACGTTAAATTTATGTGTTTCCTGTGCATGATTTTATGGATGTGTATATGTTTTATTATTTGTTGTGCATCTGATATTCAACAAGTGGTATCAGAGCAAGTTGGAGGTGCTGGTATTGAGAGGTATTCGACTGCTGCGTGGCCGTGTTGGACTGTTGTCCAACCTCCGCAGAGATTAAGTTTGTTCCATACAGATTGTGCGTAGATTGAGGTGCGTGCTGGAGTCTGCGTGTAACTAAACGATGCCTAATGCTGGAGTCTGCATTTGGAGGCGTGGCGCGTGCGTGGAGGTGTTGCCTGGTGATCTGTAGAATTGCTGGTGCGTAGGGCTGTGCGTTGAATCTGTATTATACCTGCGCGCTGTGTGAAGTATACAACTGTGCGGATAGTCCATTCGCTGCTGGTGCGGATAGTCCAAAAACTGCGTGGAGGTATGCACATTTGAGGTTTTATGTGTTGTCATATATGCGGGTAGAGGAGCGCCCACGCGCCAACAGGTACAGATTTATATACAATATTTTATATGCACTGTATGCGCCATCAATGAAACGGGACTGTATCGCTGTTAAAAATGAATAGTGATTAGTGAATGTGTTTATATGGCCATCAATGAAATGGTTCTAAAATATTATAACACCAAATCCTTTTACTCTTCTAGCAAATGCCACAACTTTCATATCTACTCTGGTTAACATTCCTTGTGATCTCAAAGACCTACTTTAATAAAGCAAGCAAAGTCCAATTAATAGTGAAAAGCATAGGGAGGCTCCAAACAGTTTCGAAAAACGTGCCTCTTGGCATGCCTCAGCCCCTTTACAGCTTGTGCATAGTGATTTATGTGGTCCACTTCCAGTTGCTTCATTCTCTAGCTACAAGTATTTCTTAAATTTCATTGATGATTTCTCCAGACGCTCTGATACCATGTAGGAATTTACAGGGTAAGTTCCTCAAATAGAACACCAAAGGACACCACTCACAAACAGATCACATATCAATACACCAGTATTTTGACGTGGTTAAAACCCTCAAAGAGGGAAACAGTCCACAGCCTGAGCCAGCGTGGCCACTTCATGCAATTTATTAATAAAAGAATGAAAATTTACATATGCTTCTCTCATCGACGGATTTGGGTATACTTCTTAAAACTCAAGAGTGAAGTATTTAACATGTTCTTGGCCTTTAAGGCCTTTGTTGAAAAACAATCTGGACATCAAATTCTTAAGCTAAGATCTGATAATGGCGAAGAATATGCTAAAAACACATTCATCAACTTTTGCACTGAGAATGGAATTCAAATGCAACATACTGTTCCATATACTCCACAACAAAATGGTGTAGCTGAAAGGAAGAATCACACCTTAAAGGAAATGGCTAATTGTATACATCAATCTAAAGGACTTAGTCTTAATTATTGGGTAGAAGCAATTAACTGTGCAAATTACATAATAAATCGCACTCCTACTAAGGTTTTAAAGAATATCACTCCAGAAGAAGCATGGAGCTCAATTAAACCAGATGTAAGTCACTTTCGTGTTTTTGGAAGTGAAGCATGGGCCCATATTCCAGATGAGAAACATAAAGCTTTAGAACCTAAGAGTGAAAAATGTGTTTTTGTTAGATATTCTGAAGATGTCAAAGGATATAGACTTATTCCACTTAAGTCCAAAAATGTTATCATTAGAAGAGATTTAAAGTTTGCTAAAAATGTATCGGCCTGCGAGCCTAGTTCGGTGGATGTGCCACCTCTCCCTATCTCTTCTACTTCTGAAAATATTTCTTCTTCAGATGATGAAAGCGAGGATGAAACTCCTCCCCCACCTTCTCAGGATCCTCCTTCAGCTCCTCAGCTTCCAAAATGGGTCCATGCTACTCAGGATGCAGCAGGTGATCTTGCCGGTGATCCTACAGATCAGCGACGTACACGTTCTCAGTTCGATAGCGCCTCTTCTTTATTGGCTCAAGCTTCAGTGAATTATGATCCTGACACCTTTGCAGAAGCTTCAGGCCATCCAGATTGGGAAGCAGCTATGAATGAAGAATATCATTCATTATTGGCAAATGACACATGGGATCTTGTTCCTCTACCAAAGGGACGGAAACTTGTTAGATGCAAATGGGTTTACAGGACTAAGTATGGACTAGATGGGAAAGTTGATAAACATAAAGCTTGTCTTGTTGCTAAGGGTTTTTCACAAGTTGAAGGCATTGACTACACTGAAACCTTCTCCCCTGTTGCCAAAATGAACTCTATCTGCCTTGTTCTTTCCCTTTCTGCTTCTTTCAAATGGGAAGTCCATCAGATGGATGTTAAATCCGCCTTCTTGCATGGGGACTTGCATGAAGAAATCTATATGGAACAACCTATTGGCTTTATACAAACAGACTTCAGCCTTGTATGTCAGCTTAAGAAATCCCTTTATGGTCTCAAGAAAGCTCCTCGAGCTTGGTATGCCAAAATGGATAACTTTCTTTTAGAATCTGGCTTCTCTAGGTGTCATTCTGACAATACTGTCTACACCAAGAAAGTGGGAAAGTCTCTTATCATTCTTGTTCTTTATGTTGATGATCTTATCCTGACTGGTAGTGATCCCAACCTTATAAACCATGTGAAGTCTAGCCTTAAAAGGAAGTTTGAAATGGCAGACTTAGTACACTTACAATATTTTCTCGGTCTTCAAGTCTTGCAATCCAAGAAAGGTATTTCCCTTTCTCAGTCCAAGTATTCCTGTGATATTCTACACCATTTTCACATGGAAGATTGTAAGCCATCCCCTTCTCCCTTTCAGTCTAGAGTCAAACTTTCAGTCACTTGTACTTCTCCTGAAGTTGATGCTACCTTATATCGTCAACTTGTAGGAAAACTTTTGTATCTAACCCATACTCGTCCTGACCTTTCCTTTGCCGTTGGCCTTGTTGCTCGGTTTATGCAAAACCCACATGAAAGTCATTGGAAAGCAGCTAAAAGAATACTTCGTTATGTTCGAGGTACAGTTCAGTTTGGGATTCATTACAGTGCCGAAGCATCTCCTATATTGGTTGGTTTCACTAATTCCGATTGGGCTGGTGACCCTGATGATCGTAAGTCTACTGCAGGTTATGTGTTCACTCTTGGTTCAGGACCTATTACATGGGCTTGCAAGAAACAAGGTGCCATTTCTCTTTCTTCAACAGAAGCATAGTATCGTGGTGCCGTAGAAGCTAGTAAGGAAGCCTTGTGGCTTCGTCAGATCCTGTCAGAGTTTAGCTTTCAGCAGCAGCATCCGACTACACTTTGGTGCGATAATCAAAGTGCCATTCAACTATGCAAAGATCCACTCCAACATCAGCTCAATAAACACATTGAACTACACATGCACTTCATTAGAAAGCTCATTCATGACCATGTTCTTGAAGTGCACTATTGTTCAACAGATGATCAAGTTGCAGACATATTTACAAAGGCTCTCACAGAGGTGAAGTTCACTAAACTTCGATTTATGGTTGGAGTTCAGGAAGTATTCACTAAGGGGGGATAGGCTCTAGTGCCTCCTTCCTTCTCCTATTGTGTCATATTTGTAAATCCTTCAATCCTATCCCAAGTTGTTCTTAAGGGGGGATGTTAGGATATTCCGACACATAGGAAGTAGTTAAGTACAACTTGGTCTAGTATAGAGTTAGGTATAGAGTTAGGTAAAGTGTGTTTCTTTACTATGTACATTTTGTAACTTACAATCCGATGGTCATGATATGTAGTGATCCGACGGTTCATTCTCTCCTCGGTATTACCGACACTTGATCCGTGGCTTAAGACCCGATTGGTCCATGATATCTATTTAAAGAGCATGGAGGATCATTTGTAGGGCAATCCATCTATGAGAGAAGCATATGTAAATTTTCATTCTTTTATTAATAAATTGCCTCATGTGGCCGCGTTGGCTCAGGCCGTGGACTATTTCCCTCTTTGAGGGTTTTAACCACGTCAAAATACTGGTGTATTCATCTGTGATCTGTTTGTGAGTGGTGTCCTTTGGTGTTCTGTCTGAGGAACTTACCTTGTAAATTCCTACACTAGGACAGTAGGAAAGACAGAGTGTTGATGGGGAAGATTTTGCTAAAGCGATGAATGATTTGCACGAGTAGGTGAAAATAAAATTGCAGGACAGCAGTAAAAAATATAAGAAGTGAGCAGATTTGAAACAGAGATAAGTGTAGTTTAATGTGGTGATGAAGTCCTCACGCATTTGTGCAAGGAGCATTTTTTGAAAGGCGCCTATAATAAGCTAAAGTACAAAAAGATAGGCCCCTGCAAAGTTCTCCGGAAATTTTTAGCAAATGATTATGAAATACAATTGCCACCAGGAATAGGCATTTCACCCATCTTTAATGTGGCAGACTTGTTCCCATACACTGCTGATCTAGAGGAAGATAGTACAGAATTGCCTACATGGGACACCCAAGATGGAAGGGAGACTTGGATGACACAAATGCCTTACATTCAACCCCCCCGAGATCGAGAGGATCCTCGACACTCAGGTGGCCAAGTGAACTCGGTGAAATGAGTATCTGCAATATCTGGTCAAGTGGAAGAACCGTCCTATTGAGGATAGTATGTGGCTTGACGCCAGGCAGATAGAGCAGGCAGGTTATTCAGCCGAGAAGCTCATGGACCGGAGTCATGAATTCTTCTTACCCCGAGAGCTTGATGCAGGAGCATCCAGCTAAGGGCACCATGACCAGGTGTTGGTCTGTGCCAAGGTGGAAAGGTTTATCAGTGTTTCATTTCTTTATGTTTAATTGGTCAATGCAGAATCTAGGGACTTGTTGGTTTTTTTTTAATTTCCTTATTAGTTAGGGAACAATATAGTTAGTTAGGGTCACTGTCACAATTGCTTGTCTTTTAGTGAGTAATTATCTTATAACTGTTTCTTTCATTTAGAACAAAAAAAGACATCCATGCAATTGTAAAATCTTACAGCGCAAGAATAACCAAATGAATTAATCGTTATGTAACTAATAAAAGAAACAACTGAAGCGTAATTGTACACAGTTCAGGTAACTATGGGAAAACAATACAAATATGAAATGTAAATCATTCTGATGGGTTCAGCATATGCAAACAAAAGTACAATACAGAGAATCATTCTTTTTCTTTTATCTGAGTCCATTTATAACTATTCACTGTAACATTCATTTATTTGTTGGTCCTTAATCAACGAGTAAGTTAAACTAGGCAAACACTACCCAATACTATACTTTTCATTATTTCTTTTTTTTAAAGAACAGAATGCAGGAAAAGAAAATTCCACGAGTACTTCCAGTGCAAAAGGCTAGCAAACCACATACAAAGTTCACGAACGAAAGAGCCAAGCATAATTACAAACAGCTCGACCAAGAACGAGACTATAGATGCTCGGCAACAAAACCCAAGACAGAGGTAACAAAATATAACCAAATCCACTGTTTAATTCTTTTCATTCCAACAACAAAGATATTTGTATACGTATAACAATCCAGGGTTAACCTTCGAACAGTGGAAGAACCAAACAAACCTGCAGAACCCTAAGGGTGAGGGTTTTGGACGACCACCCTCCAACACAGAGTTTTACAATTACAAAATTTGACAAAATCAAACAAGGGCTTGTACCAAACTAACCCAGGTCGCATAGCGATTACAGAGGAGTATAAGCGAACAAGAACTGGGACTCTGTCCAACAAAACCGACATAGCTAATAATAAAGACAAGTTGATAACAGTGGCAAAGCCTACCAGGAAAGAGCCATAGCGCTCACACCAACCACACCAAGGAAAGAACCCCCAACCTATACAAGCAAAGCAGGGTAGCATCATTAGGCAAATGTCAGTAGAGTGAAAAGTGAGAAGAAAACAAAGAGTAGGGAATTGTATGTACATTGGAGAAATTGTTACCTGGAGGTTTAGACGCGCAGAGAGATTGCAAACCCATTGAGCCACAATCTACAGTGACAACCTCAGGCCGAGGAGCAGTCTTCCTTAGAACCAGAGTAAGACAAGGAGGTAAGGTAAATCATGGAGAGGCAACATACCTGAAGAGGACTACAAGCAGAGGAGGCCACCGCGACTATGACCTATAGCATGCGAACTCGTTAAACAAATTTGACAACCAGAAGGACCTCAATAAAAATAGAATAGTGGAGCAGAAACTAGTTTAGCAACCAATAGACAAAGACAATAGCCATTTTATTACACAAACGAGTAGAACCGTCACTCTATGCCCAACGAACCGAGCAAATAAGTCACCAGAATAAATGACAGAGCCACACCAACAAGCAGCACAGCTCATAGCCGGTGCACGTAGAGGTTGTGGCTCATTTCCATCCTTCCACAACATGAAAACTCACTTCCAGACCAAACCCTCAGCGCAACAAATTTGCAAGAGTGAAAATGAAATAATGACATGGAAAACAAGGTTTTGGCATAGACCAAGGAATGGGAAACAGAAAACGAGGCGAGTACTTCCAGCTGAGCATAATTAAAGACCACCATAAATGGCACCCAACGAAGTCCAAAATCATCGTAGTATTAACCACTAATCACCACTGTTAAGTCCCAAGATCATCGCTTAATCATTTAATTATTGATTAGTGTATTATTGTGTTATTGATAAGCATTATTGTGTAGAACTACGGGCTGGTCCCATCATAATGTTAAACTATTGATAACTTGTAAAAGAAATTGGAAATCAAAATACTAAATGTGTAATACCATGCCTACAGAATATACAATAAGATATATATTAGTTTTTCATATTTTTGTTACAACTTTATTTTCCATTTTATGTATCAAATTGAGAGTCACTCATATGTGAGGTTGAAGTATTGATTTTATCCCTTAGAAAGAAGATGTTAAGCACATCATCATTCATAGTTCACTAACGAATAATACTTCACTTGATGACCCTATTATAGGAGCGATGACCACTTTCTATGTCACAACATAGAGTCATGACCCTACCAAGCTTCCAGAGTTGCTCATTTCAAACAAGATTAATTTGAGAAGGTTTGACTTGGCTTGTCTACTCGCATGATAATTTATATGACACTCTAAAATCATCAAGACCTAGGGTTATAGATTCATCTTCTCCTCTTTTCACGAAATCTATATACTGGTGTCATTCTTAAGGAAGATAATAGATAAAGAGCGACATATAAGTACATACTGCTAAACAATATTAAAAAGAGATTTCTTGTTTCCATAAGTTTGGCTCACCTGTGACTGTAAGCCGAGGAGGAGTTGGAGTGAAGGAGCCATAAAGGATTTCAATGACATTCATGGTATATGCATTATAATGTTATGATGACACTCCACTTTCCCCCCTCCTCCCTATCCCCACCCCAACCTTTCCCATGTATTATTTGGATGTCAATTATCTTGAGTAATACATTATTGATCTCGTAGATACATAACTAAATATTTTGTAGCAAACATATATATCGGGTATTTATTATATTTTGTATTTAGGATATAGGTGCTTGGAGTGAAGGCAAGATCTTCAAGAGCTAAATTATAATCTTATACAATAATACTAATTAAGATGACATAAAAAATTCAAGGATAAGGCACACCATCTATTTTCCCTCTTTCCCTTCTTATATTTCAAAGAATATTAGAGATCAATCGAAGAAGAGTATGAATGGTATAAACTATTTTGTCCTAGATCTTGGGAAGTTCAGTGTCATCATTAACAATAAAACAAGGGTATCTTCTTAGAAACACTTCCACCACTTAAATTTGTTGCAATAATATGCTTGACATGAGTTGAACATGTCACTTATAGGAATTGAAATTTAGTAAGAGCATAACAATCCTTCCTTATAACCACCCAATATAACTCAATTAACATTAATGTTATCATTTACTGATAGATTATGGAACATTGATCCTTAGAATTGCAATTTTCTAAATTTTCTTTAGAGAATTATGCTTATATTTTTTGGGAATGTTAAAGTTGAAAAGTTTGGAGTCTTCTATTTAAATAATGTAGGCTACTCTTAAAACTAAGGAAAAACATTTGAATTCTATATGAATGAGAAAGATCTATATGTGTATGCTTAAAAAATGTAATCATCTATATAAACTAATGCAGTCTTTCAATTTTTTGTCTCATAAGGTAATTTGAAATATTCTTCAACATATCTTCTTTTAATTTTGTTTGTGTGTTATTCTTCAACATATGTTCTTCTTCTTTTAATTAATAGTAATTTTCAAAGTCGAAGTTAGTCTTGCACTCTAGTGGATTTTGAAATTGCTTAATACAAACAAATGGCACTCTAGGTTTCCTCCACCAAATTGGATAATTTTCTCGCTTCTAAAGGTTTTCACTAAATGGGACAATCTCTGGTAGCATCATTATTCGTGTCTAGTACTTCGTCACCTTCCTCACAGGATTTTGTGTTCTATTTCTATTGTTCTATGATGCATGTGGCATGTTGTCATCCCCTGTTTCTAATTTATGTTAATCTTGGTAATAGTTGATTCCTTTTCGAATCCTCGGGGAATTTGTTATGCTGGTAGTGCATTTTCTAATGCAGTACATTGGTTTTGGATTTCACTTTTCTATGGTGTCAACCAACATTATGATACATGTTGGGCTCAAGAGGGTTTAATTAGTTACCTAAAATGGCTACTTCAGCATCAACCTCTCTCATTGTTCATATTCATATTGTTATTATGTGGTGAAGTGGTGTTCCTTAGTAAAATATATAGTGGGTTGAATGCGCCTAAGGTTGATGGGTTTTTGTGGCAGTGGCACATGGTAGGTTACATTAGGTTTGGGGCCATAAGATTGTAGGATGGGTTGTGGTATGGTTCGATGAATTGACATCAGATGCTATGGATTTTTGTTTGGATTTGGGTCAGAATAGTATGCAGGTGCAAGGGGATTGTGGGGAGGAAGATTGAATTTGGGGTTCCATATCCACTATATTTGGTCATTGTCATCATCTTTTGCATTGTAGGAACTATGGTCTCTTTCTTTGGAGTGAGGGGTGTGGTCCAGAGCTGGGTGTTGATCTTCAATGGGAGGAAGCATTATTCATTTTTAGACAATTTGTAGGTTGGATAGTCATTCCATGTCAAAGGGCCCATGTTAGAGATGGAGCTACTTATTATGAGGAGAGATTCCAACACAGTAACTCTCTATTGCATCACCATATACCAAAGTTCATTTCACGCTATCCAGAACTTACACCATACCATATTCGAGAAAATATTACCCATGCAAAAGGAGAAGCATCATCCCATAAAACCTCCATCTCTAATACTGATTTGTTGATGGAATGGAAAGAATCGATTTCAAACATGGGGCATATAAGAGCTAAATCTAACTAGTACATGCAAACAATGGATGTGTACTGAGGAAATTAATATTCTACTTAGAAGAATCATTCAGGACTACCATGAATCTTGGTTGGAAATAATCCATTCATTGCACCACCTACAGAGTCAACTACACACTCTTGATTATAGGATGGAATGAGTTGAGGGACACTTAGGCATTCCCTTGAATGCAGGGCATCCTCGAGAAGGCACATAAGACCTCGGGGTGATGGTAGGATTAGACTCTGAATAAGTTAGTTGTTTTTCTTTATGATGTGTCCTATGTATATGGCTACTCATGCATGTGTGTTAGTCACAACTTGGATATTTTTATAATGATGGAATCCAAACTATCTAGGTCTTCACTTAAGATAACATTTTTTTAATTATGGTTAGGTCTCGTTTGGGAGAGATTGACAAAAAATATATAATCCTTCCTGTATACCTCAGATAATAAAATTTCACCTTACAATTTTTTTTAATTAAACTTCCAATATATTACTCATCATATGTAATGAAATATACATATCATATGTGTGTATATATGTATATATAATAACTATTTTGTATGAATACCTATTATCTATTTCAAAATAACATATTGTTTTATTTTAATCTTAATTGTATAATATTTTTTCAATAATAATTCACTTTTAATAGTATAATTATTATTTTAATATAATTATAGTTGATTATTTTTAATAATAAAAATATATTTTTATTAATAAAATATTATTTTTGATGTAAATTACTCTTCAATATATCGTCACTTTTAACCAATGGAAGCTTTATGTAATTGAAATATGAAAATAGTCTATCATAAAAATTGTTTAATTGTCGTCTTTTAATGGCAAGTAAATACCCTTTAACTTTGGAATGCCCTAGGTTGTGTGAAGATTTTGGGGGCAGACATTATGTTTATTGAACATGTTTCTTTGGACTGTTGATTAAGATGAGTTTGGCTCTGAATTGAGTGGTTCCGAGGAGTGTTAGACATTGAGGACTTCTTTATAATATCATTTCCATATACTACATTATAATTGAATAAAATGTGTGAATGTGAGAGGCTTAATCATCTTTTTTAAATTCACCAAATCAATCATCGCAAATTCGCATTATCCATCACAAGGAAAAGACGAGGGAAGAAGACAAATGTGATCAAGAATTTTGTTTAGGTAATGAATGCAACTAGTTGTTCTTATCTACGAAATCTCCTTGTCGATGAGATAGTTCATCTTTGACAAAGTGAGACAAGGGTGAAAAATAGGCATGTGTTTAAGAATTTCAAACGTCTTTACTACCTTTATGGACACCTATTACACTTATGTAATTTTTTTCAAAGGTTCTTTTATGCAAATTATAAATTTTAGATGATCTATAGAACTAGCATGAAACTTTTAAAATGGTATATCATGTTTTTTCGAATGCCCTAATTACGTGGCTTAACCAATGTAAAATATTGATAGCTTTGTTTGGTTCCCCTTCTTCGTGATTTGTGTTTTCAAACGTTGGTTTTTAATCAATATTATGTTAACATGATGTTACTCGCTATTTATTTCGGTATGATTAAATTTGGGGTATTATAATAAGATATTTTAATTATAAGAAAATAGCAATGACTTAGAGTAGTGTGATATGAGAAGAGTGTGATTTGAGAAGAATTTTCTGAGTAAGAATTTAAAGAGTATATAAATTTAAAATTTTAATTATTTTTTTATAATTAGATTAGGTTTAAAAATAGGTAAGTGTATTATTTTCGTTATGGATGGTGGTGGTGGTGATGATGATGATGTCCATTTTGACCAAATTTGATTTATTGAATTCTAAGAAAGATAAGAAATTATCGGGTTTCTTTAGACTTTTTTTATGCTTGAAATAATTTAAGCTAAGTGTTCCTAAATCACCAAAAAATTGGAGTGGTTAGATAAAAAATATTTTGAAATTGCTATCTATTATGGTTGCACATAGGGTATTTCAAGAGAAAGTGATTTTCATCTTCAACCATATTGGAGGCACAAAGATGATAACTTATTTTCATCCATGATGTTTTGGGAATTTTGCATCATCTTATCTCACTATGGAGCTTCGAAGAGTTTGTTGTTCTTTTACAATTTAAAGGGGGTGGATATGACTATTTGTGCCTAATACGTACACCATCACCTCCTAAGGAGGGTCAATCAAGAGGTGAATTTGTACGTACACATTTCTCAAATGTGAATATTTGCATGTTTGCACTATAATTTTAGTGTAACTAATCAATGTTATGGATCTATTTAAAGTGGGAGGAGATTTTTTTATCACTAATTAATATGTTGATGATAGGAAGATTGTGATTTTAATTATATACCATGGAAAGGGATGGTGTGCACAATAGTTTGTTCCCTAAAGTCAATTTTATAATGACACGTAACAAAACATTATTATTACTATAATGCGAAAGGATATAGATTAAGAAATACTTTAATGAAAATAATAAGTCATAATCCATCTCCCTCACATAATTTTTAATTATATGATAGAGCTATCCATGATATGATATTTAAAAATAATCATGAAAGGATAAAGTTAAAGTGAGATGCTATCACCATCAATAATACTTTAATATATAATTATAATACTTGTAGAGGGAATCTATGTCAGTGGATAGCATTACATTGTTAGTACCATATAGAGAAAGGATGTGGATGGAAAAGTCATCGGAATGACTAACTCTTTAAAAGTTAGATTCACTATTTAAAACTATATAGAAAATGCATTAATATCCTTCAGCTTAGAACTATGTGCCAATAAAGGTTATCAATATATTCATTGTTGAAAAGTAATTATAATCTTAGCCTTACTAGATAATTAAGAGGGAGTATGTTTTCATTTGTCATTATGACCTTAATGGGTAAACATGATGTTAGTAGTGACCTCTATGACCAATAAACAAGATGTTGGTGATGTGAATTTATGTTACATGTAAACATGATAATGACAATAAGGATGTATGTTGATGGGTGACATGACATTTTAGTACCATAGTGGGGAGGGTTTTTTATAGGAGTTGTGCTCCAAAACCAAATTTTAAATTGATCAAACATCTACTAACAATAATGACTAACAAATATTAAAATTCCAAATAATTACTCATATAACCAAAGACACCAAGATATAAAATATATATAAACATCATCAATAAAAATTGACTTAAAGAACCAATTTACTCTCACACATATTATAACATAATAAATTTTTTTAAGCTCAAATTCTCATGTAAATGGTGAAAATATTTACACTACTCCTCGGATTAGTCAGCTTTTTGTCTCTTTTGTTACACATACATGTATACAGTACATAGTCTACTTTTCTTTGTTTAGTATATAGTAGGTACAAATGTCAGTTTTCCACTCCTTGGTCTTTTTGTTTTCTCATAGTTCTAGACATGTCCATCCACAATATTGTTCTGGAAAGCAATGATGATATAATGGAAATATAATCTTTTATTGTCAAATGTAAACTTTATTTATTTTTTATTAATACAAATCTTTGAACCAATTTAAAAAAAAAATTACTTTGTATGAACACGTTAATTGGTATGAAATCAAACCAAAGGAAATAATTGAGGCTTAGGCACGAATTTTTCAGAATAAGCATGTTATGTTGGGCATGACAAATGTTTACAAATTAAAAAAAATTGGCTTAAAATGCATCAAATCCCAAGTAATAAAAAATAAGAGACACATAAACTAGATGCCATATAAACAAAAAAACATAGCTCGAGGATGCGACATACCATGAGAAATGGAGAGACTAAATGGTTGGAGCAAGATGGCTAGGCTAGCTTGATGGTGGTTGATCCTTATTCAGAAACATGACTACCTACGTGCATTTCATTTCCTCCATAAAAAGAAGAAACTCATTTATATTTTCATTATTTTATATTATAACATAATGCAATTAATATGTAAATAAAATGATATTTTTAGTAATATAAAAAATAGCTTGTTAAATAGCATTCAAAAATCAATTTTGAAATAAACAATTTTTTTAAAACCTTATATATATATATATATATATATATATATATATATATATATATATATATATATATATATATATATATATATATATATATATTCCTTTTTAAAATGGTGACTCAAATATTATCATAAATTGGATCAATCAAAATACTAGATGTCACGCTCACACACACATAAATTTGTTGGACGAAGTATTTCATCTCAAAGCACAATTTAACTCCATACTTGTTCGTCATATCTACAGGGAGCATAACCACAGTGCCAACAAATTATCCAAGGAAGCCACGCACCTGCCAAGAGGACAGTGGATAATTCAAGAACAGAGGGGCACCTCACAGTACCAGTACTACCACAGGCCTTATATAGATCAAATCTACCATCAGGTGGATGGTCACTAATTTTTTCAAGGATTATCGATCATATAATGACAATGTAGATATTTTAGTTTTATTTATGAGTAACACCCTCCAAGGTGTACATATGTTTATATAGAACATTATTACAGCATCATCCTGTGTGATGATTTTTTTATTTTTGACACAACATCATCCTGCGTGATGATTTTTTGATATTGACACAGCCATATACAGGAATGGTTTGTAGATATTATAGATATATGGACACAAACTACATATGCTGAATAACATATACTACATGTAATTTTTCACCATATTAATGAAAGATTACGATTTTTCCGGTGGAAAAAAAAATATTTTTTCCTTTTTAAAAAACATATATATGAAAATTTTCATTGTGTTTGAAATATATTTGGAAGAAATTAGTATTTATTTTATATTTTCTAAATAATAATTGAAAATATATTTATTTTTATTATAAATATCTTTAAAATAACATAGTAAATTATATATTGAATTCATTTTTTGGTTTATTATATCAACATTATTGATGCAAGATGAACATGTATGATCTCCTGGATGAGACTCAAAGCGACTTTCATTATGTCCTCTCTCTCACCACTGAGAACTTCCTCTAGCATTGAGGGTTTCAGTCTTCAGCAGCGGTTTTTCTCCATGGATGGGCGCAGAGGAGGGAGCTCCACTCCCTCCTACAAGGAAGCAGTGGCCAACAAGGGTAAGAAGCCTCCGGAAAAAGGCAGAAGTAATGCGAAGGAAGGAAGAAAAAACAGGGAGGAGGAATCAGAAAGTACCAAATCGAAGGAGAAGGATGGCACAAAAGACAAGGAAGAAAATGAAAAAATACAGGGAACAAAAGTAAAAAATCAGAAGGGTCAGTGCAAACCCAGAGCTAAAATTACTCCTAGAGCAGTTTTAAATGATCCAGCGTTGTAGGAGCACAGAGATCACATGCGGACTTATGCAATCATATGCAAATTCATGGGGCTATGGCCCACTGAAAAATCTTTACAAACATGGATAAGATACCACTGGAAACCTAAAGGAAGCATTGATCTTCATCTGGGGTCCAAAGGATTCTTTACTGTGGTGTTCACTAACATTGAAGATAAAGACAGAGTGTTTGAAGGCGGGCCCTACTTCTATGCAGCAGCAGGGCTCTATATGCGGCCATGGATGATGAACTTCGTTCTGGAGCGGGAAACTTTCACTTCAGTTCCGGTGTGGGTAAGACTCTATTCTCTACCTCTTGACTATTGGCAAACTGAATCACTTACAACCATAGGCAATAAATTAGGATGGTTTATCAAAGCCTCTGAAGCCACAAGGAGGGGAAAATACACCTCTTTTTCTAGGATCTGTGTGGAGATGGACCTATCTAGAGCTCTTCTGGATGAAGTCATCTTGGAGGTTTTTGATGAGGAATGGGTGCAAACAGTCGACTACGAACATATTCCATTTAGATGTCGAAGATGCCATGAACATGGGCACCTTCTAAGAGACTGCCCCCTCAGTAAAGCAGAGAACAAAAGCAAAATAAACACAATGAAAGACATAGACAACTTTCACAAAGTAGTTCATAAAGGAAAAAGTGGCAAAAAAGGGCCAAAGCAACACCAAGCTGAAGGACAAAAGGTTATTCAGAACCAGTTCCAAGTTCTTGAAGAGGATGAAGAAATATCAGTAGAAGATCAAGTAATGAATGAGGATTACGAGAAGAAAGAAAAGGAGAAAGAAAGAGATTAGACACAGGAAAACGAAAAACAGAAGGGGATCATGCTGAATGAATCAACGCTGGAAATGGATCAGGAAATGACCCAGAGTGAAATGGATATGGAGGACAATGAGCTATAGGAGATTCTTGACAGAGAAAACCTGGATCTAGAAGGGTTCTTGGCTCAGGGAACAATTGGCGGGGTAGAATCACTGCCACAAGAAGAGTTCAATCAAATACAGTAGTTATTCTTATGGAAAACCTAGGCAAAGCATTTGGAGGGAGTAAACAACATTGAAAGACAGAGCAATGAAGGGGTGAAAGCAGTAAAAATGACTCCGGGGTTAGCACCGAGAAATCTAGGAAAAAAAAGAAGCAGGAAAAAAACAGAACGAGCTACTGATGGAATGTGGAAAGCTTATGGTAGACTTAGGTAAGATGAAAGACCTAACCAGTTACTCCTTTACCAATCTTTAATTATGAAGTTCACAACTTGGAATATTAGAGGTCTTGGTAGCAAGAGAAAACAAAGAATGATGAATAATAGAATGAAACAGGCAGCTTCGGATATAATTTTTGTCCAAGAAACAAAATGCTTCATTCAAAAATTAAGGCAAATCCATAGCAAATGGCTCAGTAGATTTGAGTTTCTAGAAGTTAAAGCATACAATACAGCAGGGGGTATCCTCACTCTCTGGAATCCCCAAAAAATTGGAATAATTGATGCGGAGGCATCAAGGAATTATTTATCAGTTGTTATACAGGCAGTAGGAGACAAGGACACTTATCTAGTTATGAATGTTTATGGCCCTCAAAGGTTAGATGATAAAATTAGGTTTATAGATTCCTTGGTGCATATAAGAGTCAGACATGAAGGACTACCTTAGGTCCTAGGAGGGGACTTCAATATGATCAGATCACTCTCGGAGAAAAAAGGGGGTACAAGAGCTCTAAATAAAGATTCCTTAGCCTTCCAAATCTTTTCAGAAAGCATGAAGCTGGTTGATATTGAGACAAACAATGGCGTCTGTACACAGAACAATAAAAGAG
The DNA here is from genome assembly GCA_031772625.1 of Pinus tabuliformis. NCBI lineage: Eukaryota > Viridiplantae > Streptophyta > Pinopsida > Pinales > Pinaceae > Pinus > Pinus tabuliformis. The sequence continues at coordinate 64,991,517 of CM062812.1, forward strand.
GAGGGGACTCACAGGTAGCCTCCAAGTTAGATAGATTCATGATCTCTAAGAATCTCATGCTTCTAGACAAGGAAATAATTGCAGGAATTCTTCCTTTTGGAGGTTCAAATCACTGGCCGGTTCAAATGGGGATCAAGGGCATAGGTACCCCAAGAAATAGACCTTTTAGGTTCGAAAATATGTGGTTTTCTCACCCAGAATTCATTAGCAACATTGAAGAATGGTGGGCGGAGGATTTGCAAACTCAAGGATCAACAATGTTCCTGCTTCACAAAATATTAAAGCACATCCATCTGAGGCTTAAAGCTTGGAACAAGAATGAATTTGGTAATATTTTTGCAGGAAAGAAATCTGTGGAAAATAAAATTTTGGAGCTCAACCAAGCTTTGATCAAGGAAGGCTTTGATAAGAAAAAAATGATCAAGTAGAGAAACATCACCAAGAATGGGAAAAGCTGTGCAATCAAGAGAAAATTTTTTGGAAACAAAAATCAAGAGTTCAATGGCTAAAAGAAGGAGAGCATAATACTAAATTTTTCCACAAATCCACAATAGCAAATAGGACTCACAAGATCAAGGACGTGGTTGGGTAGATACATCAATCCCATGAGGAGATAGAAGCAGTGTTAGTTAATCACTTCCGAGGTATTGCTCAAGAAAACACTTTAGACAGGGTTCCTTTCATCAAGGACCTCACTAAGCATATCCCTAAGTTGGTATCTAGAGAGGATAATTGTAATCTCAACAGACCTGTAACCGAAAAGGAGGTCAGTGAGGTCCTCAAGGAAATGAAAAATGGTAAGGCTCCAGGTCCAGATGGATTCAATGTAGATTTCTTCAAAGCTTGTTGGAATATTTTCAAAGAGGATATTTTAAGGGTAGTGGAAGACTCCAGGCCGAACAGAACTATTTTTCAAAAGCTCTCAATACCTCTTTTATCTCCCTAATTCGAAAACAAGATAATGCCCAAACACCTAAGAGGTATAGGCCCATCGCTTATGCAATGTAGTTTATAAGATAATTTCCAAGGTTGTGGCCAATAGACTCAAACCTTTGCTGCCTACGCTAGTTTCGGGGGAATAATCAGGGTATGTGGAAGGTAGACAAATTCTAGATAACATCATACAAGCTCACGAGGTGGTCCACTCGTTAACTAGTGAAAGGAAATCAGGTATGATCATGCAATTGGACATAGCCAAAGCATATGATAAAGTGAATTGGACATATATCAAGAAAGTGCTTGCCGCGTTTGGTTTTGATCATAATTAGGTCAGATGGGTCATGGCCGTGGTGACCTCCTCCACCTTTTCAATTTTAATTAATGGCTCTCCCTTTGAAATTTTTCTTCCTTCTATAGGACTCAGACAGGGAGATCCACTCTCTCCTTTTCTCCTCATCCTGATGATGGAAGGGCTAGGGCGGTCCATTAAGCATGCAAGAGCAACCAAAAAAATTCGAGGACTCCAACTTTCAGAGAACGGTGAAGTTCTAACTCATCAACAGTTTGTATATGATACCATGTTACAGGGAATTCCCATGGTCAAGGAAGTGCTAGCATACAAACAAATTTTGAAGGACTTTGCTTTGGCATCAGGTATGGAAGTTAATCTTTCCAAATCAAAAATATTTTTCTTTAATACCCATATAGCCATCAAGAGAAATGTCTCTAGAATTCTCGGATTTCGAATAGACTCTCTCCCCTCTAAGTATTTGGGAGTTCCTCTAACGACTAAAACTTTGCTCAAAATCATATGGGAACCGTTAATCATTAAGATGCAAGATAAGGTTAGGAAATGGGCAAACAAGTCTCTAAATATGGCTGGTACATTGGTTCTCACAAAGGCAGTGCTCCAAGCTATCCCTGTCTTCATGTTATCAACTTTCCCAGCTCCAAAAGGAGTCTTATAGCAATTTAGAAACATCCAAAGAGATTTTCTTTGGGGCAAAGAGGAAACAAGGAAAAAATGGGCTTTAGTCTCATGGGAAAAGATCTGTAAACCCAAGAACCAAGGAGGCCTAGGATTGGATGATATAGAGATTCTAAGTAAGGTTCTAGGGGCCAAACTTTGGTGGAGGTGGGTTAAGGATCCCAAGGCTCAATGGGTAAGCATCTGGAAGGAAAAATATGCTAGCGCTTGGCTTTCTCATGATATCATAAGAATGTCTAGAAACATAAAGGGCTCTCCCATATGGAACAAGGCCTGGGAGAACAGAGAGGTTCTTCAAAAAAATAGTTCCTGGGAAATCAAAGATGGAGATCTGGCACTATTCTGGGAGGAAAAATGGCAACAAGAACCAACTCTTTTGAGAGAGGAATTTTTGGGCCTCAAACATGAGACAGACAACCAAGGATTAGTGAAAGTAAAGGACTTTTGGGAGCATTCTCACAATACAAAAAAATGGAGAACATGGACAAAAATAGATGGCAGAGAGAATAGGACCCTGAACAATAGAGCAGAGACCCTTAAGAGAATTTTGGATCAGAGGATGATTTTAGTTACTGAAGGGCAGGATCAACTAAGATGGGGCATCAACAAAGAGGGCAACTTTAATATTAAGGAAGCAAAAGGTATTCTCCTTGGGCTAGAATCCCAAGCTCCGGATAGAACTTGGCAGAAGTTATGGAGGCACAAGGGTTGGATGAAGATCAAACTCTTTATGTGGCTGGTTCACCACAGGAAAATCCTAACCTGGGATAATATGAGAAGGAGAGGTATGCCAGGACCCACCAGATGTCAGATCTGTGAAGTCCAAGAGGAGACCATTGAACATCTTCTCAATACCTGCATTTTCACCTCCAGGTTATGGGATTTTTTTGCCACCATCTTCAAATAGTCTGATAGAGACAAAGAAAGCATCACTAAAACCCTAAACAATTGGAGGAACAATTTTTCGAATTATGAAGTTCTTAACTCTGCCTGGGCTCTTTTGCCAAGTTTCATCATATGGAATGTGTGGAAAGAGAGAAACAGAAGAATCTTCAAAGAAGAGAAGAATTCCTCTCTTCGCTTGCTGGAGCAAATCTCAAAACAGCTTAAGGATACGATCAGCACTACAGTAAGGGATCTCCCCAAAAATCCTCCCTCAGAAGTAGATTTATCTATTCTCAGGCAGTTAGGCATGTAGGGGCTTATTCCACAAGGTATAGACAGGGAAATAAGCATGAGCAAATCGGTTAAAGATTTCTGGAATCCTCCCTCGGAAGGTTTTTTAAAGTATAATATCGATGGGGCTTCAAAAGGTAACTTGGGCATCGCAAGCTTTGGAGTAGTTCTTATTGATGAAAATGGAAGCATCATCTCCCTCTTCTATGGTCATCTAGGAAAAGCCACCAACAACATGGCGGAATTAATGGCATTGGAGAAAGACTTAGAATTTCTGAAACAGGACAATTGCCAAAATGTAATAATAGAGGCGGATTTAGAGTTAGTCATCAACGCGGCCAAGAGAATCAGTCATGGAATAGGGCCGGAAAAAGTTAAAAAAAATCGGAGGTTATTATGAGTTCTCCATAAAATTAAGGGACATCTTTAGGGACTATGCACACTTAGATTCATCCATGTGCGTCAAAAGGCCAACAAGTTGGCAGATATTCTTGCCAACCAAGGTGTCAGCTGTAAGGACAACAAAATTTCAATGGATTGGCTCACAATGTCGCCGAGCAACCTAAAAGAACTTTGCCATAACCAGGAGGAAGAGGACAAAGAAGTGTATAAGAACAAAACTAAGGAAGCTAATTCACAATGAGCAGATTTCGGCTAGATTCACTTTCTTGGTCTGACAAGCCTACGGTGGAAGACTGGTCAGGGTTGGCCTCAACAACCATGGGAATCTCTTCCCTGAATATCCCTAGTGTCGGACGCAAGGTTATCTCAGTTAGAAGGGAGGTAGAAAGTAATAAACGATGGCATCTATTATGGCGACAACATTTCACAATTTTCAGTGGCGGGAGACAAAACTGCTTCCAAAGTGGTTTAGGAGTGATCACAGCACTTTCAAGCCGAAGGTGGTATTGAATTTTGGGCAGCGATACCATTCAAATCCTGACGCGTGGATGAGGGTCTGGCCTAAAATCCATCCTCATTGCACACTAAAGTACGATCACTTCGGCCGTGCGATTTGTAGCTCCGCCATCCGATTGGGATAGGTTGATCAACGATCCGGATTGGACGTGTGGTTTGGTGGGGTCCGGGGGTTATCCATCTTGCTTCTTCATGGTGTGAAATGGATCTTCAGCGTCTGATTTTAAAAGAAGATTGGACGATAGGGATTTAGAGGCATGTTAGATTTTTGATGGTACAGCTTTATGCAGGGAGGGTTCTCGGGCCCTGTGATTCCCGTTGTTTATTTTTTTTGTACTCAAATGGTCTGGGAGGGTTTTTTTTTGGGGTTTGAGAGCTTAGTTTCTGTCAAGCACGCTCCTAGCAAGCCTAAGACAACACAGTTTGGTGGCTTTATTTAAATTTTGAAAATTATGTTTGATTTAATGAAATAGAAGACACGACTCTTGCTTAACCAAAAGAAAAAACATAGTAAATTATATATTAATAATTTATTTTAAAAAATAAATGTTAAAAAATTAATATTAAAATTAAATAATTTAATATACGAGTAAACACATTTTCTATTTTATCCTTACTTTTTAAATTAAATAAACTTTTCTATAATTATAATTTTATTTTTAATTAACTTAATATCTAAATTAAATTTTATTAAATGCAAGGGCACCGAGCTTGCTGGTATAATTATTACTCTTCTCTTTTATGTTGATGATATCTTTTTTCTTGCAAAAAGTAGTGATGACGTCAACAAGCAACTTAAGACTCTTCATGTATAGTGCTCTAAGATGGGTACGACAATTAATATGGGTAAGACTAAAATCATGATCATCAAATCCAAAAATATCACCCATAGTAGTTTAGTCTATGACAAGCATTACTTACAGCGTGTTTCTTCTTATAAATATTTGAGTTTTCTTCATCAGCTCAACCACAAAAATATTATATAGTAAAGAAATATTAAACGAAATAGTAAAACAAACTTACTTAATTATTGTGTTAATCAATTTTTACTTATTTATTTAAATATTTTTTTTAAATAGATATTAACCAAATTTATTTTATTATTTAAAATATAACATACTTACACATCACTATTATAATAAATTATAAAATAAACCTCTCCGCACAAAAAAGAAAAATAACATTGATACATATCTTATCCCAACCCACCATCCTTATCGTATGTTAAACGCACAGTGATGCCTTTCTCTACGAATAAACATAATCCATAGAACTTTTCTCTATCAACGGTCACAATATCGATTCATTATATCTCTCTTTTACATTATCTTGCGAGGATTTATTTATGTTCGTTGTGGAATGAAAATAACGGCTATTATCTAACCGGAGTTCGATACATGATGCGTTGAGAAGGGAAAGGTCGGAGATCCGTGTTAGGTTAAGACTCAACATGGCCGACCGGCGCTCTACAAACCGACAACCCAATGCGTGATTGACTTGTGATAATTGTGTTATGCACCCTGGCAACCCCATTTATTGGGTGCTCAACACTCGATTCCTCGTCGAAAATGTGGCCATACGATTCTATCAAAAATGACCAACCCTCGGTCAAAATCTTTTGAATATCTTTCTTTGTATTTCTATGTAACACTTCAATTGATTCTGAAGACAGAATATTATGTTGTTTCATCTGAATAGATGTATTAGAGAATTTGTTAGATTACCTTCAATTTTAACAGATTTATTTTTGTTGGGGACTAACCAGATTTCAATAAACAGCAGTGCAGACCATACCATAGGTTCGTGTGGTAAAAGCACCATATTCAGAACAGACTAAACCGCAGGCGCCAACCATACCCGACAGTGTAGTGAAAACACTATTTTGTGAAAATTTCCTAACCCTGTACCGCTCCGCCATTTCGTCTCTTGCGTTGCAATCTTTACACGTGGTGTGAATTGAATGGTCGATATTTGTTCCCTGATATCAGTGGTGGGCGCCCGATCTTCACGAAGGCTTCAGTCACAGAAAACCCTTCGGTAATTTGAATTGTTAAATGCAATCAAGAATACAAAGGATCGATATTTAACTGGTAAGAATACGAAGGATTGTTAGATAGGGTTTTTTAAATGGTACACAACTTATTTCAATTTTAAATATTTTAACAATGAAGTTAGTCCATGAACTTTGTACAACTCTTCAAATTATTATTTTAATAATTATCAATAATTATCATCTACTTCCCCTGATGAGTGTTTGAGGGTTTAGTCAATTGAATTTTTTTGGTGGTTGTGCTAATAAACTAAAGCGTTAAGTTTCGAAATATTTCATAAATTTGAAATATATAAATTAATTTAAAATAAATTTAAATTTGGGATATATTTTGAATATATTTTTTTCTTATTTTATATTTTGCAATTTTTTTCGAATTTTAATTTAGTTATCAATAATTATTAGGTGAATGATATGGATTTAAATTCCACATAAATATTTTACAATAATTTTAATATTACTGATATATTATTGGTTGAGATTTATGTCAAAATAGTTATGTCATTTTTGTCATTCAAATGAAATTAGTTAGATAAAAAATGAATTATGGTCTATATGACATGTGGTATTGATATGTCATACTACTCGCATATGGTATTGTAACAAAACCTACTTACATATTAAGAATCTCCACGGTAAAATAGGTTTGAATCTCTATGGTTAATCTCATTACATGTTTTTTAATTGCATATATGTTTAGCTCATATATTAATTATTTTTGTAGTTAATAATAATCATAATAATAATAATAATAATTTTTTGAAGTAATTGTTATTATTATTATTATTAAGAGGTGGGATCACCCACAAATATTTGAACATTTTATTTATGGAAAAAAGTGTTTTAATAGTAGATTCATTAAGTGTCAATCCAAAGTCTTATGGACTAATTTAAAATAAAGTTATGATTTAGTTAGTTTTTATTGTTTACTATCTATTTAATTTATATGATTGGGCTAATATTAATCTATGACATCTCTCCTTAAAATGCCATGTCATAATTTCAGTTATAATAACAATAAATCATTGGAAAGGATTTTCAACCTCTACTACCTCACTTCATATTATTAAAACTTACTTCTTGTCAATTTTGAGTACATTATCAAAAAAATATTCCAAAATTAATGATTATTTTTAAAAATAATATAATCTTTTGAAAATCTTTTTAAATTATATTAAACACGAATAATTAAGAAAAATATTTCTTATCCTTTTTCTTCACTTCAATTTCTTTACGGTAAAAGAAAATATTTTAAATAATTTACTTAATTTTTTTAGGTAATAATATTTTTTTTCAATTAAATTTTAATATGGATAATTTAAAAGATTGGTTATATATATATATATATATATATATATATATATATATATATATATATATATATATATTGAAGTATTGAGGGTCTTTCGCAGTGTATTCTATTAGATATCATTTTTTGGGACTCAACTGCGTTAAGAAAGTCATTTATCTGTGACCAGTTCCATGAGAGGTGGTCGTAACTCAATAATTTCTCATGATTTTTTAATAGTCCACTTAGCACTCATTGCATCGAGTGATACTCACAAGGGTGAAGAAGTGGGATTGAAACTAGTGAAATGAATCACATAGCTTCAATCATCGCTTCCGGGGTGCATCTATGACCATTTCCATGAGAGGTAGTCGTAACTCACTAAATTCTCATGTTTTGAATTGTCCACTTAGCACTCATTGCATCAGGTGATGTTCACAAGGGTGAAGAATTGAGATTGAAACTAGTAAATGAATCACATAGCATTAATCATCACTTCCGGGGCTTGCACCCAGTAACAAGGACTTCCCGAGAGGTCACCCATCCCAAATCGCCTATGACTTAAGCGCGCTTAACTATAGATTTTTCTCCACAATCAAGCCCACTTAACTTTACTAATTATATTTTATATATGTAGTTAAAGAAAATAGTTATTATTCTTCCTTATTACTTAGATTTTAAATAATTGAATTTAAAATAAAATATTATAAACCATTTATTTTTAATTTTTAAATAATTTTTTAATTTCAATTAAATTTAACATGTATATTATCGAGAAAAACCTTGTTATTTCATTACCATTTAAATGTTATTGACTTAATTCATTTAATAGATGTGGTTTACGATTTTTCTTTTATCTCTTAATAAATGCTATCTCCTTACTGATGAAATATTTCAAAGAATCCACTTTTAATTCTGTTTAGTTTATTAGGTTAAACTATCTATGTATTTATATCTTTAATTTGTTTTATTTGATTTCTTGCCACATTAAATAAAGAACATCATCATCCCATTTTAATGTGCATTGGTTGGTGATATACCTAATAATAATATATTCAAAAGGTGTATTACAATATTATATTCTTAACACTTTCAAGCTCGTTAATGATGTGTATGAGGGTACCCAATCCAAAATATTTATTTTGGAATTTTTTTTGTACATTACGATTTGTTCGAATGGATTTTTTATTCTTAAATTACATTTTAAATTTTTACAATCTTCTTATAACTAAAAAATAATTAATTAAGGAGTAATTTTGATCATGATTATTTAAGAAAATATGTTTTAAGTTATATTTAATCTTGGTCTATAGATTTTAAAAATATCAACTATATATAATTTGAAAATTAGTTATTAGTTTTAAAGAAAATAAGTTAAGATGGATAAAAAAACTCCAACAATGTTTACGACAAAATTTAATTGGAGATTGACCAAAATGTAATAATTATATGATGAAATTCAAATAAATTTAGAGAATAAATATGAACAATTAGAAGTAATATTAACTAAGATTGTGATGTCATACAATAGGATAAAGTAGAGCTAAAGAACATTGCTAGAAAACATATCATTAAATTACAACAAAACTAAATCACATTAGAAAATCTCTTGATCAACCTTACCTCATTATTAAACATAGCTAGTCAAGAACAAAATGTTTTTGAGGCTTCCAATTTGCTAATCTCACCGAACCTCCCACATCTACCTAAATAACTGGCCAACTAGGTTAAACATGTGATGAAGAGTTACTATGATATGATTTGAATCCCTATGTAGTAGTTAAGGAAGTTTAATTGACATAACATAGACAACCTAACCTTCTACCCATGCAATAGAACCCCCAGGAGGCATCCAACTCATCCAAGTGGCGAACACTTGAGAAAAACTAACTTTTTGCTTCAATAAAGCCTTCGTCGCTCCCTTGACATGGGCATGCATGTGACTGGGACCCTCCAGACAATTCCACAACAAGGCATACGTGTCAATGGGGACATTTCCAGGTAGTTTTGTGTCAGCGACTCCGAATTTTGTGTCACTTTTTCGGGGCGAGGAGCCAGGCCACCTCCCAGAACTCCATGAAACTTCCAGAAATCAAAAATGACATTGAAACAATGGCAACGATGGAAATAATTGAACAAGGACTGGAATCGACCCCTACTAGCTGTCAAACACACATGGACAACAAGAGAGATATGAAAGATAAAACATGCAATACAATTTTATTAACAAGAGATTTACATTTATAGTACATTATGTGACTCTTGGGTTTCAGATCCCAAGGTCTCTTGGACTGCTTTGGTCTATTCGGCTTCCACACTAACCCATTTAGGATTAGGTGTCCAACATTCCCCCCCTTAATCCGAAGGGTTATGTATGAGTCCAAGAAGAGAGCTGTAATACAAAATGTGCAAAAAATGCATGGCAGCACTAGGCTGAATGTGCTCTATGAAATGTTGGTAAAAAGGGTGGTGGTTTAAGGATGACCACCAACACTGGAATGCTTAGTGCAGTTCCCGGAACTCTTCCAAAACTGGCAAGAAACTGAAGTTTTTTGCTAGAGGAAGTGATCCTATTGTTTTAAAGAGGGAAACCTTCAACCATAAAAGGGAGGTCTCACCCCGCATAAAAGGTAAAAATTCAACCTGAAAAGGGAAGTCTCAACCTGTGATGGTTTAAGGATGACCAACAACTCTGGAATGCTTAATGCAATTCCTGGAACTCTTCCAAAACTGGCAAGAAGCTGGAGTCTTCTGCTAGAGGAAGTGTTCTCAATTGTGTTCCTGGAATGCTTCCGAAACTGGCAAGAAGCTGAAGTCTTCTGCTAGAGGAAGTGTCCCAGATTGCCAACTGAAGGCATGTTCAGGGGCATCTTTGTCTCTGGCTACAACTCTGAAACTGGTGTGGCAGGTTGTGGCTCAGACTCGCTTGATGTGACTTTGAAGCTTGTAGATGACCATCATTTCCCCCCCTGTCAGATACAAGGTGAGATGATGGAGGAAAATCGACTGCAAGACTGTTCAATATTCTGGAACAAGTTCTGACATGTGTTTGGAATATCTTCTTGGCTGTTGATGCCCATTGCCAAGAAGCGATCCATCCAAGATGAATCTTTTTTCTTGCAGGACGTTTGTTTCTGAAGCATCTGTGTGAAGGATGGCTAGTTTTATGACAGTGCTTACATGGATGAAGATCAAAACAGTGATCTTTCAGATGGCCAACTCGGTCACAGTGTTGGCATTTTACAATCTGTTGTTGTTGTTGCTGTGGAGGAAGAGGAGTAGAATCTGTAACAGCTGAAGCTGAACTGTCATGAGGAGCAGGTGAACTGTCATGAATGAATCCAGCACTCTGAAACTGAATGGGCTTTGAGTAGTCTGGAATATGAAAGAACAAGTCCTTGTCATATCCAAGACCAGTTCTGTGCTTGTTGTGGACAAGCTGCTCCCAAGGTCTGATGATGGGCTTGGGAAGTGCATACTGAGTTTCTGCATCTGCATGTACAACTGCTACTTTATTGGGTTCTGGATCTGATTCAACCTCAATCTTACTAATTTCACCACTTGCTGGTTTAACCTTGAACAACATATTGTTTTGAGTAGAAAACAATTCAAAACAATTTGGAATGACAAATCTGTTGAAGCTCATCTTGCTGGAACTGAGATTCTAGTTGCAAAAAATCAATCTTTTCTTGTGCATCATGCAGGCAGGTCTGAATGTCACAAAGAGTGTCTTTGCTGACATTTACCTTCCCATCAATAGTGGAGTGTATTAGTGTATTCAGTAACTCTAATACATCATCAAATCTAGCCATTTTCTCCGACTATAATACCTTGCGCTATAATTTACACAAAACTGGATGAGAATTTGCAAGTTTGCAGACCAAATGGACTATAACTGCGATAACTATAACCTCTTTTTGTTTGTTGAATGCTCAAAACTGTAACCCTTTTTTTTTTATGAAAACTTTTTTTTTTACAATTTAAATCAAATAAATATTGACACAACCCATGTTCTTTTTCTTTAACCATAGTTTGAAGATTCCAAACCTTCCCCGAGGAAACCCAAACTAGAAACGAATCACCTGCCCATAGAAAACGAACCGTAAAGCTGAGCTCACCAAACAAGTTACAGTATTGAATGCAACAGAATACCGGTGCTCTTGCAATGCCCATAATCCGGAGGCGCACACATTGAAACCCTCCACCATCGCCCAAAATATCCTCATCCCAAATGGAAAACTTCTGCCGCACACTGCAAGTCGTTCTGAACAGAAATTTCTCCAACTCAAATCCTTGTTCTTGTGGGAAAGCCTGGTTTCAGAAAATTACGGTTACAACCGCATTGCCGCCTGTAAAGCAGTAACATTCATCTCAGGAAAACTTTACAATGTACAGAACTCTAATATTCACTCACTGAAAAAACCTGAAAAGACAGGATTCCGCCAGATTTTCTTGAAAGACAGCCGTAAACTTTAAAGATATCTTCCCTCGCCTAAAATGGAAGAGCCTTTGCCAAGCTATGAGCAGCAATTACAGAGTTTGCTTGGCACGCGAATTTTCTGGAGATCTTTGCATGTTCTGGACAAAATAGGAACGGCCTCACGATTTTGGTCCTCCTAATAAGCGGACTTGACCAGTATTTACAAATGCTTAGCGATTTTCCAGTACTCTATTGCTATCTTCCTTTCAGCGTTCTTTTTCAGATCAAGGGCGAAAATACAAAGTAAAACTGGAAATGGCAGCTGTGGAGCAGGCCGAAAACAACTTCGATGCCAACTACAGCCACGGCCACGGTTGAAGATGCACGTGAATTTGCTCCTCTGAATTCTGGAAAGGTTCAGCCCTTAAAAGCAATTAAACTCGACCCTCCTGGGCTATGGACTTCTGAAGAATACTTGGCACTTGAAACTAGTCTTCTAGCAATGGGATGATCTGAAACCCTCCTATGAGATTACAACAAGATTCTGTCCAATGAAGATCAAACTACACCACTGTAAGCAAGAATAGACTATACCCTTTTGAACAAGACTTCAACAGATGGACTCGGCTACCTTCTGCAAATTAATGTGGCCTCAGCAAATGGTTTTGGCCCAATAAAGACAATGCCATAATTTGGCCTACTGGAGATAGTCAGGATCTCGGCCTCCTTGAGAATAATGGCAATGAAAATGTGGTACTGGCAATAACCTTTTCTCCAGTAATCAATGCTGCCCTTATTAAACTGGTGATCTCGCCCCCCTGGCTGATGAGTTTCCGCCTTCTTCTAGGCTGATCAATTCGGCCCTCCTTAAAACAAAATTCGGCCTCTAAGAAATCTGGAAATGACAAGCAACTTCGGCCTTCAATTTAGAGTGGTTCGACCTCCTGCAATAAATCGAACTTTGCTTTACTCCAAGAGACCTTTCTCCACGCTCACCGCACCAGAAGGAGGCAGCGTATACACTAGAGGAAAGTCAAAGACTAAAATCCCGTGAAAATCCCTCAGTTGCAGCAACAGGGGTATTGTGGACGACGACAGAGATTCCAAAGAAGGACTCTCGCTTGCACCATGAAAAGCTTGTTTAGTTGAGGGTTTCTCACCATATAATGACCAAATCAGCAAAGTTGCCGCCCAGAACAAGCAATCTTTAACAACTGCTCTTTCTCAGCAACCACAATGCAGTCACTCCAATAGCTAAAATCTTTCTCGTAACTTCCAAGAGGTTTCTAATATAAAGCAAGTAGTTTCATGAACCACCAAAAAGATTTGCAGGTGAGAGCCAGTTTATGGCCAAACAAGATTATCAACGCAATTACGGCTGCTAGTAGCTGCAATTTCTCTGACGAACCCAAATATGACGGGTAACGATCTTTATCTTGGAATCTTTTTCGGAAGACCAAAATCCCTATTGAAGACTCTTACGGCTGCCAGGATGGTCTACAAGTGTCAAATTTCCAATATTCTTTCCGGTGGATCGTGGAATGTTAAGCTGGAGGTGGAATGTTAAGCCGGAGATGAAGAGATCTCAAAATCTTCTGAGATTGAAGAAAATCAAAATGCAGGAACAGTCAAACCACCTCAGAAATATTCGCCTGGCCCGCAGCGAAGAATCAACTAAAACGCTCAGAATACTTCAAGGTCGTTGGCCATGCTTACAAAATGGAAGTATCACCTAAACAAAGCATGCATGGTAGACGCAGATGCATTGGAAAGACAGGCGGGGGCGTAACGCATTATGTTGCAACAGGACAGCGTTAATTGTCATGAAACGCTTGGCAGTCAGGACAGTATGGAGGAGCAGCGTGTTATGGACAGAGCAGCGCATGCATAGGGATAGCATACTAAAAATAAAGTTCTGAGGGGTGCCAAGGTTTTCAGACAGAATTCAAAGCATTAGAGTAGGTGCACATTGCAAGGAATCGAAGACATGTTTTCTATCAAGGCAGAGAGCAGTTACAAGGAGCATTGGGAGGCGAAGAAATCAACAGAGGCGTTATAACACAGTAGTGCAACAGCATTGAAACGATTCTAACACAGATTAGAAATTTCAGAACTAATTATTTATGACATAATGCATTCTGGCCCAAATAAAGGAATACAACCCCTTCAAGTTTCAGTTTTTTTTAATGCACATGAAACATGCACTGTATACGGTTCCACTCTCAACACAATACGCCACTTAATGATTTTTATATATCATAAAAACTTCCAAACATATACGAGTTCAACGACTTCCAACTAATTTGCAGAGATGGACCATAAAAAACTCATTAAGACATAGAAGCGTTGGTTTACACAGGCCACAAAAACAAGTGGCTTACACAATATTGAGAAGGTTATGAACGTACCAGCTCTGATACCATGTCAAACACACATGGACAGCAAGAGAGATATGAAAGATAAAGCATGCAATACAATTTTATTAACAAGAGATTTACATTTATAGTACATTATGCGACTCTTGGGTTTCAGATCCCAAGGTCTCTTGGACTGCTTTGGTCTATTCGGCTTCCACACTAACCCATTTAGGATTAGGTGTCCAACACTAGCCATGATAGACATTTTCTCAAACATGTCACAAATATGAATCCTACAAGCTTAAACAACATATATGAGCATAAGGCTCTCAAGCTTATTTGAGAATCACTAAGAAGAATTGTTGCCTCATCACAATAACTCCATTACCATCTATTAAGTCACATATTCATTGTACATTTAGTGATTAACCATACCATGATGAGACCCATATATTTTCACTCTCATGAACCTCATTCATAACCATGATATAACCAATGAAACTATCAAGGATATAACAACAATATAAGCCATATATAAATAATTATATTTACCATTAAATACCAAGGAGAAAGAGAGCTCTTACTGATTATTGCATAAGCTGACTAGGTATGGGACTTCCAGGAACCACCCGACTATAGACTAGGCTAAACCAAATCTACCGTTTAGCTAGTCACCCCCGTACCATATTCGAAGCATGAATGTGGGATCTCATAAAATAAATCATTCAAAACCATAGATGGATTCTAGAATCCAACCACCTCAACCCTCAGCCAATGATTCCACCTCATGGTTGGACATCACTAACCATCACCAAATTGGTCTCTACCCAAGCTTTCTAGGGCTGTAGTGCGTTTGTCCCAACCAGGGCTTCCATGACTAGTAACTCAATCCATAGGTGTCTTCGGTCTTCTAGAGTGTTTGTCCAACCACAACTTCTAGGACTAGTAACTCAACCCACCGAGGGATTCTTGCTTGTTTGTCTAACCAAGGCTTTTAGGAATAGTAGTGCAACCTAAGGTGTTAGAGGGATTCCAGAGCATTTTTCCAACCAAGGCTTCCAGGAACTAATAACTCAATCCACAACCAAAGGCACAATAAAACAAACCAGAAAACAAAAGTAAAACCCACAACACCATGGCTATCCAGGAAATGGGAAGGTTATGGAAAACCATTGTCATAAGCAAATAACCACTTGCATATGTCATGCATGCCAAAACTAGCAAGGAAATAATACATGCAACTCGGTAGCTGGAAGCGAAATCTGTTATAGCTACAGATATCGAGGTCCTCTTACACTTTCCTACTTTTCCTTTGCCTTATTGCTCCAAATTCAAAGTACGCCACACTCCTCTAAGAGTTCTCCAAGAAAAATCTAAGTGTCCAAGGGTATGAGAGAGAGAGAGAGAGAAAATGAGAGCTCCAAAACTTAACTAGTCAAAATCCATGAACTGATCCTCAGAATCCTTTTTATCAATGAGGCCTCTATTTTCTTCATTTTCTAATATTTTCCTTCAATTTCCTACTAACATGTAACCTGTGACCTTTCACCTTCCTTTTCTCCTATTTTCCATTATTTTCATAAATAAATGCCATTTTTCCTTTCCAAAGCCTTAGACATTTCCTTTTCAAATTTCCATAGTCATTAATTAGTCACAAGTGATCCACATCACTATGTTCTTGTCCAGCATTCAACTTGGAATACGTGTCCCATGACCAAGGTCTTATTTTACCTTTATTAATTTTTATAATGGATTTTTAACCGGGATCTTACAAATATTGTCAACTTTTCTCAACGGATTTAAATAATAAGAATGCACTCCAAATATCATCATCAACCATTATGTGAATGGCTTGTCCCAAACCTTAAAATTGAAAGGGAAAATGAAGAACAAAATCTAATGGTCCTAATAGACATGAGAAACACTCATAATTTGGTTGACACAAATATTGCAAAGAGGTTGAGTATTTTAAGATGTTAAATGTTGAAATATGAAATTTATGGTAGAAGATGGGAAAAAAATTAAAGGAATAGGGAAATTCCATAAAGTTAGATTACAAATTCGAAACTACGATTTAGATTCCTAGTCTAGGAGGAGTGGATGAAATATTTGGCATCCAATGGCTACAAACATTAGGAATGTATTCCATCAAGTATCAAAAACACTTTATAAAGCTTACATGGAAAAAAAAGTATAAGTTATATGGGTTCCAACCACCTCAAAATCAAATTTTATCCTCCCTCTTGTAAATGTTATCATTGATGGCAATTGAACATTACGAGTAGCAAGAAATGTCTATTATGTTTGATGGCTTGGGTATGTTTTTTGACGTATGCTTAGTTGGTGAGGTGTTGTGATGCAACTTATTACTAGTAAGGTTGAACAAAGAATGTTTCAGAGATTATTATGTAACAACGATCACTTGAAGAGGTGAAAGGTAAGGCAATGTGATGTATTAAGTTATGATTACATTGATGCTATGTTATGAAGGAGTTGTGATGATTGTTATTGAACTATTAGCATATATTTATGTTTTTATTGAATTCTTCATTACTATATTTTTTTATCATAGTTATGCTTTATTGCAAGGCATGTTGAGCTAATTTCATAGTTCATGTATACACAAATGAACAAATATTGTTATCCCTTGGAGGTGAACAACTTGCTTTCATAATTTGTTAATTGGTAATGAGATAATTGCATGTTGATGATGTTGAATATATTGTTATGGAAAAAGAGCTACAAGATATGCTAGAAATGCAAGAACTATTGATAGTAGAATAAAGGAGTAGCAAAGTATCATGGCATAGTTGGTGTATGCACAATTATGTAAACAGGTGCATTGAGTTATGTTTTATTATAAACTAGTTATGGAAATGTAGTCGCATATTTTGAGTTGGTTTGTTATTAGAGATTGTTATGTTACATAGTTTGTTATGATGCAAGGAAAATCCAAGATGCAAGGCAAAGAAATGGAGAATCTTGTTATGACTTTTATGTTGTGATGTTATAGTTGTTGATGTATTGCTAATGTATGTTGTGAAGGCTGTGGTTGCTATGGTTGTTGATTTATTCATTACATGTGGCTAAAAATAATATTTAATGAAGCATTTATTTTATTTTAATATTCAAAATCTCAAAAGGTGTAAAACAAAGGAGTGCAATGCAATTAGATAAGTTTTTTCACTTAATATTGATGTGTGGAATAGCAACAACCATAAAATCTTTTTTATAAAAATGTGTGAGGTTGTAAGGCTATACGATTAGAGAGTTACAGATTGTGGGATTTGATTAAGGTGTTGCTCATTAGTTACCTAGAATATATATATATATAATGTGAAGAAAATTTTGAGGATAAGAAGAAGCATATATGGAAATGGACATATTTAGAGTTATAAACCAGGTAAACTAGCTTGTTATTTCTTGTATGTATCATGGGGTTGTAGTCTCCTTTTAAGTTCTATCTAGATAAAAATAATAGGTTGGAGCCTGTTGAGGTAGGACCATTTTGTGGGTTGTAGCCAATAGAAAATTGATAGGAGTTGGAGCCTCCTTGAAAGTTGTAGCTTGGAGAAAACTAAGTTAACAACCTCCTATAGGTTGGATCCTAGAAAAAATCAAAAGTAAGAATGGAGTCAATGTTTGCCTTTGCATCATAACAATAACAAATTAGTGGTTTTATCCCTCTATCGGTTTCCACTTAGGTTTGGTGTACATCTCATTATTTTGTTTGTTTATTTTATGTTTTCATTGAAGTTGTTAAGTTGCGTTTCACATATTACATATTCTTCATATATTAAATATGTATTTCATATGGTGTTAAATTATTCATTGAATAATTTAAATAAACACTAAGAATAAAATAAAAAGTTTTCCATGAATGTACTAAACTAATTCAGTCGTGTTCTTAGTTTAGTTAAGTTTCCATCAATTGGCGTGAGAGTTGGTTCCTTTTGTGACAACTTCATAGCTAAAAGGTGTACTTTCTTAAGTCGTGGACTATCAATGTGTATCTGTGCTAAGTGCCACAAACTTTCATGAATTGAGAGATAAGGTAAAAACTAAATTGATAGGTTGTGGACCCTATGTATGGAAGTTAGTGTATTAAGGATACTACAAATATTCCCCCTCTACACAAGAACACCAATGGAATTATGAAGAAAAATTCATAATATACAAAAAATCATAATAATTATGTTGATATAGTTATAGGCCTTAAATATTTAAAAGGGATCCATGATATGTTGACACTCATGCATGAAGGAGACACTAATAGAAGTAGTGTAAAAAAGGAAACTAAAAAGAGGAAAAATAAAAATTATTGTAAAAAAGAAAGTGTTTAATCAAATGAGACATGTTCAGCTAATGTGAGTGTACCTGAATTTCATGAAGAAAAGACAGATGAAAATCAAGCTAGGCTTAACTCAACATTGGATAAAATAGACTTGCAAATGAGAAAATAAACCATAAGAAATTGTTGTAGATATGTGATGAAAGAGAACATGAATTCAACGAGGAGATTATTAGCCTAAGGACACAACTTGAAGAAGAAAGGATAATAAAATATTTGATGAGTATTCGATTGAATCGGAGAGACCCACAATATGAAAGATTAGAAGTTGAGATTGGTTCAGTAAGAAATGAACTAGATGAAAGAATAGGTTTTGTAAAAAACTAGAAGACGATGTTGTTTCAATGAAGAACTTAGAAAAGTGAAGTAAATCTAACGAAACCATTAAGAGGATACAAGAAAATAAAAAATACTAGTACAATAATCCAATAGTAGCATGATTTAGAAATAAAGAAACAAAAACAAGAAACATTGTCAAAAGCCAAAGAATGGGCTGAACAAATCGACCTTTACAAGAACGTCATTTTCTCCTGGAGGAATTGATGAAATTTGGAAGATCTCAAAGGAATTATTTTCTCCCTAAAAATATGTCAATTTTTTTTCCTGCCATGAACCTAGACATGTAGCAGCAAAATGTAAGAGAAAGCAAATCAAGACTAGTCAACAAAATATGAAACAGACAAGAAGGGTCCCTTAAGCAAACAAACCAAGAATACCATCAACAACGAGGTACAAAAATCATTCTTGTGGTTACTCTTATTTGTGGAATGAATTTGGACATAAAGCTATTTAATGCAAAATGTATGCAAATAAAAATAAAAATGAATGAAGAAGGTACCAACCATTTCTACCATTTCTTCATCTGACAAGGTCTTATTGATGTAGTAACCTTGGCCATAAAGCTAAAGACAACAAGCTACCATATACCTTACAAACCTCCAAGAAAACTAAATAATGAAGCAAATACCTACAATAGATGGTAGCTCACTAAAGCATGGAAGAGAAAGAAAATGGAGCACGCAATGACCTCAATGAACTAATCTAGGAGATGTTCAAGAAAACAAAAGATGAATTCAATGAATGTTAGAGGATTAAAATCTCAGGGGGAGATAAGTCCCATTAATGCTCATTGGATACATGGAATCAAGTAGATTTTAGTAGAAATTTTAAAGAAAATCTAGGTAGAGCCAAAGAAATCAAAGGAAATTGAAGTCATTTTTAAGACACCTACAATGAAGATGGAAAACATAGTCATCTTGAAAGTGAAATGCAACCTCTACTAGTTGCGCCAAGATTCTCTTTACAACCCAGTATGGTGGTAGATCTCACATAAAAATATAAACACAGACTTAAATGTAAACGTAAACATGTAATGCTTAGCATTTAACATATTTAACATTTACTAAAAATTTAACATAAGCATGTAATGTTTAACATTTAACATACTTAAAATTTATGAAAAATTTAATCTAATCTTAACTAAAGTTGGCCCTAACGAAAAATCACGTCTCCCTCTCTATCTATATAAATTTAATTCCAAAAACAAATTGTGGAATTCTATTTGTTTGGAAACATTTTGGCACAGTGCAAAGTGTGAAATAATATTTCTTAGGAAGGATTTCAGTACTTGTTTGGACTGGGAAATAATATTTGTGGGAAAGGATTTCCACTTCTGTACAAACTGAGATTGATCTCTAGGTTTGATTTCCATTTCTCTTACTCCTAGCATGCATTTTATGTTTTTTTCTACGTTTTTTATTACAAAATTTAGTACTAGACTGTTATCAAACCAACTCAAAAAATAGAAGAGATAGATCAACGACTTCAAAATAAGCCACTTTGAGGGGGAAACCTCCTTTACATTACACAAATGAACAATTCTTGGATGATACAAATGAGAACACATCCTTTCTATATATAGGAGTCTAAGGGGTCACAATATAATCAAAGCTGACATAACAATAATATTCTAAGGGCACAAAAATAGCAATAGTGGGCTTCTATGGGGCACAATAATAACAATATGGTGACTACATGGTCACAACAATACAATAATGGGGTTGCACTAATAGCAACAAGGGACTACACTAGTAGTATAGGGAACTAACATGCCCCTCACCTTCAAAAAATGTTGTCCTCAATGCTTGAGTAGTTTTGGATGCTTCTATATAAAATTTTCATCCCCCCACGCAGAATCTTTAACACTTAAGTTCTTCCACTTGATGAGATACTATAAACTAGAAAATTATTAGGGTGAGCAAATTTCATGGGAAACATGGTATAGATGTTAGGAACACTTAAATAAGACATACACATTTTTCAGCCAATGAATGCTAACAATTTTTTTTTAAATAAATTAAAAATAGTTTAACTGTTTATAAAGTTAAACATTATAACTTGCTATGGTCAATGCAAAACTAATAGTGGTCAAGGGGAATATTCATTGCTAAAGTCGTGCATGGACGAGAACTAATAACTATTTATTATAATAGTTATTTTTTTTTTTTTTTGACAAGATCGGCTGCTATATATTGATTGAAAAAGGGAATAAGGCATGAAGCCATACATAGATTGCTTCGAGAGCATTACAAATCCAAGGAGAAAGCATGAGGTTCCTGTCCTTGAATTGATTTCTATAACTTCTAGCTAAAAAACATCTATTGCTACTATAAATTCGGACATACTGGTGGCACCAAAACTTGCATTTACAGCACATAGTTAATCAATGTCAATACGACTGATCTTTCTCGCTGTGGAATCCTCTGGGTTCTGGTCTGCTTCCATTGGCTTTGCACTTGAGGATGTTGATTTATCTTTCTGCTTTGCTTCCATGATTTCCTTTAAGATTGCCAGCGATTCCTCAGCGTGAATGCATCTATTGCTGAGTCCGTTGAACTGCTCATGAAGTGAATGAACTCGGTGGAGAAACAGGTTCATTTCTGTGCGGTATTTGCTGTGTAAAATTCTGAACTGCTCGTCAAATTTGGCTTCCAGGCTCCGGATCTGTTCAGCGTGCCTGGCTTCCATGTTCCGAACTTGATCTTCCAATACCCTTTGTTGAGCTCTGACCTCTTATAATAGTTATTAATTATAAAAATTATGTGTAAATAAAATAAATTCAAAAAAATTAGGAAAGAAATGCTCACGAGATCCTAAAAATTATTAACTATATAAATATAACTACTTTAATAAATAAAGGAAATAAATTCTCACAATATTCCAAAAACT
Source organism: Pinus tabuliformis (assembly GCA_031772625.1). Classification (NCBI taxonomy): domain Eukaryota; kingdom Viridiplantae; phylum Streptophyta; class Pinopsida; order Pinales; family Pinaceae; genus Pinus; species Pinus tabuliformis. The sequence continues at coordinate 65,013,232 of CM062812.1, forward strand.
AATATCTAATTATCATAATAGTTATTAATTTTGTTTGTTTAGTCTTTTTAAAATTTTCTTATCTAGATATAATGGAGTGTATTAAAAAGACAATATTTTGGAAACATGGTGTGTTAATTTTTTTCTAATTTTATAATAAATTATTCTTTAGTGAATTGAATGATATTGGCTTGTTGGGGCCTAACCCAGGTTCGGAATTAATTAGCCAAACAAATCCCTGTACTAATGGCCCTTTCGGAAATAGTCTGCAGAAAGCGGACTGAGGTCTCACCCGAAGTAGAATGGGGGGGTGCTGGAGCTAGGTTTCCACACCCTTGAGATATCTAAGAGTTTAAACTAGTCCAATTTTTCGTACCGATGTGCAAGTTGCTTTGTGTACTTCCTAGGTCTTCACGCCCTAATATACTTGCCTTTGTGCAGCCCTAACCAGGGGCTGTGGGGCTTCAGTGATGCTCGAGCAGCGCTCTGCTCTATCTGCCCAAGTCGCACCTAAGATCTTACTTATCTTCCTATGACTAGTCAATTATCTTCGCGAAACTTATTTACTTATACAACACATTCATAAGAGTTTGTGCAACAATTAAACAATACATTTACAATTTATACCCAATCATACTTCATCTGTGAACGGTGTTGGGAATGGGTCGTGCACACATGCGTCATTCAACTTCTTGAGGTCCACTCATATTCTTATCTCGCCCTTCTACTTCCTTTCCTGCACTACCATAGGGCTTACCCAGTCGGATTCTTCCACTAGCTCGATGATTCCAGCTGCTAGTATTTTGTCTAGTTCTACGTGGACCTTTTCCTTGTACTTCATATTCAAGCGATAAGGCCTCTGCTTAATCGACTTCGAGTTGGGTCTTAAGGTGATCTTAATCATCCCTAAATCACCAAAAATCCCCTTTAAGTCCGTGATCTTGGTTGGGAATATGTCCTGGTACTCACAGAGTAACTCAATGACCTTATCCACCCTCGTGTCATCCTAGCAGTAGCTGAGCGTTGCATACTTCAATTCGGCCTCCTTACCAATGTTTACCTGCTTTTTTTTACCAGCGTGGTTATTTCAAGGTCATCAATCAATGGCCCTTGAACCTTGTGATAGCCTTCCGTTCTTGGAATGTTAACTTTCCACGGATCTTCGTCGTCTTCTTCAATATTCACATTGTAACACTCCAGCACGTAGCTTAGCCGCGACACCCATTTAGGCTTAAGAACTTCCATTAGCTCTTGGGGTATTTTAAAAATAGCTGCTTTTACTTCTTGTAGCACATCATCAACAGTATCCTAGTAGTGATCCTCAAACATGAAGGTTAACAGGAATCCTTCGTGCAAGATATCCCATGCGTTTGTTCCATGGCGGAGCTCCATCTCTATATACCAATTCATGGGTATAACATCCAAGGTATGACATAACAGGTGCACCCACTCAGGTTGTGGCTCTTCCCCATAGACCTTTGTCCATTTGGCGAGGTGTGCGCGTGGATCATCCCATCCATCATACTTGTCTTTTAACCGCATCTGAGGATTCCCAAACTGCATGCGCTTCATCCTTTTGCATTCGCGCCAATCCTCAAAACTTATTTGGTGCGTACCCGACCACCTCGAAGTCATAGCACGCATTACCCATTTCAAAGCTTCGAACCGTCATTGTTCCGATGCTTCTCTTTCAAATTTTCTCAGGAAGTCATCCACCTCACTTAACCGATCATAGGTAGGCAGGTTTCTCACCTTCGTCGATACACAATGCCACGATCTCGTCATCATGTTATATTTCAGTGTGGTTACCTCATGTAATCAGTTCTGCCATCATTCTATTTCCTCATCTAAATCTGATGTGCATGAACTTTCACATTCCCATGAGATTCATCCATCCGTGATTGGATTCACTCAGTCTTGCTCTTGCGCAGTTATCTTGTAGATGCAATCTAACTCATCATTGCTATCATAGTCGCGCACTGGCTATGTGTAGTGCGATCCCTTTGCAGGGCCCAAATGTAAGACTATGCGCAAAGACTTCTTCTCAAAAATCATCTTGCACTTCTCCAGATTTATTTCTCCATTCATGTCAGTGGCCCAATCTATTCCTAATACCATGGGGTAGGGATTGCTATCATCAAAAATCTCTATCACTTTGAAATCTATTAGCGCGCTTGCTCCTTCGATATCTACTATGATTCCTTGTAATCGCCCCATAGGTAGGATATTTTGTTGGTTTTCCATTTGTAGTTGGATAGGAGACCGTTGTAGTGTAGGCCTCCCCATGCACTCCCATGTCTGCTTCGACAAGAAATTCGCGTCTGATCCTAGATCCAGAATCACTTGGTCCATCTCATATTCTCCAATCTACGCGGTCAATCTCATCTGCCTTCCCGTCCGCGTTTTGTGCTTTCTGAGCTTTTGGAATACACATGGTTCTCCTGGTGTAGTCCCAGCACATCTATTTATGGGTTTTTACAACCCCCTTAAAGCCTTGCTGTTGCACAGCAACTTCATGCATGTTTCGAGGAACGTAGTGAGCATCGATGTGTCCATTTTCAGCTCTAGTCTGTCTTTACTTCCTTAAGTGGAGGCATCAGCGAAGCTCCTCTTGGCTTACATGAACGTCTACCTAGCATGCTCCAAATCAAATTTTGGTTCCTTCTTTGGAGCCTTTCGAACCCAAGTCCTTTCTTCAGGCTGCTTATCTTTGTCATCTCCTATCGTAATTCCACTCCAGAGCACGATATTTACATTAGGGTCTTCCTCACGTGGCTCAGACATCATCATTTGCAAGTTTTGGGTCGGGGGAGGTTGAAGTGCTCCTTTATCGTGTAACCTCGCTATCAGTGTGGGAAAATCCTCCATCTCATGATCAAACAACGCACAATACAAGCATGATGGTCGCATTGGATTCATACAATCGTGGGCACAATGCCCTGGACCTCCAGCATTGTAACATATAAGCTATCTGCGACCTCTTCCTAGTCCCCCTCCACCTCGGCCTCGTCCATGCCCCTGAATTTCAGTGCACTCCATTCCTACATTCTGATCAAGGGGCCGCATTTCGGCCTGAACTCTATAGGTAGGAGTTCGATCCGTCATCAGCACATAACTTCTACAGGTGTTCTCATCATGTCCCACTGACCTACGGAAATTACAGAACAACTGCTGTCAATTCTGCGTATACTTTTATAATAAATGGCAGTTATTTGTAGCATGCTTTTCTCCCATTTGAAATATCGTGCACCATAGCACAGCCGCCACACTCGGTCTTACTTGTGCCTCCATTCTCAATGGCATTGGTCGTCCTCCTGCAAGGTAATTCACGAATACTGGGTAGTGGTCCTTGTCATGCCTCAGGCACTTGCATTTTATTGACCATACCTCATCATGTACCTCTAGGTGGGTTGTCCTATTTTGTTTCAAACACTGCATCTCAAGGCACAAGTTTTTCAATTGCGCATGAATATGTTGAACTCCCAGGTCGAGATATTCTATCGGGGTCTCCTACAATCTCATCGTGAACTCCAAGGCCTCAGCCTAAGTAGTTAGCCTCTGTTGTGATAGTGCGTTCCGTAGATGTGGCATTAACGATGCTACAAATCATTAGCAATGTTGCCCATATGTTAACGTCATGTTAGCTTTGCGAATTATTCACTTCAGCCTTTAATCTAACTCCCAAGGGGTCTCACCTGGTAGCATTGTGATCTCCATGAACCCAATGATCGACTATGCCTCTGACTTTGGCCTACAAATTCTTTGTTTAACGCAACTTGGATATACGCGATCCCCGCATTTGGATTTTCATTGGAATGCTTAATGTACTAGGTCAGCGCGCAATCTGGCAGAGCGCTAAACAACGTTGCCTTCTTTATATTGTCATCCATGACTCCCTGCGCTTCCCATACAGCTTTTATCACTAACCAAAACTGGTCCACATTTTCATTCCCTACTCCGTTGAACACTGGTAACATTATCAAGCTTGCCATACTGCTTCACAGTGGTAGCAGAGGTGTTATGGGAAAAGACGAGGGTGAATACGGTGAAACTAGCGGTGGTGTGGGTGGGGGTGGTATGCGGGGAATTCTCTTCCTTCTTAGATTGATCGCACTTCTTGGCAAGACCTTCGAGAGCTACTCTTCGCCCCCTCACGGAGGTGAAATCAAGGTGCTAGATTCTAGTTCTGTGCTACCTTTGTTTCTGTAGATTATCCCACTTCGTGAAGCCCCAAACATCAATTATTCACATAACCCATTTTTCACACAGTAGCATTTTAATCCAAGTGTTCAAATATCTAACGTACTTACCTCACGGTCCCTTGAGGAAGCGTCGTTCTGCCTCACTATAACTCACTGAAGTATCTACCGCAAATTCAGTGATGAATCCTCCTATGATTCGACTGAGCCAGTGACTCGAGAGCGTGCACGATCCTATCCTCTGATGCTTCCAATCTGCGCACCAATTCTGGAGTCCACACAATAGGTCTGTCAAGTTTACACCTTCCTTGGCTATCTGCTAGCTTCGCGATCCACTCGTATAGCTCATTAGGAAAAGACGTGAAGAAAATTTCATGGATCTCTATGTATAAGTAGTAGCCTAACCACTCTTCTTTTGATAGTCACGGGTTCTTGTTTTCTTACACCATGAACTCATGAATCTTTCTATCCAACCAATCTGCAATTCTCTTTTTTGTCGGATTCCAACGATACGACATCAAACATGTCCATGCAGATCTCGGTCTTGACAATGGAACCATTTGTTGGCTTGTTGGGGCTTGACCCAGGTTCAGAGTTAATTAGCCAAAGAAATTCCTGTACCACTTGCCCTTTTGGAAAATGTCCGCGGAGTTTAGACTCAGGTCTCACCTGATGTAGTATGGGGGGGGGGGGTGCTGGAGCGAAGTTTCCGCACCCTTTAGATGTTTGAGAATTTTGATTGGTCCAACTGTCCATACCTATGCACAGGTTGCTTCGCGCACTTTGCGGGCCTTCGCGCACCGATATACTTGCCTTCGCGCAGCCCTAACCAGGGTTTGTAGGGCTTGCACGCTACTAGAGCAGCGCTCTACTCTATTCGCCTAGGTCGCACCTAATATCTTACTTATCTTCTTACGCCTAGTCAATTATCTTCGCGCAACTTATTTACTTATACAACACATTCATAAGAGTTCACACAACAATTAAACGACAAACTTGCAATTTATACCCAAACATACATTAAAACAGGAAAAGAGACACAGAAATAGGGTAAACTTCTCTTTATTAATTCTCCCAATGGTTACAGACTCGACCTTCCCTGCACACTCAGCTACAGGGGTTCGCGCACTTAGCTGTGGACTACTAGGCCTATGTGCACTCAGCTGCAGAGCCTTCTCCTACCCTACAACCCAAAGACACACTTTACACTTCGACCCAATTGGTATTACTCAATTTTATGTTACTCTATTCCCTTTTATATACACTTAGAGCCTCGCTCTATTTATACAATCCATGGGTAGGTATATCAAGGTGACATTACATTACAAAACTAAGGGCGGACAACCCTGTGACTCTATTATAACTTCGCACTCCACACCCATAATTCGCGGAGTTTTTACAAAAGACATGGTCAAAACATAGGCTTTAAGCCCCAAAACATGCCTTGGGAGGATTCCATGCCCAACAAATGATTTGTTTGAAATTTTATTTATAAAACTTATATTAAAAATAACTATCCATTGTTGCTAATAAATAAAACATTAATTGAATATAATGCATATATAAAAAAATTACATAGTAAAGGATATCTAGATACAAATTCAAAGAATTTTTACATAATAGAGTATGCTTATAACCAATATAAATCCATCTTAAACAAGGATCTAGCATATGCCAAGAGGGATCAAATATTTTCAAGTGCAAGCCTCGTTTAGAGTATAAAATTTGAAAAGAAAAATTGCATCCGTCTCATTCCTAAATAAATCCCAACGAATAAATAGCAACAACGTATAATTTTTAATCGTTTGAAATGTATTTTTAAATGCTTAATTAAACTTATAAATTCAAAAAATATTTATTGATTTTTATGAAGTATTGAAAAAAAGATATAAATGTAAATCTAAAATAATGAGACTATGTCGAATGCTTTAACCATAAAATCTAAACTTACATATGATTATGCATATAGTTAGATCTATGATACCATCCAAAATAATTTCTAAAACAAAATTATTTCAAAAAAACCATGCAATTGGAGACCTGTCAATGTTCGAATTTAGCATTCCATTATCATCTAGTCATGAGTGCATCAAGCAACAAAATATTACTAAATACTAAGGACATTCAGAGACATACAATAATATTTATTTAAACATTACACACGATATTTATTAAAACATTACAAATGCAGATTACTATGTGTAATTTTAGTGTTCCATCATCATACATCTGGCAACAACAATTTTGTATTTAAATACAAAGGATGTCGAGAATAATAATATTTTTAATATGCTGAGCACCTCGAGTGACGTATAACAAATATTTATCAAGATATGAAAGACGTTGAGCAACACATAAATCGATATATTTAAATGTCAGGGAAGTCCAACTAAGAGAGAGGAGAACTTGCAGTCTTGGCAAGTGTAGCAACAATTTCTTAGGCACTGCTACTAGGTCAACACCTTGTAACAAGACCCAACCTCTACTTGGGTTAAACGCCACTCTACAATCTCATCCATTCACAGTTAGTTGTCGAGGAAATGAAATGGGTTTAATAGTTAGTAAGAAATTTAAAAAGATTAGTAATTATTTATCAAAAATATGATATGATTTTCTGATGAAAAGGAGCGCGATGAAAATCCATACAATAGAAAACAAAACTAGAATTGTTACCTATTTCTTGATAAAAAATTGAATGTATTAACCAAATGGCTAAATGGCTCTCCAGGTGACATACTTCAAAAGTGTATCAACATTCATACAAGCGCACTTTCATTGAGTCAAATGAGCCTCAAATATATAGGGTTTCACAATAACGGTATGGTTTCAACCATTCCCAGATATTAGGATATGAAGTCTAAGATTAGAGTCTCAAACCTATCATCATCATAACAATAATTTAAGTTTAGATTTCTTCATTACTTCCAACACTCCCCCTTAATAGAAAAAAATACTAAACAATAAAATACGCCTGTTAGTTTAGTCTCAACTAGACTTCTATAATTCTTATAAAATAAATATCGATCTTCCATGAACAATCTTCTATTCCGTCAAGGTAAGATTGTTTAACTTAACAGAACAATCAAAATCCACTGCGTGAGTAACGTCATAAAGTCAGTGTATATACACAAAACTACTCTTCCCATTATTATAATAAATATCTAGTGTAAACGATTTAAACAACAATGGTACTCCTACCCGAGATTTAAGAAATAAGACTCGACAAGACTTCAAGGCTCGAAGTGTGTGAATTAAAATAAAAAGCTAACCAACCTTGCAATGTTAAAAGTGTTAATTAAAATGAAAAATTAACTTACATATATTTATTAAAAATTATGTTTTTTTTTTTTTTTTCGAAGGTGGCAAAACCTATCAAACTCAGGTGTCAAACCAACAGTGAGGACAACCATCTCTGGCTGCTATCCGCGAATGTCGATTTGACGCATCACCGTTATCAAGGAAAACCACGCCACCTGTAATAACCCGCTGGTGGTCCGTAAGGGAGCAGGCTTTCACTCCTGCCAGATGCCTCTGGGTCTTGGGCCGTTAACCTGTTTCCTTACGTCCGAGGAAGACGAGCTCTTAGCCAAGCAGAAGCAGTTTTACGGCATACTCCAGGCCGATAAAAAATTATGTTATATAAAACTAATAATATTTTTTTTTGTATATATATAATTAATGTTATTTAAAAAAAATACATTTACCAAGTACATAAATTTAATGGTTACATAAATGACTAAATATTGGAATTAATTTAAACCATTCACACATTTTAATTGAAAACTTTTTATATCTCCGAGCCCACAACGTGCACAATGACGAAGGGAAACTTTCCCCTGTAAATAGGATTAGCCAATGCAAAATAAAACACCAATTGATTACATAATAAGGTTGTACTCAATCAAAGTTAAAATAAATAAATTAGAATAATATTAAAAGTAATACAATTTATTTTGTAATGGTAAACTATTGACAACATGTAAAAAAATAATTGGCAAACAAAATACTAAATGTTTAATACCATGACTACGGAATGTACAATAACATATATATTAGTTTTTCATATTTTTGTTGAAACTTTATTTTCCATCTCATGTATCAAATTGAGAGAGACACTCATCTGTGAGGTTGAAGTCTTGATTGTATACCTTAGAAAGAAGATATTGAGCACATGATCACTCATAGTTGAATAACGAGTAATACTTCACTTGATGACCTCATTCAAGGAGTGATGAACACTTTCTACGTCACAACATAGAGTCATGACCCTACCAAGCTTCCAGAGTTGCTCATTTCAAACAAGATTAATTTGAGAAGGTGTGAATTTCCTTGTCTAATTGTATGAGAATTTATATGAGGATAAGGTGCACCATCTATTTTCCCTATTTCCCTTTTTATATTTCAAAGAATATTAGAGATGAAACTAAGAAGCGTATGAATGGTCTAAACTATTTTTTCCTAGATATTGGGAAGTTCGGTGTGATCATCAACCATAAAACAAGGGTATCTTCTTAAAAACACTTCCACCACTTAATTTTTTTGCAATAATATGCTTCATAGGAGTTGAACATGTCACTTATAGGAATTGAAATTTAGTGAGACCATAAAAATCATTCTTTCTAACCACCCAAGGTAAGTCAATTAACATTAATGTCATGATTTAATGATAGATTATGGGACATTGATCCTTAGATTTGCCATTTTCTAAATTTTCTTTAGAGAATTATGTTTATATTTTTTAGGAATGCTAAAGTTCAAAAGTTTGGAGTCTTTTATTTAAATAATGTAGGCTACTATTAAAACTAAGGAAAAATAATTGAATTCTATGTGGATGAGAAAGCTCTATATGTGTATTCTTAAAAATGTAATCATCTATATAAAGTAATGCAGTCTTTCAATTTCTAGTCTCATAAGGTAATTTGAAATATTCTTCAACATATGTTCTTCTATTTTTGTGTGTGTGTGGTGTGCATGCGTGTGAATTTTAAGGTTACTATTGTTTCTTAATTTGATTAATTGTGATGTTAGAATACTTATGAAACTTTCAATCCCCAGAAGGGGTGAAGTGCATGGAAGAAAGGGGGGGTTTGGGATTATATCACCTGAGTTGTTAAATGGGTTGGGGAATGTGGTATCCCACACCCGGTGAGGCTTAATTTCACATGAAATAGCAGTCATCATGAAGGAAGTGGTACAAAGGAAATGTTGGTGGGAGGAGAATAACAAGGTAGCTAAGGAGTTTAATCATGTGATTAGTTTTATGGTAATAATTTTAAGCATGGTGTTGTGTATAGGGAATGTTGTAGATATTTAATTTGAGGGAATTGAGGTTCAGACTCCATTGTAATGAGGTCAAGTTAGGGAGGAAAACATCTGCATGTGGTGGCTGGAGGCTAGTGGAAGGAGTAGTTTAGTTACAAAAGAAAGTGCAACAACCCAACTATGAGTGCGTCTAGTGGAAATGCAATAGAAGTTGTAAGCCTCATAGGTCAAAGAAAATCGGAGTGGGACAAACCTATTTTAGTTATTAGTCATTTTCAAAGTCGAATTCAGTCTTGCACTCTAGTGGATTTTGAAATTTCTTAAGACAAACAAAAGGAACTCTAGCTTTCCTCCACCAAATTGGATAATTTTTTGGCTTCTAAAGGTTTTCACTAAGTGGGACAATCTCTCGCATCATCATTATTGGTGTCTGGGAGTTCCTCACCCTCCTCGTTGGATTTATTATTCTATTTTCTATTGTTCTATGATGCATGTGGGATGTTTTCATCCCCTGTTTCTAATTTATGTTAAGCTAGGTAATAGTTGATTCCTTTTCAAATCCTCGGGGAGTTTATTATGCTAGTAGTGCATTTTCTAATGTAGTACATTCGTTTTGAATTCTATTTTTCTATGGTCTCAGCCAACATTATGATATATGTTGGGCTCAATAGGGTTTAATTAGTTACCTAAATAGGCTATCTCAGCCTCAACCTCTCTTAGGCTCAAGAGGGTTTAATTAGTTACCTGAAAAGGCTATCTCAGCCTCAACCTCTCTCAGTGTCATATACATATTGTTATTATGTGGTGAAGTGCTTTTTCATAGGAAATTTTCTAGTGGGTTGAATGCACCTAAGGTTGATGGGTTTTTGTGGTAGTGGAACAGGGTAGGATGCATTGGTTTTGGGGTCGTAACATTTTAGGATGGGTGGTGGTATGGTTCGATGAACCGACATCAAATGCTATGGATTTTTGTTTGGATTTGTGTCAGAATAATATGTAGCTGCAAGGGGATTGTGGGGAGGAAGATTGAATTTGAGGGGCCATATCCACTATATTTGGTCATTGTCATTATCTTTTGCATTGTAGGAGCTAGCGTTTGTTTCTTTGGAGTGAGGGTGTGGTCCATAGTTGGGTGTCGATCTTCAATGGGAGGGAGCCTTATTCATTTTTAGACAATTTGTAGGTTGGATAGTCATGCCATGTCAAAGGGCCCATGTTAGGGATGGGGCCACTTGTTATGAGGAGAGAGCCCCATGAGGTAACTCTCTATTGCATCACCATATAGCAAGGTACATTTAATGCTATTCAGAACTTACACCATACCATATTCAAGAAAATATTACCCATGCAAAAGGAGAGGCATCATCCCATAAAACCACTTTCTCTCATATTGAGGAGTTTATGGAATGGAAAGAATCAATTTCAAACATGGGGCATATAAGAGGTAAATCTACTAGTACATGCAAGCAATGGATGTAACTGAGGGAATTAATTTTCTACTTGGAAGAATCATTTACAACTACTATGAATCCTGGTTGGACATTATCCATTCATTGCACCACCTACACAATCACCTAACGCTCTTGATTATAGGATGGAATGAGTTTAGGGACACTTAGGCATTCCCTTGAATGCAGGGCAACCTATAGAAGGTGCATAAGACGTCATGGTGATGGTTGTCATGTTTCATTTTTACACTTGCAATTCTGTTGTGTTGAGGGTTTGGTCTGGAAGTGGTTTTCTGTTCTGTATATGGATGGAGATGAGCCACAGGCTCTGCCTGCACTGACTATGGGTTGTGCTACTTGTTGGTGTGGCTCTATTGCTTGTTCTGGTGACTTGTTTGCTTGGCTCCTTGGCATAACATGACGGTTTTCTCGTTCGTGTAAGAAAATGACCATTGTATTAATCTTGTTCGGTCTTTCAACTGGTATTTGTTCTTCGGTTCTCTCATTTTATTGTGGTTCTGTTTGCTAAATTTGGTTAATGGCTTTGCATGCTTGAGGTTGCAGTCACGGTGGCCTCTTTCTGCTCACAATGTCTCTTCAGGTAAGCTTTCTATCCATGTTTTATGTTTTCCCTCATCTTTTTCCGGTTCTAACATGATTGCTCCTCGGTCTCAAGTTGTAACCGTGGACTATGGCTCAATGGCTTGCATTCTTTTCGCATGGATAAACCCCCAGGTAAATGATTTTCTCACCGTGTATAAAGTTCATTATCCTTCATTTGTTTTCCTCTGCTTATAGTTGGTTTGATAGGATTGCCCTGTTCTGGTCTCGCAGGTGGGGGGTTTGCTCCTGGACGTGGTTGGTGTGAGTGCCTTGGCTCTTACCCGGTAGGCTCTGCCACTGTCATCAATTCGTGTTTCAGATTAGGGTCTGTCGATTTTTGTTGGACTGAGTTCCGAATACTTGTTCGTTTATGCCCCTCGGTCGTCGCTATGCGACCTGGGTTAACTTGATACAACCCTTGTTTATATTTTTCTCTTTTGTAACTGTAAATTTGTATTGAACGGTGACTGTCCCAAAACTCTCGTCTAGGGTTTTGTTGGTTCGTTGGTTTTGTTTTCTTTTCACTCTATCAGGTGGGTTAACCCTCGATTGTCATATGTAAACAAATGTATGCTTTTTTTTCATTGGAATGAAAGAAAATTATGATGGATTGAGTTACACTTGTTACCTGTGTCTGGGTTTGATTACTTAGCGTTCAGGTTCTCATTATTGCTCAGACTGTTTGTAATGCACTTGACTTTTCCGGCCGTGGGCTTTATTGTTGATTGCCAACCTTCGTGTTGGAAACTCGTGTGCAATTTCTTACTGTCTGTGTCTGTTCTTTAGGAGAGAAAGCAAATGAAAGTATACGCATGCACCATATCTACTATTCTGGTTTATTTAATGATTAGGGAAGAGAAATATAGATAAATGTTACAAGACTGTTACAGATGGATGGATTCGAAAATGAAAGAAAATTTCTCTGTCTTCTATTACTGTACTCGTATGCTGAACCCTCAGAATGATTTACAATTTTGTATTTGTACTTGTTTGTCCACAGTTATCTAAACTATGCGTAGTTACTTTTCAATTGTTTAGTTTATTAGTTACATAACTGTTAGTTCATTCAGTTTTTCTTGCACTGCAAGATTTTTACATTTTGACATCATTGTCTTTTTCTTTTCTAAAATGAAAGAAACAGTTAGAAGACCATTATTCACTAAAAGACAAACAATTGTGACAGTGACCCTAACTAACTGTATTGTTTCCTAACTAATCATGAAATTAAAAAAAAACAAGTCCCTACATTCTGTTTTGAATAACTAAACATAAAGAAACCAAACGCTTATAAACTTTCCACCTTTGCGGAGACCAATACCCGGTCATGGTGCCCTTAGCTAGATTCTCCTACATCATTCCTTAGCTTTCTTAGAATTCCAAAAATCAAATTTGGTCTCAATGGATGACATTATCATCACCACCACCACCCATAACAAAAAAAATACAATAATTTTTAAAATAATAATAAAAAAAAATGATAAAAAAACATTTTAGAAATGAAAAAATTTACAAAATAAACCATCTTTAAATTATAAATCTAATAACAACAATATATAGTTTTTAAATATAACTGAAATTTTATCCTAACTCAATGTTAATATATGGTTCAATAATATCCTGAAATTTTTTTCCCAAAAATTAAACCTATTCGAGTCATAAAATAATTTAATTAAAATTTTAAATTTATATACACAAAATTCTTACTAGGAAAATTCCTCTCAAATCTCACCACTCTAAGTCATTTCTATTTTCTTATAATTAAAATAATTTACTATAATACCCTAAGTTTAATCTAGAGATAAATATAGAAACATTGAATGAAGCTTGCATTCGTAGTGAGTAACATATGTTAAAATAAATATTGATTAAAAACCAACGTTTGAAAGCACAAATCACGAAGAATGGGAACTAAACAAAAGCTATCAATGTTTTACATTGGTTAAGCCACGTAATGGGGCACGCAAAAAAACATCACATAACATTTTAAAAATTACATACCAGTTCTATAGACCACCTAAAATTTGTAATTTGCATAATTGAAAAATATTACATGTGTATAATAGGTGTCCATAAAGGTAGAAAAGACATTTAAAATTGTTAAAGCCATGCCCTTTATTCAACTTTTCCGAGCCTTTGGTCACCCTAGTCTCCCTTTGTCATGTCGTACTTGACACGAACTCACAGCATTGACACGTGGATAATGGAAATGCATGATATGTTATCTCAGAATTGGGGAGGATTGATTTGTTGAATTTGAAAAAGATGATTACACCTCTCACAATCACATATTTTATTCCATTATAAGGTAGTATACGGAAATGATATTATAAGTTGTTCCTCTATTTAAAATGATTAGTACCTCAATGCCTAGCACAGCTGTAAGGGAACCACTCAATTCAGAGTCAAACTCATCTTAATCCAGAGTCCAAAAAAATCACTATGTTCAGTACACATAATGTAAGCTCCAAAATCTTCTCACACATCGGGCATTCAAAAGGTAAAGAGTATTAACTTGTATGATTAAAAGATGACAGCTAAACAGTTTTTATGATAGAATATTTTTATATTTCAATTTTTATGATTTTAATATTTTCATATTTCAATTGCATAAAGATTCTATTTGTTAAAAAGGAGGATATATTGAAGAGTAATTTACAGCAAAAGTAATATTTTTTTAATACAAATAGATTTTTATTATTAGAAAATTTTAAATATTTAAAATAATAATTATATTATTAAAAATGAATTATTATTCAAAAACTTATTATACAGCTTACAAAATCTATCACAATCTTACATACATTAAATATCGATTGATAAAAGTTAAAGTAAATTGTGATTATAAAATTATTTTGTAAGATTAGATGGTTTATGTCATATATGGTGAAAGGTTATAGGTTCCAACTTATAGGGAATAGGTAACTAGGGTATTAAAATTTAGTTGTGCAAAGTGAGGAGGTGGGTTCACAATCTACACAATGAAAGTCAATTAAGCACAATATCAAATCTGCATCAATACCAAAATATGGAATATATGAATAGACATATATACATATAAAAATAAAGCATGCTTCATGTTATATGGCTTGAAAAAAAATTGAAAAACATTTGAGAGTTGCTAACCTAACATAACATATTATATATATATATATATATATATATATATATATATATATTTCTCTTATGCATTAAGATCTAAAGTTAAGATTGTCTAAATTATTTTTTTTAAGCTTATCATACAAGTTTTTTCTTTTTATTATAATTTTCTCTTATGTAATAAGGTTTGATATTTAAAATCTAGTGTAACTAATTGTGCATGTCTAAGTGGTTTTTTGCACACTCGAGAGGTGGCTTCACACTCTACACAATGAAATCCACTTCCACACTCAACACAACTACAAATTAATATAAAAAATTAATTATGCTGAAATGAAGAGGAAGGTGCTTTGATTGTGTAGAGAAATCTTTCTCCTCACTATGTGTAAGGTAAGTTTTAGGGCCCACCATAATTAATCCGAAAGGAATTTTCTTTGTGGGCTTGGGGTGAGTGAATATTGTTCACCCCAGCCAATATGAAGCCTTCATTTTTGTCGTTCAAACTAATTAAAATCTCACACCTGTCCAATTGATATCTCACACCTCATTTTACATCTAACATGTGGATGATAATTATTGTTGGCTCTTTCAATGTGTTTTTGCACTCCAGAGGCCCATTTGCATAGAAAAGGCATCATGTGGTAACCATGGTGGTTTTAGTGTTGATAAACTTGAAGAACATCTTAAAATTCACCTTCAATGAGTGCATTCTTCATCCTAACCTTCAACGAGTGTCGGCTTGTTTCTAACATCGACGCTTTGTCGAGGAGGGTTCAACATTAATGTCCCTGGAGCTACATGAGCTTCCAAATATTTGATCCCCTCAACTTTTTTTTTAGTTGAGCTGATGGATTCAATTAATTACCTAGTAAGAAGGATGATTCATCATAACATCCCCTCGCCAAAGGCATCCATGATGACACCCAACCAAAGAAAGAGGCAAGAATATCACTCTCAATCTCAGTAGAGTAGATATGTTGACAGCTTTTGTAACACCCATCCCGTGTGTAATATATTATTGTAAACCTAAGCTATGTTAAAGCTAGGTGTGATATCCTCCCTTGTGTGTTAAATGTTGTAAACCTAAGCTGAGGAAAGCTAGGTTTGATACCCTCCTTTGTGGGTTAAACTATTCAAAACCTAAGCTGAGGAAAGATAGGTGATATGTAATATGAAAATCAAATGTGGTTTTAAATAAATTAATAAAATAATTCACTTGGAGGGTGGAGCACCAAGAGAGAGGATATGCTTGCCAAATCCCATTGGGATAGAGATGAATTTTTCATGATGAACTTCTAGATTTGATTGTAGGTAAGCTTGGATGGATTGGATATCCATCGGATGGATGGAAGATAAATATCCATTGGACATAAAATCTTTCTGGGAGATAAAGACAAGCTTTTATGTGGAAAAGCATCATGGGAGATAAAGATGAGCTTTTCTGGATAAGACCTAGGCAAATGGGAAAATCCATAAAGCGGGATATTGCTAATGGTAACTAAATCATGAAAGAGGGTATTAAATACCCAGTGCATCGATCAATTGAGGATAGTTGATCCTTGCCAAGATCTTCACCTCGGGGGGAATCAATGGTGATTCATGGCTGGGTGGTGGTGCTCCTCCCTCCAAGTGAGGTTTAGTTGGTGTCAGATGTGTGGAATGTGTGTATGATGATTCCTACTCTCTCTCTCTGTTATTATTCTAGTTGTTTATGAGAAGAGTTCTTAAATTTTTTGTCCATGAGAATGCTTGATGAATAGTATATGCTTACGTATTAACAAATTTAATGATGTTTCCCTCTAATCTGATGAGATTCACTTGTATGGTATGTGTTTTCCTTACTTGTTATGAGACTAAAATCATTTAGCAAAGATATAAGGATGCTTAAATTTATCTCTATTATGGGAATGATGGATTTCTTATGCATGTTGCATTCGAATGTAAAGTTAACTGTAGAAGCATGTTTAGTGGATAACAGTCCTAGGACCTATTCATGGTAGAATTTTCATGTGACAAATATTCATAAATAGGTTATTGATGTTAATGTTTTATTATTTAATGACTGTAGCTATTATGGGCTTGATGTGCACGTCAGTATTATATGGCCTATTCACTACAGAAAAGTTGGGAAAATAAACCATTTTTTTAAATTGCACCTTTTATTTTATAATAAAAATGAAAGATTATAACAATTTTATGTTTTATATTATTACTAAATTATAAAATAAATTTATTACAATAATAAGTGATAAAAGATTGAAAATAAAGGTAATGGTTTCAATGGTTGCAATGCATCATAGTAAGTGTCTCTATTCTTAATTAATTTATTAAATGTTATGTAGAGTGAGGAAGAAACTAGTACATTGAAATCTCTCCACACAATGAAAAATCTATCCAAAAAGTTGTCTAGACAGTGAAAGTTCAACAATATGCAAGACAACCTTTAAAAACAAAAAAGAAATGCTTTAGAAACAGCGTGGTCTTACGTTTGTGATTGCATTTGTTATATTATTTGAGAACATAGATGATCCAAATTTCTAGCTTTGTTGTAATTGAATGTGATGCGGTCTAGATAAAGGGGAGGGAAGTAGAAACAAGGATTTGAAGGCATCACATCCTTGCATTTGTGAGCATCGTCACAAATTGGGAGGAGTGGGTGAGCTTCACATGCACGAATGGAAACACTTGCTTAGTGAAGCTTAAGCTTATCAAACAGTGCAAAGCGTCTTTGACCTATTGTTAGGTTGTTCTAACCCACAGCTCCATCTGAATTTATTGAGCCGCATCATAAATTTTAATTTTAGGTTAGGAAAACAATACCAAGGATGGAGCATGGTGAAACAATTTAGGCAAACAAGTGATGGCAGAATGATTCTCACGTCCATCTAAATAACAATGTAACACAATAACCCAACAAATCAAAATGGATAAATGAATAAATCGAGATGAAATAGTTTACGCTAACTAATGAATCGAAGTTATAAAGTTTGTGCTTCACTGATAATAGGGTAAGTAGCTTCAACTTGTAATATTCATATGTTACATTGCATGCATTGAAACATGTATAGTGCCAAATAGGAAGTGTGCATATATTATATAATTGTAAAGATAGTAATCAGATTAATATCTAAAATGAAATTTGAAAACTCCATATTGCATTTATGTCAAGCTCTCAATGATGAGGAACATAGTGATATATGTTTCAGTGGTATATCTTCCTATATATGAAATAGTTGCATGTTTATCTCATATATGTTTTTGGTGAGAGGTTATAAGTTCCAACTTATAGGGAATAGGTAACTAGGGTATTAAAATTTAGTTGTGCAAAGTGAGGAGGTGGTTTCATAATCAGCAAAATGAAAGTCAACTCAGCACAATATCAAAGTTGCATCAATACCAAAACATGGAATATATGAATTCACATATATACATATAAAAATAAAGCATGCTTCATGTTATATGGCTTGAGAAAAAAATTGAAATCGAAAAACATTTGAGAGTTGTTAACCTAACATAACATAACATATATATATAGATATATGTAGATTTTCCTCTTATGCATTAAGATCTAAGGATAAGATTGTTTTAATTTTTTTTTTAGCTTATCATACAAGTTTTTTATTTTTATTATAATTTTCTCTTATGTAATAAGGTTTGATATTTAAAATCTTGTGTAACTAATTGTGCATGTCTATGTGGTTTTTTGCACACTCGAGAGGCAGATTCACACTCGACACAATGAAATCCACTTCCACACTCAACACAACAACCAATTAATCTAAAAATTTAATTATGCTGAAATGCAGAGGAAGGTTCTTTGATTGTGTAGAGAAAGCTTTCTCCTCACTATGCACAAGGTAACTTCTAGGACCCACAATAATTAAGCCGAAAGGGATTTTCTTTGCGGGCTTGGGGTGAGTGAATATTGTTCACCCCAACCAATATGAAGCCTTCATTTTCATTGTTCAAGCTAATTAAAATCTCACGCCTGTCCAATTGATATCTCACACCTCATTTGACATCTAACACGTGGATGATCATTGTTGTTGGCTCTTTCAATGTGTTTCTGCACTCCAGATGCCCATTTGCGTAGAAAAGGTATCATGTGGTAACCACGGTGGTCTCAGTGTTGATAAACTTGAAGAACATCTTAAACATCACCTTCAATGAGTGCATTCTTCATCCTAACCTTCAACGAGTTTCGGCTTGTTTCTAACATCGACGCTTTGTCGAGGAGGGTTCAACATTAAAGTCCTTAGAGCTACATGAGCTTCCAAATCTTTGATCCCCTCATATTTTTTTAGTTGAGCTCATGGATTCAATTCATTACCTAGTAAGAAGGATGATTCATCATAGCATGCCCTCGCCAAAGGCATCCATGATGGCACCCAACCAAAGATAGAGGCAAGAATATCACTCTCAATCTCAGTAGAGTAGATATGTTGACAGCTTTTGTAACACCCCTCCCTTGTGTACTATATTATTGTAAACCTAAGCTATGTTAAAGCTAGGTGTGATATCCTCCCTTGTGTGTTAAATGTTGTAAACCTAAGCTAAGGAAAGCTAGGTTTGATACCCTCCTTTGTGGGTTAACTATTCAAAACCTAAGCTGAGGAAAGCTAGGTGATATGTAATATGAAAATCAAATGTGGTTTTAAATAAATTAACAAAATAATTCACTTCGAGGGTGAAGCACCAAGAGAGAGGATATGCTTGCCAAATCCCATGAGGAATGGGATAGAGATAAATATTTCATGATAAGCTTCTAGATGTGATTGTAGATAAGCTTGGATGGATTGGATTTCCATGGGTTGGATGGAAGATAAATATCCATTGGACATAAAATCTTTCCAGGAAATAAAGGCAAGCTTTTATGTGGAAAAGCGTCGTGGGAGATAAAGATGACATTTTCCGGATAAGACCTAGGAAAATGGAAAAATCCATAAAGCGGGATGCCACTAATGGTAACTAAATCATGAAACAGGGTATTAAATACCCAGTGCATCAATCAATTGAGGACAGTTGATCCTTGGCAAGATCTTCACCTCGGGGGGAATCAATGGTGATTCATGGCTGGGTGGTGGTGCTCCTCCCTCCAAGTGAGGTTTAGTTGGTGTAAGATGTGTGGAATGTGTGTATGATGATTCCTAATGTCTCTCTCTATTATTATTCTAGTTGTTTATGAGAAGAGTTCTCAAATTTTTTCTCCATGAGAATGCTTGATGAATAGTATATGCTTACGTATTAACAAATTTAATGATGTTTCCCTCTAATCTGATGAGATTCACTTGTATGGTATGTGTTTTCCTTACTTGTTATGATATTAAAATCATTTAGCGAAGATATAAGGATGCTTAAATTTATCTCTACTATGGGAATGATGAATTTGTTATGCTTGTTGCATTCGAACATAAAGTTAACTGTAGAAGCATGTTTAGTGGATAACAGTCCTAGGACCCATTTATGGTATAATTTTCATGTGAAAAATATTCATAAATAGGTTACCGATGTTAATGTTTTCTTATGTAATGACTGCAGCTATTATGGGCTTGAGGTGTATGTCAGTATTCCTTTGACCATACTTAAGGATTTGGAAAATGATAACTATAGTGTGTGATTTTAGTGATTACCATAATGTCTCCTTGAAGTCATTATTCTGGAATGGTCATATAATAATGTTAATATAGTTGTTACATTTAACCTCAAGTGGTAACTCTCGTGCATGTGGGAGACTTAGGGGATCATGTTTCTAATTGAGGAATTACTTCCGATAAGGGTAGTTTAATTAGTTAGTTATGCATGTTGAACCAAGGGTTGGTTAGATCACCTTGATGATGCTTAATTATATTAATGACACATGGTCAATTCCAGCCATAGTAAATGTAAGATAATACTCCATTAATGTCAGCGTGGATTAACCAGAAGATTACATAGGTTGCATGCCATGATTATTCCTTCACACTCAATAACAATTCCGCTATATATAAGTTATTTATATGAGTCTAAGGGGTTCCATTATGGATACGATAAGGCATAAAAGAATGATGCACTATTATGAGATTGTATAAGATATTAAGAAATTAGTATAGTAATAGGAATAATACTTGTTCCTGCCATGATAAAAATATTACATAAGGCAATAGTTAGATCTCAGTTGTAAACAAAGAAAAATTTACAGAATTGGGAGCCTAATAAGCTATTATTCTGGGATAGGCCAAAGGGATATGTTAAAAATGGTATCGGATCATCAAGTTCAAACCTTACGGCCTATGGGTCAATACGCCTCCATAGGGTATGGAAAAAAAATTAAGCCCTAAGTTGGCCTCCCTCCTACAAAGTCTATGAAAGGGTCTAGGTATAAGCGTTAAATCTAGATTATATAGGATTTAAAACTAAATATTAAAATTGTTCTTGCACATATGCATGGTTCTTGATGCAGGCCAAAAGGATAAAAGTTTAAATTTAAAATTTAAAGCATGTGCATATTATCTTGGTTTCTTCCCACCAAAGGAAATTAGGATTTTTTAAGGATGAATCCAATTACTAACACGATTAATAATAACAATACATTACATATCACATGTTAAAGAATTTAAAACTAATGGTTTGGATCTATGGCATGGGAAGAGTATGTTAAAGGAAACCCTTAAACGCCACACCAATAGAACATGTCTTTTGGATGGACCGTATGGTGTCAAAATTAGGATTTGGTTACCCATCCAAATTAAGGTTCGCCTATGTTAAAAAACCACATGCGAGGTTGTATACGTATGGAGAATTTGTAGCATCAAGGGGAATTACAGTTCCTTCAGTGCAATCTAACTATCAAGCCATCTATATCAAGCCATTTATTGGTTGACAAAAAAAGGGTAGTTTCCACTTGTTTCAATATTTAATTGGTTACTACTACTAACCAATGCTAAACTTGCTAAGAAGGAAGGGTCTTTAGTAAAGGTGACAGATTCAAGACGAAGTGCTCAATTAGCCAAAGAGCCATTCATTAAGGGCTCAACTGCATTTTAAGGTAGGAAATGAATTTTTTTCCCTCACAAAAAGAGTATACAACCTTAAATACAACTATAGTCTCTCCTCTTCCATAAGATGGCGAGGGTTTGATTCATTCATTACCCAATCCAAATTAGCGGATGCAGTATTTTCCTCATACGTTGTGCAGAGATGGATAGTCACACCACCATCGATATGGAGTGTGTAGATTTGTTCGGATGATCAACAATACAGAGGAAGATTGTAAAAAAAAAAACCCATGAAAGCCAGGTCATGGAGGGAAGCATCACCATTGAAGCACAGAGTGAGAAGAGGCCTTAGATGCATGTAGATGAACAAATCGGCAATGAGTGGTTTAAAATTGTAGAAAATGTTGCCATATTGTTGTTTCTCTCTTTTAGATGACTGACTTTTGGATGCTTATCACAAAATGAGCCCCAAAATCAGAGAAACAACACCTTTTAAAGAATAAAACTACATCAATCATATTGATCACTACATGAGGCCGGATAGACTTACCCACCCCCCCCCCCAAAAAAAAAAAAAAAAATCAAAGAATGGTGCTCATAAAAGCAATCAATAATAAAAATTAATTTAATATAATACAGATATGGTTTATCCGAAAGAAGTTAAGATTTACCTATAGTCAAATTCTAACTGCCATTGGTATACAAGCATTGCTCACATGGGGCAAGGACATTTAGGATGGCAAGGCGGCAAGTTTCCATCATGTGATCTGAAAATCACTCGTGAGTGATCTTAGTTAATTACTTAATTAATGAAGGTATTACAAACTCATGTATTGGTGTGTGTCTATGCTATCTTAGGCAACGGATCGATCAGATTGCAAAATACACAGACACTAGAAAATGGAAAACAGTATGAGAAACACAGTAAGCAAATACAAGAACACAACAAATTAATAAGGAGTTCACCTAATCCTCCTGGGCTACGTCTCCAATCCAACTCTCAGTGGTGGTCTTTTCTTATTGTGTCTTTAAAGCAGAGTTTTATAATGAGGAGCTCAATTTGAGTCTCCTGAAACAGACGATGCTTAGTAGGGTGGTTCCTGGATTCCCTATGCCACTAGAGTGCACAGACTCTTTCCTTACCAAGTATCAACCTCTCTGGTCTTTAATGGGATGAGTCCAATGTGGTGCTCAATTGCCGACAGATATCCTCACAGAGATTGCTTGAACCTCTCAAGCTTGGTTCTGTCTGCTCGATGCTACCTTAACCCTATAGGTCAGCTCGTCTCTCTATTTTCTGCTTCTTGCTTCACTGCCTCTTTCTTGCTTGTCTTTATTCTCGTCCTTTTGTGTTTTGTTCTCTATCTGTTCATGGCTTAAAGCCAATTTGTCTCATGATTGTTCGCTTCCTCTTCCACCTGTTCGGATCGCCTGCTGTTGTTCATTTGGAGTTCCCGGCCTTTGCATCATCACCAACATCCCACAAGGAAGTGGCCACTTGTCCTCTCACGAACTGCACTAGCTCTTCCTCGAATGGTTCGGTACGTCAGTTACGCTATGTAATGATTCATCCGCCAACTCAGCAGTCAAATCAGACTCCAAACCTTATGTATTGTACCTTATTTTCCCTTCAGATCTGGTTTCTCATTGGGCGCAATCTCCGTTGTCAGATCTGGAGCCCCCAAATCCTACGATGTTCACTCTTATCACGCGGTTGACTTGTTCGACCGTTAGCCAGCGATGAGAGGTGGTTTTCTCTCTCATCCGCTGGACACGCGTCATGCAATGTATGGAATCGCTTGTCCTCCTACCAAATCTGCTTACTACCCAATATGCCTCCGATATTCTGCTAGTTCTGGAGTGCATGGCCTACCTTCTGCTTTAGCGCTTTCACTACGGTCTCCCGACTTCCCATGTGACCAAGCACTTCAGGGCTTTTCCTTCTCGAGGGTTTTGCCTAACGATGCGAGATTAGAAATAATTATGCATCAGAAACGACCTCTGTTTTCCAGTTTACATCCTATGCAGTCTCCATGGGCCTTGGTCTGTGTGCTATGGCCAAGGTCCTTATTGTTCCTTACTGGCTACAAACTACCACTGTCTAGAGGTCTTCCTGATAGCTCTTTTTTCTTAAATTTTTTAAGTTTGTCCTAATTTTATATGGTCATAGAACTTTTCTAGTTTTCATGGATCCAATTCGAATCATAGCCTTCCCACTGAAAAAGCTTTTGGACCACCAAAAGTTGGTTTTCAAGCATTGACTAAGTGAGGGTACGATTGTCTCACTTGTCCAATCTCTATCCACTTTGCACTGCTCGACTTCGAACCCTTGAGCCCAACTCTGAGGTACTCAACATCTCCCTTGTGTGTCGTCCTCACCTTCCTATCGAGAATTGTGTCTTCTTGCAATTCATTATGATATTCAAGTAACAAGTCATCAATAGAAGGCAATTGACTCTACTCTTCAGGATCTTCAATTAGCGAAGGTTCAAACAATCTCAAGCAATCTGCATTTATGACTGAGTAGATGTGCATGTAAGCTGGTAGATCAAGGAAAAAATCATTCTCACCAATCTTCTCAAATATCTTGAAGGGTCCATACCTGATAGGCTTTAGCTTTTTACCTTCACCTTGCATCCTGTCCTTGCTGATATACAGCCAGACTTGGTCACCAACTTGGAAACTATCCTCTGTCTGATGCTTGTCATGCCCTACCTTGTATTTGGCTTGGCTCTTTTCTAGTTGCTCTTGTACTGCCTGGTGGATCTCTTGGATTTGTTCAATGAACCTAGTTTCCCTGTCCACATCATTATGTCCCTCAACTGTGGTGTCTTTACCAAAGACAAAATCCAAAGGAGACCTAGGTGTGAAACCAAAATAGGTCTCAAAAGGAGATCTCTGTGTAGAAGAATGTTTTGCTCTATTGTAAGCATGCTGCACATAACATAAATGTTCATCCCAAAGCTTAGGATGCTTGCTGCAATATCCCTTGAGTAACTAGATCATTGTCCTATTAACTACTTCTATCTGGCCATCAGTTTTTGGATGGAAGGTTGTGCTTTTCTTCAGTTTGGTGTCCATCAGTTCCCACAGACTTGACCAAAACTTTCCCATAAATCGGGTGTCTCGATGAGATACAATGGAAGTGGGTAATCCAAAATGAACCCATACATGTTGAAAGAATAGTTTTGCAGTTTGTTCAATTGTAATATGTTTATTAAAAGGTATGAAAATACTCATTTTGTTGAACCTATCCACAACAACATACAGATAATCATGACCTTTCCTAGATTTAGGCACTCCAACAAAATCCATGGAAACACTCTACCAAGGGTGAGAAGGAACTGGTAATGGAGTGTACAAGCCTAGTTTTCTATTGCCGGGCTTTCTTTTTGCACACATAGTACACCCTCTTACATATCTAGAAATTGTCTCGTTCATTTTTAGCCAATAACAAAATCTTTGCAGCTGTGCAATTGTTTTACTTACCCCAAAGTGACATGATATTAGAGAAGTGTGTGCTTCTCAAATTATCTTTACTCTTTCATTTTTTGGAATGCATAACTTCCCACAATGGTATAAGAGTCGGTCCCTTATATGATAATCCAATTCTTCTACTTATTTCCCTTCACTTAAAGTTGGATATACATCTTTAAACTCTATATCTTGAGCATATTGTTCAATGTAACTCTCATGTAAGAAAGAATTATTCTTAAGTATAGTAGATGCATTTCTAATTGGTCTTGATAACATATCTACAACTTTATTGTGCATGCCCTTTTTATATCTAATGACCAAATGAGACTGTTGTAGAAAACCCATCCATCTATAGTGTCTTGATTTCTGAAACTTAGTTTGGGAGTGTAGATATTGAAGTGGTTGATGATTCGTATGTATTACTGTCTCTTTGCCCATTAAGTAATGTTTCCACTTTTTCACACTCTGTACTAATGCATACAATTCTTTATCATATGTAGGATAGTTAACTTCTACAGAATTAAATGTCTCAGAATGATAACATATGGATTTACCGTGTTGTGTCAACACTGCTCCCATGGCATAGTCACTGGCATTTGTTTGGATCTCAAATGGTCTTTGAAGATCAGTCAGTGCTAGTACAGGTGTTGTACTAATCTTTTCTTTCAAGGTGTTAAAGGCTTTCCGCTATTTGCCTCCCCACTGAAACACCTTGTTCAATCCCGTTAAAGCATGTAAGGGAGCTGCAATTGAGGAAAAGTTAGAAATGAACTTTATCCAGTATTATGCTGCTCCTAAGAAGCTTCTAACTTCTGTAGTAGATTTGGGTTTAGGCCAGTTCACAATGACTGCCACTTTAGAGGGATCTATCTTCAATTCACCACCCCCTACTATATGACCTAAAAAATTCAGAGATGTTTTTCCAAATTCACATTTTGAGAGTTTAACATAATGTTTTTCCCTTTTCAAAACATCTAGTGTCTTCTTAACATGCTTTAAGTGTTCTTCCCACATTTTTCTAAATATCAGAATGTCATTCAAATACACAATAACAAAATCATCAAGACAAGGTCTGAGCACATCATTCATTAATCTCATGAAAGTGGCAGGAGCATTAGTTAAGCCAAAAGACATAACCAGCCACCTATACAATCCCTACTTTGTTTTGAAAGCAGTCTTCCATGCATCTTGTTTTGAAATTTTACATGATGGTATCCACTATGCAAGTCTAGCTTGGAGAAATAAATAGCTTCTTTCAATTGATCTAAAAGATCATCTATGCGAGGAAGGGGATAACAATTTTTGATTGTTCTCTTATTCAGTGCTCGTTAGTCAATGCACATTCTCCACAAGCCATCTTTCTTTCTCACCAAAGTGATTGGTGACCCACATGGTGATGTGCTAGGTCTGATGAACCCTTTCTCGAGAAACTCTTGCACCTACTTCTTGATTTCTACATTCTCTAAAGAGGACAACCTATACATTCCAATGTTAGGCAATGGAACATCTTGTTGCAAAATAATATCATGCACTATTTCCTTTTTGGGTGGCAAGCCTTTAGGTTCTTGAAACAAGATATCATACCATGAAACAACCTTTTCTAAATCAGCTTGCTATTTAGCATTACAGCCTTCAAATACATTGGTTTTATCAGGTTTCTTTTCCTTTACAACCATCATTAAGAATTGTTTTCATGAATTTATCATTCTTTTCATCTGCCCTGAGTTTATGAGAGTAAAATTATTCTTGAGCTTATGAGCTCTTACAAAGTATTGGACTCCATCTTTAACAAGTAGATACTTCTTCTCAACTCTATAGAAAATAGCTTTTCTGTCATACAAGTAAGGACTTCCTGAAACAATTCCATGTATACCCAAAGGAATTATGTCTAACTCAACCTCATCTACAAATGCTGACCCAAAAGAAAACTTGAGTTTGTATTGTCTAGCCACTTGTAGTTGTGCTTTATCATTTAACCATCCTAACGGGTATGGTTTCTTGTGAGGTGTAGTCACTAATCCCAACTTCTTTACAATTTCTTTGGAAATTAAATTTACTTGTGAGCCACTATCAAACAAAGTATCAATATTTTGATGTTTGGAAATAACTCGAATATAGAAAAGCTCATGTCTTTTTCTCTCATTATCTTCATCAATAGTAGATTGTGAAGAATTACTAGTAGATGCTTCAGAATTCTTACCTCTTATACCTGTGGCTGCAATAGTTCTTTCATCCCCCGAGTTTGACCTCAAATATTTCTGAATAGCTGTAGTAGTCTTATTCTTCTTACCCTGAAACTTCGTGGGTCTCAGCTTCGGATGCAGAATCCAACAGTGCTCATCATCATGCCCATCCTTTTTATAGTGATTGCATGAAACCTTGCTTTTCTGTGCAGTGTTAGCCTTCCTTGCTTTCCATTTCTTCTTTATTTTCTCCTTATTCTTTCTTGCAATGGGTTGGGATGATGCCCCCAACTTCTAGACTTCCATTCTTTCCTCTAGCTTCTAGATGAGTAGCTTGTACATATACCTCATCTATACTAGTGGGATTAAAGATGAGGATGGTGTGCCTCATGTAGCTATGTATACCACCAATGTACTTCAACAGAGTCTCAGGTGAGTCTGATGAGATTCCTAGAACCAATGCTCTCTTTCTAAATTCTTGAGTGTATCCCTGTACACTTTGCCCTTTCAACTGTTGAAGAGTTTTCCAGTTCATCATGGCTTGCTGCATGTAGGCCAATGGATAGAACTGCTTTTTGATTGCAGAAACAAATTCACTCCAGACAGGGATAGTCTTACCATGTCTCTTCAAGTCAGCTTGGGTCTTGCCTTCCCACCAAACCAAGGCAGTGCCTCCAAGGCATAGGATTTCCAGTTGAATCTTGCTCTTGTTTGAATCGATATTCTACACTCTACAATAAACATCAATTTGTCTAATCCAATTGTCCAAATTTTCTGCATTCAACTCCCATCATATATAGGTAAATCAAATTTGACATCTAGTTTAATCAAAGATACTTTGCTTTTATGTTCAAGGCTATTAGGAGGTGTGAGAAAGCTTTCTTCTTTCCCCTTGCCTTTTGAGTGGTCATGGAAGTGAGACTCATCTTCTCCTTTGTCTTGTTTGGAGCCTGATGAATCTTCATTCTTGCGTTTTCTAAAGTCCCTATACATTTCCTCTTCCATGGACTTTATGGCTAGGAAATCTATGAATTGAGGTTCTAGCCCCATAGAACCTTCCTCTGACATTATATTCCAAGGATAGAATCTCCCAATTTCAGGATTAGTTTCTACCAATTCTCCTTCTCCTAATTTGAGCTTTGATCTAGTTAGCATTAAATAGCTAAATCCAACACAAGCGTGTCTAACCTTAACAGCCTTGAGCTCTGATACCACTTGATCTGAAAATCACTCATGATGTATCTCAATTAATTAATTAATGAATGAAGGTATTACAGACTCATGTGTTGGTGTGTGTCTATGTTATCTAAGGCAACAGATCGATCAGATTGCAAAATACACAAACACTGGAAAATGTAAAAAGGTAAGAGAAACATAGTAAGAAAATACAAGAACACAAAAAATTAATAAGGATTTCACCTAATCCTCTTGGGCTACGTCTCCGATCCAGCTTTCAGTGGTTTCCTTTTCTTATTGTGTCTTTAAAGCAGAGTTTTACAATGAGGAGCTCAATTTGATTCTCCTGAAACAAATGATGCTTAGTAGGGTGGTTCTTGGATTTCCCAAGCCACTAGAATGCACAGACTCTTTCCTTACCAAGCCTCGACCTCTCTAGTCTTTAATGGGATGAATCCAATGTGGTGCTCAATTCTTGACAGATATCCTCAAAGGGATTGCTTGAACCTCTCAAGCTTGGTTCTGTCTGCTTGATGTTGCCTTAACCCTGTAGGTTAGCTCGACTCTCTGTTTTTTGCTTCTTGCTTCATTTCCTCTTTCTTGCTTGTCTCTGTTCTCCTCCTTCTGTGTTCTATTCTCTATTTGTTCATAGCTTAAAGCCAATTTGTCTCATGACTGTTCACTTCCTCTTCCATCCCGTCGAATCACCTGCTGCTGTTGATTTGGAGTTCCCTGCCTCTCCATCATCACCAACATCCCACAAGGAAGTGGCCACTTGTCCTCTCACAAACTGCGCTAGCTCTTCCTCAAATGGTTCGGTACTTTAGTTACACTATGTAATGATTCATCCGCCAACTCAGCGGTCAAATCAAACTCCAAACCTTATGTGTTGTAACATATTGTCCCTTCAGATCCGGTTTCTCATCTGGCGCAATCTCTGTCGTCACATCTGGAGCCCCCAGATCCTACGGTGTTCGCTCTTATCGTGCAGTTGACTTGCTCGACCATTAGCCCACAACGACGGGTGGTTTTCTCTCTCATCCGCTGGACACGCATCGTGCAATGTATGAAATCGCTCGTCCTCCTGCCAAATCCACTTACCACCCAATATGCCTCCAATATTCCGCCGGTTTTGGAGCACGGAGCCTGCCTTTTGCTTTAGTGCTTTCCCTATGGTCTCCCAGCTTCCCATGAAACCGAGCGCTTCAGGGCTTTTCCTTCTTGACGGGTTTTGCCCAGCAATGCGTGATTAGTGCTAAGCAGTAATCGCGCGTCAGAAACAGCCTCTGTTTTCAGATCCAGACTTCCTAATTGCTAGTTTGCATCCTGCACGATCTCCATGGGCCTCGGTCAGTGCGCTTTGGTCAAGTTACTCGTCATTCCTTGCTTTCTACAAACTACGACTGTCCATAGGTCTTCCTGATAGCTCTCTGTTCATAAATTTTTTAAGTCTGTCCTAATTTGATACAGTCATAGCACTTTGCTAGTTTTCATGGATCCAATTCGGATCATCATGCCAGTAGTGGAATAGGGAAAAGGCTACTAAAAGCAGCATGACTCCATAACCGTTAAGTCATTTTTCTTATCTTCTAGAAACATCACTGCATAGGGAAAGCTTTTGCAATGCAACTCCCTCTCTACCAATCTGATTGGTTCCTTATACCTCACAAAAGCACTCCGGTGAAGAATTGACAGATCCTTCGCCTCTAGAAAGGAAATTCAAAGCTATAAGGATTATCTTAACTCTCCTGTGTCGACGTAAGTTTGTTAACTTCTCTATACAGGGGAAGCAATAAAGAGAATTGGGATCATCAGATCCGGTTAAATTCTTCTAGGGAGAGCACAGAAGCACTTGCACAACCTTGATGTTAAACAACCTTCATTTCGTTGGTCTTAGCTTCAAGAAGGATTAATGTTTTCCATGGGTGCTGTTATCTTGAACAAATATCTATTGCAAAATACTGATATCTGATGCTGTTGATTTTGGCATTGAATTCACGTGGCTTCAATGACTACTAGTATCACGGATTGAGGTGGGTCTTGAGAAGGCCTCATTGCTCGAAGAATCTGAGGAAGATGGCAGTGATATATATAAAAAAATAAACGTTAGAGCTATGTTGTGATGCTCTTATCTATATTGAGTTGCTAGTTATTTATGTTGCGATCCAATGACCGAATTATCTTTTGTGGATAACCAACCTTCTCAGTTGCAAAATTGTATGTTATTATTAATGGATTGTATATATATGGTTGTCTATCTTTGAGAATGATTATGTTGATCAAGTGGAAAATGTACATTACTTTATATTAATAGTTGATGCCTACTGATAGTTACTTGTCCTGTGGATGATTATGTTTGTTATTTGTTGAGTTGTACATTCATCAATAACTGATGCATGCTAAGGATTAACCATCTCATGAATGATAATTTAGATCCATTATAAGGGTTGTCTACTAGGTTTCATGTTATGTTATAACCGATGCATGTTGAATATAACTAACTTCTATAAACGATGATATTATTTTCATCGCAGAGCTTGTTTAATATGTGGGTACCATACTAAGCCATAAGGGTATGCCTCTGTACTGGTGAAGTAAAGGTCTATACAGGGAAAGGCCCATGAAACAAGGTATATGAGCATGCTAACCCATATGGTCATATATAGGGGTCATGGGTATGCCAAAACTAAATAGTATAAGCATATACCCATCATCGTCCAAAACGATAAGTTTTATATCATTAAGTTAGGGGAATATTCTGTTTTTCGAGCATGTAGATGCTCTTCACGAAGGTTACATCCCTTGGTTGTGGACTTCTACCAACAAAAAAAAACACAGAGTGCGAATTATATACAGGGTCTCATTTTTATTTTAGGTTTATAGTGAGAAAAGAAGGTTAGAAACTCGAGTAGTGATGGGTATTAAGAATCCATCATGCAAATTTCAGACATACTAAGTATATGTGCATATAGACTAAAAGAGAAGAAAACTTGGAGTTGGGAATGCGGGGTTTACCGGGATAATTAAACGAATGAATAACACTAGAATATAGCAATAGGGCCACAGACTCATGGTTCCTTGTTTCATGGCTGCTAGTTTTATATATTTTTCTTTCCTAAGTTGTTGCTCCTAAAGAAACTAAACAAGTTTAAAGGAAACATGAAACTTCTAGATATTGCTCGACTGTCCCATGCCTTGGCACTCGTTGTGTGGATTAGCTTGTAGGGACTATTTGACTGAATGAAAAAAAGTACAACATTTCCTCAACTAAAAAGTAAATGTGCAAATTTGGATGCAAAGAAAGGTTTGTGTATTTTATAAAAAAAGAAAAAAAAATCATATCTCCAACACAAAAGTCAACATTAAAAGACAAAAAGGGTATACTTCCATTGAATGGTTTTGATAGTAAGTTTATTTGATTCCATCGATAAGATTTCAAACTGGGTATAAAGCTTGAAATATTAGCAAAGGCATATATATCACCGTGTTATTGGCAGGTGAAAACAATTAAATGAGAGGAAATTATGTTAAACTAACTTTGAAAAATAATAAAATCATAAACAATGCTTGGTGCATGACAAGAACATGACGATTAGATGTGGAACTTCATAAGAATACATATTATTTTAAACCGAAATGATAACTAGTAGTCAAAGTAAGCATGTGTCCTTTATTGTATCAAAAGGTAGAGTGAGTAATGAGAGGCATAATAGGTAGTTGTTATGGCTTGGGTTGTGGAGCTGGCCTACTCATGAAAGCATCTGCATGGACTCTATGTATAAGAAGGAATACTTATATTCATATTTATACTTGATCATCACTATGTTTAGTATGGAACATCGTATGTTAGATAAATATTTATGCATGAAAAAAATAATTTCTTATTTAGAATTGCATAGAAGAATTAAATCTTTATGTATAAGGATTTCCATAAAGGAAAATTTCCTACCTATAATTCTAGTTTATTTGATAGGGTTGACTTTCATGTAAATCTCCAAAATAGTCATGCTTGAGCATGTGGAGATTGTGGTATCGAAAGTGAAGGTAAGATACATATATATGCATGATATAAAGTAGATACACCTAAAAGGAAACTTGGGCAAAACTGGTATTAAGATTGACGAAGAGAAATTAGAAAGTTTGATTAAAACCTCTAACACAATTTCTACCATTGGATCAACATCCCAAAACCATGACATGAATCGGTTGATGAATGGTGTGAAAAACTATATTGGAATTGAATGTTCCAATAGGTAAGAGATTTAAATGGTGATTGGTACATTTGCAGTATAGATGCAAGGCTAAATAAAATCATCTAACCTTGGAAAAGAAGATTAAATAATAAAGAAAACCATTGTTGTATCTTATTGTATTGTGTGTAATGATACATATACCCATGCACTATCATGAATTGTATGTGTTACCATTGTCTAGAGGAGTGGTCATTCAAATAAAAATGTTTTGAAAAGGACCATGATTAATATCTATGCATAGTAATGAGTCATATGAATCTTCCATGTAAGCACTTTCTGATGAATTTTGGTAGTGATGAAAGAAAGTAAAATTCATTGCTCAACAATCATAAAAATGTTGGTTACACCAATGACTAGTAAGGGGGGAGTATGTTCTGTAGAAGAAAAGAGCGTGATAGAACTAATGATTATATTGGTAAGGTAGTGTGGAGTTGTTGTTGTGTAGTGATAAACTATATGTTTTGTTGCTTAGATGTTGGGCATAGTTGTGATTTGTAGAATCAATGTTATGTTTCTATCAATGATTACAAATATGCATAGCATGTAGAAATTTGTTTCTTCCTACATGAAGGGGATTTCAGTTTCTTGAACTATATTGAAGATAGCATATATGCTTGGGTTGTTATATGCCAATAGTAAATAGGAAAAGTATGCATGACTATGTTAGGAGTCATGCTGGAAAAAGAAATTGAAGGTTATTAATGCCACTGACAAGAAAAATCTTATAACCAAAGACGTTATAACATAAAATAGGGAGAAAATACCTTAAAAGTAATGTTGTTTGATTTTGTTAAAATTAATAACAAGTAATGCATATGGGTGGAAGATATCATTACTTGAGTGGTACACTCACATATGTTGCCTTCATGAATACAAGAATCACAAATTCTCATAAAACTAGACTATGATTCTAGTCAGGTATTCAAATATGGTCATCATGCTATAAAAACAACTTATTAATGGTATAATTGCTATGAAATTATTATACCAAGGTAAAGGATGGTGAGATCATGTTATAGTATAAGGCTATATAATCTGCACAAATTGTCGTTTCAATTAATCCTTTGATTAATGCATCCACATACAATGTGATTCGTTCTTTGGTTGGAATAAAGTATGGTTAAGGGGAAATTTAACTTAAACAAATTTCCAAGACATATGCATCTTCGATGGATATGCATAATGGAAATTATATGTATTATTGAGTACAAACCACGGTAATTAGTAATTAACACAAATGGTATGGACCATTGGATCAATTAAATGATATTTTACAATATATTTAAATAGATTAACATCATAATTTGTACCAAGCAATTTTGAGAGGATCTCTTATCAGATTTCATTGATAAGGTGTCTACACAACATAAGGAAATGTTGCGTGATTCAAACAAGAATTCATAAAGTAGATAACTCAACTTTTGGTAAAGGGTGATTTAATATTAAGGATGAGATAACATGTAAATACCCTGAGATCATAAACACTTACAACTACAAGAAGTGTAGGATTGAAAGTAGTAAAAACTTTCATGCATAAATACACCAAATTATACATGGCCAACATGTTTTTGAGGCATAAAAAAATGGAAATCGTAAAAAATACGAGGTGAATTGATGATCTAATGAATATTAAAATTCAACAACTATGAGTTAATAGTCTCATTTAGAATACAATACTATGCGACCAATATTGTAACCACATGAAAACTGGAATTGATTTACACATGACATAAAACTTTCTTAATTACATAGATGAACCATGATAAATGAATGTTGGTATGATACTAACATGGTCGAAAAATATGTGGATAAAGTTTATGTCATGCAGGTGATACAATGAGGATGGTATTATAGGTTGTACCACAGCTGGACTATGTACAACAGTACATATGGGACCATATGACTATATATGCTACAAGGTTGGAAAATGAAATGTGTATTGGTGTGTATAACATGACCTTGTGTGTAGGTATGAATTAATCATTAGATGCATGTCTAGCTAGGTAAAAAAACCTAGAGGTTACCCAGAAGAAGGAAAGTAAGTTTTGTATAAGTAACTATGGTTAATCGCAGTTTGGCATACATACAATTACAATGAATATATGTATATAGATATATATTGTGATGTGAAATAATCTCTTATGACCTTGCAGGAATATTAATGTGGAAAAATATGATAATTGATGTATTATATGTAGAGATACTGCAAGAAGTAGGTGTTCGACAAGAACATAAAGGCTTGAAAGAATGCAAGAAGAGAACATGCATTCCTCATATAAAATAATTGATAAGCAATAGATGCTTTAATAATATTAAGTAACAGATTATGATATTTATCATAGTTAAACTTTTGCATTTATAAATTCTCACAAATGTTTTGAAAAAATGTTACTGGTAGCTATGAAAGGAGAGCACTCCTTGAGACCAATGTAACTATGGAAGAAAAGGCGCTTGGAGCACTCCTTGTGACACATGTACATCGGAAAAATTGCATCATATGGTAGAGCCATGAAAGCTATTGATTTAGAAACTAGCTACCTATGAATGAGGACATGATGTGGTGATACACCAAGGATGATGTAAAATTTAAGGGGGAGGAGTATGAAACACCCGTCCATTTTGTACTATATTATTCTAAACCTAAGCTAAGTTAAAGTTAGGTGTGATATCCACCCTTGTGTGTTAAATGTTGTAAACCTAAGTTGAGGAAAGCTAGGTTTGATACCCTCCTTTGTGGGTTAAGCTATTCAAAACCTACGCTGAGGAAAACTAGGTGATATGTAATATGAAAAGAAAATGTGTTTTTAAATAAATTAATAAAACAAATCACTTGGAGGTTGGAGCACCAAGAGAGAGAAGATGCTTGTCAAATCCCATGAGGAATGGGATAGAGATGAATCTTTCATGATAAGCTTCTAGATGTGATTGTAGATAGGCTTGGATGGATTGGATATCCATCAGATGGATGGGACATAAAGACCCATCGGACAGGAAATCTTTGCGGGAGATAAAGGCAAGATTTTATGTGGAAAAGTGTCATGGGAGATCAAGACGAGATTTTCCGGATAATACCTAGGCAAATGGAAAAATCCATAAAGCGAGATGCTGCTAATGGTGACTAAATCATGAAAGAGGGTATTCGATACTGAGTGCATAGATCAATTGATGACAGTTGATCCTTGGCAAGATCTTTGGTTCGAGGGGGAATCATAAGTGATTCATGGCTGGGTGGTGGTGCTCCTCCCTCCA
This sequence comes from Pinus tabuliformis, assembly GCA_031772625.1. Taxonomy (NCBI): domain Eukaryota; kingdom Viridiplantae; phylum Streptophyta; class Pinopsida; order Pinales; family Pinaceae; genus Pinus; species Pinus tabuliformis. Next base: position 65,049,131 of record CM062812.1, read on the forward strand.
AGTGAGGTTTAGTTGGTGTTAGATGTGTGGAATGTGTGTATGATGATTCTTACTCTCTCTCTTTCTCTATGTTATTATTCCAGTTGTTTATGAGGAAAGTTCTTAGATTTCTTCTCCATGAGAGTGCTTGATGAATAGTATATGCTTATGTATTCACAAATTTGATGATGTTTCCCTCTAATCTAGTGATATTCACTTGTATGGTATGTGTTTTCCTTACTTGTTATGAGATTAAAATCATTTAGCAAAGATATAAGGATGCTTAAATTTATCTCTACTATGGGAATGATGGATTCCTTATGCATGTTGCATTCTAGTGTAAAGTTAACTGTAGAAGCATGTTCAGTGGATAATAGTCCCATGACCCATTCATGGTAGAATTTTCACGTGAAAAATATTCATAAATAGGTTACCGATGTTAATGTTTTCTTATGTAATGACTACAGCTATTATGGGCTTGAGGTGCATGTCAGTATTCCTTTGACCATACTTAAGGATTTGGAAAATGATAACTATAGTGTGTGATTTTAGTGATTACCATAATGTCTCCTTGAAGTCATTATTATGGAATTTTCATATAATAGTGTTAAGATAGTTGTTACATTTAACATCAAGTGATAATTCTCGTGCATGTGGGAGACTTACAGGATCATGTTTCTATTTGAGGAATTGCTTCTGATAAGGGTAGTTTAATTAGTTAGTTATGCATGTTGAACCAAGGGTTGGTAAGATCACCTTGATGATGCTTAATTATATTAATCAGGCATGGTTAATTCTGGCCATAGTAAACGTAATATAATACTCCATTAGTGCTGGTGTTGATTAACCAGAAGATTACATAGGTTGCATTCCATGATTATTCCTTCACATTCAATAATGATTCTGCTCTATTTATGTTATTTATATGAATCTAAGGGGTTCTGTTACGGATCCAATAAAGCATAAAATTATGATGCAATATTATGAGATTGTATAAACTGTTAGGAAATGAGTATAGTAATAGGAATAATACTTGTTCCTACCACGATACAAATATTATGTAAGACAATAGTTAGATTTTAGCTGTAAACAAAGAAAAATTTACAGAATTGGGAGCCTAATAAGCTATTATTCCAAGATAGGCCAAAATGGTACGTTAAAACTTCTATGGATTGCTTGATTTTCAATCTCTATTTGATGCGTATAATCAGTTGTAGACTAGCGCTATGGCATTTGATGAGAATCCCCCAATTCCCAAGATCGTTGCCCTCAATGGTGATTCTGATGGAAAATTTATTTTCTAGAAGTTCTAATAAGCTTTGGATTCAATGTCAAAGAAGTTGAAATGGGAAGTCGAAGTTTTTTGATGCTGCAAATGGTGCATGACGCTTCGGCTCTAGAACCATGATGTCCATTTCAGGATGAGGATTCCTATGACGCGAAGCTCTAATTGCATTGTCTTCTACTATTTCTGATGCCATCAGAAGAAAAAAAATGAGGATTTGAAGAAAATCTGAGTTGTAGTCTCTGCGAAGCCTATTGTGATGTGGGAAAAGTATACCTACTTCCCAAATTTGACAATCATTGATACGCCTGGATTTGTTCTCAAGGAAAAGACGGGTGAACCAAAAAGTATGCCAGATGATATTTTAGCTATGGTAAGGACAGTCACAGCACCTACCCATTATTTACTTCTATTCCTTCAACAAATTAGTGTGCAGTGGTGCTCTTCACTTTGGTTGGGCATAATTCTAGCAGTTGACCCTACTTTGAGGCATACGCTTCCAATTGAGCACACAAGAATTGAAGACTCTTATGATTGCGAGAGAAGCATCGTTGTTGGGGTTGGAGGCTTGATGAGTCTCATTATTAGATAGTTATATGGGACTCAATTCACCTCCTAGATTAGTCAAACCAACTTTTCTCATAACTTATTACATGTTTTTGGTTATATTTTGATTATGAGGTGAGTTAGAGTTGGAGATTATGCTTTGTGGTCTAATATGCATTGAATGCAGGATTAAAGGAGAAAATCAAGGAATTTTAGCAATGACCAAGGTCAAGACTCGAATGGGACAAAGGAGAGTGATTATAAGAGGTAAATACTCCTCATTTACTACTCCGCCATTCATCACATCAGCTTGGAGTGCAAACAACCAAATCAGGAGGACTAGAAGGCAACGGAGCAAGTGAGAGACAAAGAACCAGTTTATCTCGAGTTTGGGAGACGAGCATCCCTAATTTTAAGGAAGTCGTTAGGGACTTCAAATGTATAATTAGAGAGGCCTAGGACCTCAGCAGGATTTGGATTTTTTATTGTAAAACTCTACTCTATTTTCGAGCTGCAAAACTTGTGATAGTTCTTTTGATGTAATTTGTAGTTTTGGGTAATAAGAATGAGTTTTTTTTTGAGCGAACACTGAGTTAACTCATAGGGCTGAAGCTCTTGGGTTAGGGCCCAACCCTAGCAGCCAAGGATCCTCTTGATTGTACATGTATTTTTAGTGTATAATCATAGCTTAATTGTTAATTTTCTTATTATATGAATTTCCATTACAAGTAGTGTAGATTAGATTGGTCGTGTGATAGTTTGCTTCCATTTGTGCCTTATTTCAAGTAGTAGGTTAGCAAGGAGTAAAGTGATCAGCACAAGGTTGTTAGCAGGCGTCTCGACCTCACTTCCTCCCTCTGGGACCATGACTTGAGGAAGGGACCCTTAAGTAACCCCAAAAACATGGATTTCCAGTTCTTTTATGAGCTTTGGAGTTTATTGTCTTTAATTTAGTATTTGGTTAATTTTGCAAGGTATATTTCATTGTCATGTTTTTCATCTCCATTTCTACAGTAGATATGACTCATGCTTTCATTCCTTTCAGCAACTTTCTTCATGCATAGTATAGGAAGTTGACTCATTCATTCAACTTTTCTAGTTTATGAAAATGTATCTTGTTGCATAGATTTTTGGAAGACACACATGTTTTATGCAGAGCAGGTGCTTCATGAGGAGACTAAGAATTCATTTCCCTTCCACTTCATCCACCTTAGCCATCTCTTGTTTTCACCATCACCCTCACTATTTTTTCATCATTTTTCATTGAAATTATCCCAAACACATTATCCGAATCTAGACATCTATCATGTTGGATATTGACTCCTGAATGATCCTAGACCTTCTAACACTCCACTCCACACATCAAACACCCTTCCTAAGCCTCCCATTACCTCCAATAGCTCACATTTAGCGCTCGGCTGTATCCTGTAGGTTTCCTATAATTTCTACAAGATCATTCTCTAGGTTTCTAGTACATCCTGTAGTTTTCCTTAAACGACCTGTTTTGAGGCCGAATCGATGGAAAACGTCTAGGAAGTCACAAAAATCCTCCTAGGTACCCTCCACACCATCCACCGACTTAATCAACCTTCTAGACATCCTCAAACACACTTCATCTACCTGTCACATCCACAAGAACAATTAGTTTGCATACTTGATTTTGCATAAAAAGACCAAAAAAGTGAAAACAAATTTAGTTTAGTTTCTTTACCTGCACATTAGCATTGATTGATTCATATTACTTCTACAACTTAGATAGTAGCATTTGTTTTATGTTGATTTAGAATTTCTGCTTAGCATAGCTTCTTAAATGGTTAATTAGGTTATGGTCTGGTTTAACATTACATGTTGGCCTTCTCCATTACTACAGTAGAGTAACTCTCTTAGAGTAGATTTACCTTTCTTCCATCAAAGAATCAAGCTTCTTCTGACTCCACAGAAGTCTGGGTTGGAACCCCAATGGTCTCTCTCCAGTTGAATAGTGAAACAGGAAGAACCATCACTTTTACTTGTGAATACAACACTGTCACCTCCAAGGTTGTGTTGTTGGGAAAAGTATCCAATACGGAATGACCCTATCCCACTCTAAGGGTGATAGTTCCTTAGCAACAATCAAAGAAAAGCTATCTAAGATTACTTCTTTATGAGATGTAAAAGAGGGGAGAAAGAGATCCACTAACCGATGTCTTTCGCTAATAGTTGATCCAATCTTCTCTCCTTGCTGCTTGCCCCCAGCTCCTTTCTCTTTCACTGGCCCAGCTACACCAAGATCCTGCAGAATGGCAAGAGAGGGAAACTACAAGAAGCATACATTCATAATTGATCCAAGGATTAGAATAAATCAAATACATAAGTATAACAATACACCATTGAGACACATGCATATAGAAGAACCTCAAATACTTTATTAATGGAAGAAGTAAGGTTCAGGAAGTGATACAACCATAAGAGGCCCAATCCAACATCACCTTCCCAGCAGAAAGAAATCTCCTCTTCACCTCCTTCAAAGCAAATCACCCAATAGTTCTAAACTCAAACCAACAACAATTCTTTACATTCACAAGATTCCAGCCTCTCTAGACCTCATGAGAGAGATCTATATATAGGAGTTTTGGAGAAAGGATGAGTCATCTTGAGGCTGGCATGAAGCTGACTAGTGTCCTCTCTCACTTCAGTTCTTGAGTCCACTTGGAGGTTCTTGCTTCCACTTGGAGATTTGGAACCTCTTACTCATCACCAGTCGAATTCTCTGATCCAAGTGTCATTTTGGAAGCTTCCTGGGCATTGACACCTTGAGGAATGATTCTGCCACATGTCCAAACTCGCCCAGCGCAGGTAGCCTTCTTTGCAGTTGACATTCAACGCAGGTAGACAGTGGAGCAGTTGACATTCAACGCAGGTAGACAGTGGAGCAGTTGACATGATCCAGAATTGCCTTGTTTTTGAGTGTTTTCAGGTGGAGAACTTTTGTTCAGTGCTGTGGTTTGCTGGCCTTGTTCCTCTAGGGGTAGGAACAACATGTTTAGGGACTTTGGATCCCTTAGATTATGGACATTTCATGCTTCATGCTGTAAGGCACAAAAATTTCTATAACAGTTGCCCCCTAAAGTATGAGGTCGTTTATCGGGTGAAATGCTTTATCAGGAGGATCTGAAGTTCATTCAATCGCTGAGAGGTGACCTGTAATAAGATACAATACAATACATTATTTTTCATACTGCTTTCATGATCTAGCTGAGGCGGGCATTCCCATGCTCAGCTTTATAAATACATTTTTCTGTACATAGAACAGACGATCGTCTGATGGTAGACTGATAATTCTCTGCTGAAATTATCATCCTTTGAGTAGGATGATCATCTGCTGCACATGTCAATGTCTTTATTTCCTGAATATATATCGCAGCCCGGATGGATGAAACTAGATCCAGGTTCTTCAAACTCGTCCGATCTTCACTCTAAGTACAAGTCGATCCATGTGAGAATTTCTTGGAGTCGAATATGGAAAGACATCGCTTGATTACCAGTCAATGATGTAAACTGTTAACAAGCGCGAGAGGAATCACCGATAATGATGATGACCCTCAAGGTACGGTAGTACAATCCACGTGGTGTGAATAAAGGACTTGGTGTCGAACACCACGCAGAATCTTTCGGTCGAAGGTCATTGATGTATACCTGTCGCCGGAAGTGAGAAACTTGCCATTGAGGCATGCAAGCTTCAAAGTACTGAGGGGGTTGTTCCTAGATCAACTTCTTGGAGAATGAGCTGAAGTCGACAAGAAGCGATCCGTCAAAGGAGGGCCTTAATGAATCCCACATCAGTGACACGGAACGGAGCTAATGATTGTGATGAAGGTGAAAACGATCTGTGAAATATGATTCAGGGTGGCGGTCATGAAAGGATGAAAGATGATGTATGGTAGTGGATGGGACACGGTTGACTCTTTCTGAACAACATCTCTTGAACATATAACGACACTAATGCGATGGATCGGTAGCATTACCCCAAATGTGGATGGTTTGGCGAGACCATGGTGATGAGACCGGTGGATGAAACAACCCAACCCGATGTGGTACGGAGGAAAAGTGTCATGTTCAAGAGCGACTTGCTACCATTAAAGCTTTGAGGTTCTCCCAATTTTTCCCCAGTCATTTCTGACCAGTACCTCTTTATTTTTGTCAAGCTTGAGGAGGATAACATATGCTTGTTCTATAACCTGCCCTTCGGGCAAGCCCATCGCTATGTTTTAACGAGCCTAGCGATAGGGAAACTCGTTCTCGTCTAAAGACAAGTTTGTCGCTATTTAATCATTTTAACGAGTCTAACGACAAGGAAAACTCGGTCCTTTTCATTTTTAGAGAGTCTGAAAAGGTACATAAAGTTAACTCCAAAATTCCTTTTTCGTCATCTAATCCCTTAAGTCCGAAAAAGTATAAAACAATACAGAAGGGATGAGTTTTCGATAACTTTAACGAGCCGAATAAAACAAGCGCTCGACCTTTTTGTGCAATAATCCCTCAGGTCCAAAAAGATTAAAATCTAGAGCAGGGATAGCTCTTCCGGTCCTTTTACCGAGCTGGAAGGCCAAAACTCGGCAATCTTTTCATATTTTACGAGTCAGATGAAAAGAGCTTAAAGAAGACTCGTCTTTTGAGGAACGAGTGATAAACAGGGATAGCAACTGATTCCAGGTACAGGTTGGAATTTTCCAATCACGGCAGTGTCACAAGGATGGCTAGATGAAATCACTCTTCGCAACTGTTCCTCAAAATGGGTAAACAATCATATGGAGGTGAACGATCGGCCAAATGAAAGTGGAGGTGGCAGGTGCAAACACGACCAAGGCTTTTTATGGCTGATAAATTTACGATCACAGCGGTTATCTACCGGGATGGGTTCATTTTTTAGTTAAAAATGAGCTTAAACTCTGGAGGAAACATTGCTCACTGCTTATATTTATTTTTTAACGAGCATGAAGACCGCGTTAAAACTGCTCGGATCTTGCGTTTATTTTTTAACGAGCATGAACTTTATGCTAAAACTGCTCGATTGTGCGTTTATTTTTTAACGAGCATGAACTTTGCTAAAACTGCTCGTTTTATATGGTCAATTTTTTATTTTTTACCATTACTAGCTTTTCTCTTTTCAAGGATAGTACTGCATTCTCAATTGCTGCAACAATTTGTTAGAAATACATAATCATGAGATGAAAACCCTAATATTTTGCTTTGAACTATGTAAAAAGCTATTAAAAAGTGTTTTTACCTCTCATTTTACCATTTCATTTGCATTTGGTTTGTTGGAGCTCTGGAGGTGCCTCTTCCCCCTTGATTTTCACCAGCTGATTCCGGGAGATTCTGCGGACGATTTTCAGCGCCGTCTGGACCAGGTAGGAGCTAAACCCTAGCTCTTTCTTTTCATGGTTTCCTTTTTCAGTTTTGTGCCTGTTTTCCAGCTTTTCTGAGCCTCAGGGGTTTTGCCAGGGCGCCCTAACTTCAGCGCAGGTTTCCCATTCGAAACCTGCGTTGAATGTCAAGCTGCCGTTTCGACCTTTGGACTTTCGTTCGGTCTGGATTCAGTAGGTTCATTTTCAATGACTGACGCTTCAGCTGACCACTTGAGCGGGCCAGCTGTATTCTCAACCAACGAAGGACTTGGCACGAGTTTTTTGTATCCAGGAGGAAGTCTCAACGGTGAAACCGGACGATCTTCCAAAACTCTCTTCGCTTCGTCTAAGAAGGGACAACGGTGGATGGCGTGATCGCCTTCACACAGTCTGCAGGGGGATCTTGCTCCCCCTCTTTGTCTTGAACCTTCACTTTCGCTGGTTGACGGTAAGCATTCAACATGGCTATCAGAGGTTGATGCTCCCGAACTGTGCAAACGAGGGGACCAGTCCCTTAGTATCTGGGGAATACAGGGACAATCTCTATGGAAGTGGTCTCCTCTACATATGACACATGGCGATTTAGGCCCGGTCTGTGCTGTGTGTGGATTTTTGTCAGATGTCTTTTGCTTGCCCCCCGTCGCCTTAGGCTCCTTCTTCTTCTTCTCTCTCTTCTTCTTCTCCTTCTTCTCCATGGGAGCTTGGCTTTTGCCGGCTCTACCTTGCGAAGATGAAGGATTGGAGGAAGAGTTATAGGAAGTAGAAGGCTGGTGGGCAGCTCTAAACTGATCTAACTGTTGACTCGACTGTTCAGGAACCATGGTGCTCTGAACTACATTAGTTGAGAATAGCCAGATTGGCAGGCCAATTGTCAGTCCTGGAAGCGACAATGTGGCCATGTGGGGCGCACCAACTTCTCCCCAAGAGGAGAAAAGACTAGGATTTCCATCATGGGGAATTCCTTGGTTGGTGCGTTCCATGTTCTCAACCTACAGATCAACGCAAGAATAGGAGGTGATTATGTTCCGTTTTAAAATAAATTTTATAACGACGCTTTAGACACAACTTGCTTTTTCACTTTTTAAGAGTCGAGAAAAAGCTAAAGATGACTCTAGTCTCCTTCGATGTTTTAACGAGCCCGAAGTGACAAATGCTCGGATGGAATTTTTCAGTTATAGAGTTTGAAAAAGGCCAAAAGAAACTACTCTGGAGTTCTAGGCAGAGGGTGTGCCAAACTTTTCGCAAAACCACAGAATACGTTTTACGGTACGGGTGGTCAATCTTCGTGAATGCTGTGTTCACTGCATTGCGATCAGTAGGGCGGCCAACACGGCTTCCTATGGATAAAGGATTTGTTCCTATAGGGGTCTCCCAATATATACGCGACGGTACGTGGGAGCACAAGTCCGTATTGATACTTATCGCTTCACCGTGGAGGAATCACCCAACCACTCAACGCTAAGATATCACGTTTAACGACGCCGGAACACGTCTCTAGCTTAGACCTCTATGTGTTTGCGTTATGTTTCAAAGCGTTGTTATGTAAATTCAATTTATTTTAGGTTGATCTTGTTTAGCAGTTTGCCTTTATGGATCACCACGAGATGTATGGTACAACTCCTAAATGCAGTCTAAAGATGAGAAGCAAGCTTTTTCAATCTTTTCAACTTATGAAAATCTTAACTACTGAGGGAAAAGAAAGACATCATCTTTTCACACAGATCATAGAGCACACACTAATGCACTTTTTCCTAAATCAACAAGCAAGCTGTCAAAATGCACATGCACAATGCAGGTATTTCTTTTCTCTTTCTTAATCTTGGTGTACTACAAAAAGAAAGCTGTTGTATAACTTTGAATTCAATTTCAAGTGAAAGCAAACAAGCTTTTGTCCAAAATCAAAAGACACCTTAAGATTCACTTGTTTCAACACTAGAAATACATAAATTCAAATCATATGACGAAAGCAAAAAGCTCAATCAGCTATGAACAACAAACAAACTAACTCTTAAGATCAGAACGACACTTATCACAGGTCTAGATCTAAGAGGCCACAACAAGACTAGTTCACTTTCGTTATGGGAAACTGCAAATGATGTAAGAAATACACAAAGAACAAATACAATTTCTTTATACAACCAAGGCAAAATAGTGGCAAAGAAAGGTGGTTTCAGATAGGTACATTGACTGATAACAGGCTGCAAAAACAGGGATGAAAACAGGGCAACAGAAAGCAGAGAACCCCAGTTGCACAAGGCCACACTAGTTCAGCGCAGGTAGAACACTGTCAGTTTGACATTCAGCGCAGGTAGCCCCTTCGGGACCTGTGATGAAATGCAGACTGCCTTCACAGTGCCTGCAATGAAGAGAGAAACTCTCGTTTCTCTGGGTTCTGGGTCACAGATTGCTAAAAAATCAACAGTTTTTGGCCAAAAAGCTACCAATCAAGTACACACTAAAGGATGATTCAAAGGAGGATGAAAAGCTATCACTAAGAGCTGTTCAGGGTCCTTGTGGATCAGCTCTTCAAATCATAAACATGCCCAGAAACTGAGCTAGAGTAGCTGCCCTCTACTTTGCATTTGAACGATCCAAATGCAGTTCGATTCGGTACTCCCTGTGTTTAGGAAATGAATAGCAAAAACACAAACAACCAACAAGATACGATCCCCAGTATGGTCGCCAATTTGTTGTTGGGAAAAGTATCCAATACGGAATGGCCCTATCCCACTCTAAGGGTGATAGTTCCTTAGCAACAATCAAAGCAAAGCTATCTAAGATTACTTCTTTATGAGATGTAAAAGAGGGGAGAAAGAGATCCACTAACCAATGTCTTTCGCTAATGGTTGATCCAATCTTCTCTCCTTGCTGCTTGCCCCCAGCTCCTTACTCTTTCACTGGCCCAGCTACACCAAGATCCTGCAGAATGGCAAGAGAGGGAAACTACAAGAAGCATACATTCATAATTGATCCAAGGATTAGAATAAATCAAATACACAAGTATAACAATACACCATTGAGACACATGCATATAGAAGAACCTCAAATACTTTATTAATGGAAGAAGTAAGTTTCAAGAAGTGATACAACCATAAGAGGCCCAATCCAGCATCACCTTCCCAGCAGAAAGAAATCTCCTCTTCACCTCCTTCAAAGCAAATCACCCAATAGTTCTAAACTCAAACCAACAGCAATTCTTTACATTCACAAGATTCCAGCCTCTCTAGACCTCATGAGAGAGATCTATATATAGGAGTTTTGGAGAAAGGATGAGTCATCTTGAGGCTGGCATGAAGCTGACTAGTGTCCTCTCTCACTTCAGTTCTTGAGTCCACTTGGAGGTTCTTGCTTCGACTTGGAGATTTGGAACCTCTTACTCATCACCAGTCGAATTCTCTGATCCAAGTGTCATTTTGGAAGCTTCCTGGGCATTGACACCTTGAGGAATGATTCTGCCACATGTCCAAACTCGCCCAGTGCAGGTAGCCTTCTTTGCAGTTGATATTCAACGCAGGTAGACAGTGGAGCAGTTGACATTCAGCGCAGATGCTCAGTGGAGCAGTTGACATGATCCAGAATTGCCTTGTTTTTGAGTGTTTTCAGGTGGAGAACTTTTGTTCAGTGTTGTGGTTTGCTGGCCTTGTTCCTCTAGGGGTAGGAACAACATGTTTAGGGACTTTGGATCCCTTAGATTATGGACATTTCATGCTTCATGCTGTAAGGCACAAAAATGTCTATAACAGGTTGTACAAACCCTCGGTTGATAAGTAAAGCTAGTAGCCCAAGAGTTACAACATCCTTGTTGCAATACTCGCACTCATCACTTTTTTGCACCATTGCCGGGGAGATTTCTGAGTAGAATGTGATTACTGCTTTCTTTTTTTCTATTTCTTGCTTCAATATTCTGCCATTAGTTTATTTCTGCAAAAGTAATCTAGTTGTTTCCTTTCTTGCATTTGCATTGTCTGTTTTCCTTTCCATTTTTGCAAGTAAGATTTCAAATCAGCAAGTAGCTTTTTCATTCTGTGAGTAATCTTCATTCAATCATCAATTTCAATTCTGTAAGTACTTTCCAAGTTTGAAAAAATACAAAACCAAACAAAAAATATTTCCTTTCATGCCTCATAGGAATAGGGACAACTTAGGGAAATTTTTTCCAAATACCCCCACTGCATCCAACAACCAAACTTCTCTCTTCTTCGGTGGCTGTGAACTGGAGGAACCCTTAGGTGAGAAACCTTACATATTTAAAGAACCTATAGGGGAAGAAGAAGAAGAGAAACCCATTTCTACTGAACCAATAACTGAAGACCGAAATGACAGAGGGAATAGAGAGAGAGTTGAGGTTGCCTTCCTTCCCCATCAAGGAAACAAATGGGGACACTAAGATGAAAAATATAATCCCCTTTTCCTTACCTCATTTCCATGGCCTGATCACAAAGGACCCTCACACTTTCCTGTTTGAGTTTGTTGTTACATGCCAAACATATGACTATACAGATGATGAGAAAATGTTAAAACTATTTCCATCTACCCTCAAGGATGCATCATTGCGCTGGTTCATGGCTTTACCTGGAGATAGCATCACAACTTGGGCTCATATGCAAGAGGCCTTTTACAACAAATATCGGGACTACTGTCAGTAAAAGGATACTAAAGAACAAATTTTCAGGATTACCATTGGCAATGATGAATACTTGGAGGATTACGAAGAAATATTATAGCTTAGTTACAAAAGGGCGAGGTGCACACTTGACCCTAAGTCACTAACTGGTCCTGCTCAGGGGAGTAATAGAAGATCTTCTAGATACCTTACATTTGTTAGTAGGAGGAGATATCTACCAATTACCCTATGAGGATATTAAGAATATCTTTAGAAACCATTCTCGGGCAGCCAGGAAAAAGGGTAGGGGTAGTCAACCTATGGCCAGATCATCATCTTCCAACTCATCCATCAAGGGTGAAATTAGGAACATGTTGGAAGATTTCAAAAGTAAGATGCTGCAAACCCTTGCCTTGCAAATGGACACCATGAACATTAATAGGAAGCAGGAAGCAGAGAGAGGCTTGGCCATTTTTTGTCCTAGATGCATGAGGAGGCATCCCAGGAATGAATGTCCATTGAACTATATTGAAATTTTTTCGATCTGTGAAGAAAACCACTCCACAGACAAGTGACCTTATTTTCCTGGACTCAAAGTTATACATCAAGGAGCTGAAGGGGTCACTGAGCAGCTTTGATACATTAACCAAAGTAGACATCATGGGCCTAGACCATACCAACAGGGCATGCAAGGGTCATCCCATGCATATTACAACACCAACCAAATCACAACCATACCTTCTTGGGGACCCCCTGCTCATCCTTCCTAGTCTACACTCCCTCCTTGGTCCTATGCATCTCAGTATCACTCCCAGCCAGCCAACCAGTCATTTCAACCTTATGCTTCACCATAACCTCAGTGGAATACACCACTCCAGGGGTGGAGGCTCCAATACAACAATGCTTCAACTATATGGCCTCCACCACCTTCCCAAACATAGCTCCTACACTTTTCTCCACCCAAGAAACCCTAGATGCCTGCCCAGCCAAATCCGAACCTGAACAATAGGAAAACTCAACAAGTATATAGTGGAGAGACATCATATCCAGCTATGCTATGGAAATACAGGAGATTAACCTGAGATTTGGGAGAGTTTTCTTGGATAACCAACCTCCACCTCCAACTAGGGAGGTTGAGGAAGAAAAAGAGGAAAGAAACATTAATGTAAATCCACCCTTTCCTGTGAGATTAGCCCAACCACTCCAGCCTACCCCAGAAGAGACTGGACTTTTGGGAGAATTGAAAAATCTATGTTTAAAGATCCCACTTCTCCAGGAAATAAAAGATGTTCCCATTTACAATAATTTTATTAAGGAGAAGTGCTTCAAGCATCCAGGGAGGCAAAAAAGGGATTCCCCTACCATTAAAGTCATTCGGCAGTTGTCCGACTTAATTATGGGGCAGGTAATCTGTCCAACATATTAGGACCCTAGAAGCCCTATAGTAGGTGTGCGCCTTAATGGCACCATTGTCCCACACACTCTGATCGATCTTGGGGCTTCCATTAATGTGATGACCAAGGACACCTTGCTCAATCTCAACCTCCAAGGTTCAATGAGGAAGACCTCTATAGTTCTGTAACTTGCAGACCTTTCCATAGTAACCCCTGAGGGAATTGTGGAGGATGTGATTGTCTCCATTGAATCTTGGGAGTACCTTGCAGATTTTCTAGTTCTCCAACCTAAGTCTAAGCTTACTGGTTACCCTCTCATCCTTAGGAGGCCATGGTTGGCCATTTCCAATGCTTACATTAGTTGCAGAGCTCGGAATATGACCATCAATAATGGGCATACGTCTAAGCAGTTAGTCATATACCCTCTTTCCCAACCTTCTCTAGAGCATGACTTAGCTTTATGGTTTGAGGAGCAGGAATAAGATGAAGTTTATTCCACCCGACTTTATGCTTTAGAAGAAACAATGGGAGGAGGAAAACATGATGAGGATGACTTGATTGAACACCTGCTCTAAAGTCAAACTCCTAGTTCATTACCCTTAGAAGTAGCATTAAAGGAAACCCAGAACAATCATCCAATTGACTTATGCTTAGACGATTCCAACCCCTCTATGTCAAAACCATAGAATTCGGCCTAGAGAGAACCTTGAAGATCAATACATCTATTTCTTCTCTCCAAGAAGAGAAGTTATGCAACATGTTAAAGGAAAATCTAGAAGCCTTCGCTTGGAGTTAGAAAGAAATGAAGGGAGTGCAGCCCTGAGTGTGTACTCACCACATATATATCAAAGAAGGTTGCAAGTCGGTCCAACAACCATAAAGGAGGATGAATCCTGCTCTTAAAGATATAGTCAAAGAAGAAGTACAAAAAATACTAGATGTAGGATTCATTTACCCTATCTCTGACAGTGAATGAGTCTCTCCTTTAGTGTTGCTTCCAAGAAAAATGGTAAGTGGAGAATCTGTGTTGATCACAGGGATTTGAACAAAGCCACAAAGAATGATCATTTTCCTCTACCCTTCATTGACCAAGTGCTAGATGGCCTGGTAGGGAAAAGGATTTTCTCTTTCCTAAATGGATTCAGTGGGTACAACCAAATATAGATCTGTGCAGAAGACCAGGATAAGACCACATTAACTTGTCCTTGGGGTACTTTTGCCTATAGGGTCCTTCTTTTTGGCCTATGCAATGCTCCTACCACTTTCCAAAGACTAGTCTTGAGTATTTCCGTCAAATTAGTCCATGATGTGGCAAATATTTATATGGATGATTTTACACCTTATGGATGCGATTTTCAAGAAGCCCTATCTAACCTAGGCAAAGAACTAAATAAATGCATTGAACTGAACCTGTCTCTAAGTCCTAAAAAATGTGAATTCTTAATGACTGCAGGGACCATGCCAAGTCATTCAATACCTCAACAAGGACTGTAGGTGGACCCAAACAAAATAGTTATCATCCAAAGGCTCCCACCCCCTCAAAAGTAGAGAGATGTCAAAAGTTTCCTAGGGTTCGTTGGATATTACTGAAGGTTCATAAAGGACTTCAACAAGTTGGCCTCTCCTTTATTTGGTTTGCTGTCCAAGACTCTGAGTTTATATGGTCAAACATCTGTCAAGAGGCCTTAGACATCCTAAAGGATAAGTTAACCACTGCACTGATTCTTCGAGGCCAAAATTGGGACCTCCCCTTTCATATTCATGTTGATGCCTCACACAAAGCCATAGGAGGAACCCTAGGTCATATAGATGAAAAACTTCCTGATGCTATCTATTTTGTAAGCAATGATTTATCAAAGGCTGAACTAAATTATACAGTGACCGAAAAGGAACTCCAGGTTGTTGTGCATCCATTAAAAAAATTCAGGCATTATATTATAGTCTATCAAACATTTGTGCATACTGACCATGTTTCAATCAAGTATTTAATGAACAAACCAAATGTGAATGCTTGAATTATAAGATGGTCAATTTTATTACAGTAGTTTGATCTAACCATTGCTGATAAGCCTGGTAAGGAAAATGTTGTTGCAAACTTTTTGTCTAGAATAAATCTCCCTACGGGGGAAGAAGGAATGGTGGATGACTAGCTACCAATGAGCACTTATTTCCTATTTCACTTCTCTCTCCATGGCTTACTAATATTGAAAACTATTTGGTATCAGCACAGTTCCCACCAAACTTGTCTTCCAAAGAAAAGAGCAAGATAATCAGGAAATGTGCCCCCTTCACTTGGATTGGGGACAATCTTTTCAAACTTGCCCAAGATCAAATCTTGAGAAGGTGTGTTAGGGAGGAGGAAGTCTTTGATATCATTCTGACCTATCATTATGGGCCTTGTGGAGGCCACTTTGCAGCAAAGAGGACAACATTCAAAGTGTTACAAGAAGGTTATTATTGGCTAGCTCTTCATTAGGATGTGAAAAAATACACTAATCAGTGTGACCAGTGCAAGAGGATGGGAAGGCCTACTCCAAGAGATGAAACGCCTCTACAGCCTCAAGTGAATTTTTATCCATTTGACAAGTGGGGCATGGACTTCATTGGGTCTATTGACCCTCCTTCAAAGAAAAAACAATACATTATCCTGTGCACTGATTATTTGACTAAGTGGGTTGAAACCAAGGAAATTAAGGCAGCAATAGAAGAGGTGGTTGAGTTCCTAAGGGAGAATGTATTATAGAAATTTGGGTTCCCTAGAGAGCCGGTCACAGACCAAGGCAAGCAGTTTACCTCCAATGTGATTGAAGACTTGCTCAACCATCACAAGATCAAGCATAGAACCTCCACTCCCTATGATCCACAAGCTAATGGGCAAGTGGAGGTGACCAATAGAGAACTGGAGGGTATCTTGACAAAAGTGGTGAGGAAGGATTGGGAAAAAGGTTAGTTGAGGCCACTTGGGCCTATAATACCACATGGACGACCACCACTGGATTCACATCCTATGAGCTAGTCTATGGGAAAAAGGCCTTGTTGTCGATTGAATTTGAATATAACATATTAAGGATGGTAGTCCAACTAGATATGGATCTTAGTAATGCATACAAAGAGAGATTGTTCCAGTTGAATGGTTTGGATGAATTCAGAATGTAGGCCCTCCTACACACAGAGGTAGTTCAACTTCAGAGGAAGATCTGGCATGATAAAAATATCAAGGAGAAGCAATTTTAGGAAGGCAATTGGGCGTTGTTATATGACTCTAGGTATAAAGACTTCAAGGGAAAGGTAAGGATGAGATGTCTCAGACATTATGTTGTTGAAAGATGCCATGATAATGGTTCAGTGAAAATCTGAACCATAGATCAAGAAGCCATTCCTTTGCTTGTTAATGGACACCGATTGAAAATTTACAAAAGAACTTTATCAAAACAGGAATTGATTGAAGATATCAATAAAATAGTGATTATAGTGGAGCAATCTCTAGCTCATCCCTCATCAAATCACTAAGAAAAAGAAAAAATAATAAGGACTCAAGTGAAAACCTCTATGAGGCACCTAAGTCCCATCATTGGGTTGAAAACCTCTTGAGGCGGCTCACTAGTGTCAAAAAGAAAAAAAAAACAAACAAAACAAAAAACAAAAAGAAGAAAAAGAGAATAAAAAATATCCTTGGCTGAAAACCTTTCTTGAGGTGCCCAGGGCAAACAGGTAGGGTGAAAACCTCTCAGAGGCGGCCGAGTTGTTTTTCAAAAAAGATAATTCCTTTTAATCATGAAATTTCCATTTACAGGTGGGCAAGAAGGACAATCAAGTGGCAAACGAGGATCCCAAGGATACCCCTTCCACTCACATATTTATTTGTTCACCCATTACCATGCATCCCTCCATCATTTCTCTCATTTTTTCACTTCATTGCTTCAATTTATCAAAAGACTATGTTTTCTATCGGATCCCGTGAAAACCTACAGGATGATCCTGTAGGAATTGCAGTGACCCAGAAATCCTACATGAAGCAATCAAAAGGCAAATGATGGACTTGTTAGGCCAATAAATTTCACCCTCTTCATGATCTATCACCACACCTTGTCCACCATCATCATCCCTGCACTCACCATTAAAAAAAAAAATCTGTTTCAAGATTATTTTTTTCGAGTCTTCGAAAAAAAGGAAATAGAGAGGAATAAAGAGAATCACCTTAATATTCTTTGTCTCTACACTCCCACTCCTTCTTTCCATCCATGTCACATGATTAAATAGTTCTGAGGTAGAAGCAACTACAAGACATCCTGTAGGAAATCCTATAGTAGCATATCCCACAGAATACCAATCACACCAGCAACAAGTCTTCACCATGATGATCTAGGAGCTCCAAAGTAGTAGCATCATATCTTCAAGCACAACTACCTGCAAAAACAAAGAAGCCACTAGCAGACAACAAGAGGAAGAAGAATGTCATGCAACAAATATACACATCAGTACCTCTGGTCTTCGACAACTACAGCATAGCATTGGAACTACAAGTAAGTATCCCACTCTCTCTCTCATATGCATCACGTAGTCAAAAAAATGTAAGGTTTACAAGATAGTTGGTTTATAAGTGAAAAGGTGGCCAGTTAACTTGGCCACCTTTGTTCAGTCAACACATGCACAATCGGGTGTCCTCTCAAACATGGTTGTATTCAACTCAAAGATAGAGGAGTAGGACAAAAAGCAGTTAAAACTAAATCTCCATAAGGTGGGAGCTGATTACGAGAAGTGGGGAATGACAAGGTGGTAGTGGGGTCCAACAGTCCAAAAATGGAAACGTACCTAAAATGGAAACGTACCTTTGGTGCGAGCACACCACCTCACCCCGAATCACCATAAGAGGAAATAAAACATTTTTCCAATGCATTCATGCATTTCACCTCCTCAAAACTCCCTCACTCAAGTCACTCTCATTCCCAGGCAACCCACCAGAAGCAAAACTCCATTGTTTCATTGCACAGGAATTCCTAAAGGATTGCATAGGAATTCGTACAAGAGCATGCACATGAATTCACAGAGACTATCTATAGGATTGGCAGAGAAGATTTCAGAAGGGATATCATGGGAGTTGGCCACTGTAAACAATCTAAAGAGGTAGGCTCTGTAATTACATCCCTCTTTGCAAGTAAATGAACCAAGAATCCTCTAAGTTTGAGTGAATTTAGAAACTGTGTAAAGGGAATTACATACACAGTAATCTTTGTTTTGGTTCTACAATTGAAAAAATTGTTTCAACCCTCTCATTTTCTCCTCAAACTTCACCAACAAGATGACAGGAGGGTTTAATAGGAGAGAGCCCACCAAAACTTTAAGAATCCAAAAACACCCCCAAGTGCTTGAAATCTTCTCAAGGCATAAGTGGATGGGGTTTTTCAAAAAATTCAGAGGGTATGATGATGAGGTGGCTCAAGAATTTTCTCTCTCCTTCACTCCACTCACTATAATCCATGCCACTGTTGTAATAAGGGGCCTCACTATAGATCTCACCCCTGAGCTCATCAGCAGAGTCACCACACTCCCCCAAGGAATACCATGGAGAAATAAAGACAAAGAAGATAGCCAAGTTGCCAAAAGAAAATTCTTTTTAGAAGGTGAGGAACCCATTGAGGACAAAAATGGATTAAGGAGGGAAAGTCTGCCATATCCATGGAATGAGTTAGGCTACCAACTGATCAAATACATCTCATGTGAGGGTAGGTATAGTGTGGTCTATGGCTATCATTTCAAGATCCTTGAAGAATTAAGATTTGGAGCAGAAAAACCCCCTCACCAAAGGCTCATCATACCATACATCCTGCTTCAATCACTCATAGACTCAAGAATCAAAGTGAAGGAGGGGAATTCCCAACAGTTAGCTCACCATGGGTTGATTAGGGTCCTCATAGAGTATGCCCTCCAAAACCTCAGAACTCCTATAACATGGTCAGTTTTCAGAGACATGCCAGCAGAGGATGACATCAAAGCTCTCACTTATGATGTTAGTCCTGCTGTCAGTGAAGAGGAAGTAAAATAGGAAGAGGAGGATACAGAACAAGAAAAGGATGACATGGATGAAGAAGGAGCTAACATAGAGGAACATGATGAAGATGAAGAAGAAGAGGGAGAAGAGAAGGAGGATGATGAAGAAACAGAGGAGGACATTAAGGAGGAAACTGATAGAGATGATGAAGATCTACAAGAAGAAGAAGATAGTGAGGACATAGAGGAAGAAGGCAATGGAAAAGAGGAGACAAAAAACAAGGAGGTGTCACCTAGGGTGTCTCCAGAAGCCGCTGAGAGAGAGGCAACAACTGCCCTCATTGCTCTTACCACCTCAATCAAGAAAAAAGAAAAAAGGCAGAGGTAGACCTCATTATATTTCAGGACAGGAAAGAGCACAAGAATAAGACAGGGGAAGCCAAAAACATCAACCAAAATTCCTATTGTAATTGAAGACTCCCCTACACAAAAAGGCAAAATGCCTTCCCCTAAGTCCCCTATCACCTATGTGAGGAGGCCTACTACTAGATCCAATTCATGCAAGGGAAAGGCAATCCTACAGGATACACAACAAAATTTACAGGAAGAAAAAACAATCCTACAGGATACTCTGTTGAATCTATAAGAGGAACAGAAATTGGAAAGAAAGGTAGGGGAGTAGCAAGAAACTAAAGAAGAGGACCCAGAGACAAAAGAACCCAGCCCCCAACCTAACCTAGACTTCTATTACCAGTTTATTGAAAGAGGCATGGTCACAAGTCAAAAGTTTGCCATCCCACTATTCTTCGAGCTTGAGAAGGAGAGGGCTAGAACTCACCGATGGATGCAAATCACCAAATCAAAGGGGGTGGAAGACATTGGGCACATGGAAGAGAAACACAAGGAGATGGGCAAAGAGCTAAGTGGCTTGAGGGACAGAGATTCTATAATGAGAAATCAACTAGAGATAGAAAATGCATGATTGAGGGGACAACTACAGGAAAGAGAGAATCAATTTGAATGTATGTCCAATCTCTCTTTGGAAGGAATCCAGTGTAGGATGTCAACTAAATCCTATGCTCTCTACCTCAAAGAACAATGGCTACATTTTCATATTAAGACCCTAGCACAAAGAGGAACCATGCCATTTCAGGACTACAGGGAGTTTATTGATTATTGTGATCAAAGTACACTAGAAGATAGGGCCATAATGGCTTAGTTTTATTTGCACAACATGGACCTCATAGACATGAATGTATGGGACCCTAATGCCAAGCTAGGATATCTACAATTAATGGCTTTGGCATCATGGATGAACCATGAAGAGTCAAGAGATGCAGAGATGAAAAGGATATTGGAAAGAGAGCACACTGAACCTCTTCTAATCAAATCTCAACAATCAAATCCCTTGGCCCTCTTTAGTACCCATAATTTGATTGCAAATGATCCTCAGCTGGCACCTAGATATCTTGTTGCCGAAGAGCAAGCAATTTCACTTTTTGAGGACATGTTCAGGTTGCTAGGAGATTATAGTATATGTGCTTTCCTGAGGTGATGGAACGCCATGCCATACACATTAAAGATAAGATAATATCACTCTCCTCAATGGTTGAGAGAGGCACTCAATAGGACTGTTGGTCACTTTAATTGTTTAATAATAAAACAGTCGAGTGCCACATTAATTATCAATCCGGGAAAGTCTGATTATTCCAAAGGTGACTACATACTGTATGTACTCAATCTTAATGGTATTAAAAGTTGTAGTATAGACAGTCTACTATCTTATGAAATCCATACTCTGTGTTACAGCAATTATAGTAGTTACAACCTATTGTAGAAAATGAAGTAAGAACAAATATCTTAAAAGAAACAAGTCTGCAAAAGGAAGTGATGGTTGTCCTGCAACAAAGGATCAGGACCCTATCCTCAAAGTAAGGACTTTCAGCACCTGCCTCTGTTGGCCAGTTCACACATACACTCTGTGAATCCTAATCATCGGTGAAGTCTTCATATAGAACAGTAATCAGCTAGAAGGAAAACAGAGTTTAGCAAAAGTAAATATCATTAGAAGCAGTAACTGTAATGTAATTAGAAATCACACACACACACACCACACAACAGAAAGAAGATGGGTGAATCTTGTGATGAAGGTGGGCCCTGTCCTTCTAACAAAATTCCCCAGAACATAGGAATTAAAACAAAATGCTCAGAACAGAATTGTATTCATCTGCCAATAAACCATATTACAGAAATAGATTCAGTTCTATCACTTCACTACCAGTTCTCTATTACCAGTTGTTACCCCCCCCCCCTTTCTAATGTAGATGTCTCCTCTTTATAGAGGAGACATCTATTACAACAGATTTTCATACATTCAGTTTCAACCCTTTGTGCCAAAAATAAGGAAGCCAATTTTCAATAACAAAATATTGTTACAGCCATGAAGGTCATGACCAATACAGTAATCGGTCAGACTCTTTTGCCAATGCAGATTTGTTACACAAATCCCAACTGTTCCTCAAAATGTGCATGTTGTTCGTGGTGTTTCAGCATCACGGTTCATGATGTTCTTGTTGTTTCAGCTTCACTGTTTGCGTTGTTTCCGCTGTTTCAGCAACGACAGAATGTGATCCTGCCGGTTAGGTAGTTTCAGCAATTAGTCAACACTTTAATCATCTTCAGGAAATAATTATAAAGATAGCATGATTACGTGTTAAATAATTAAACATGTAGTAATGAGGAAAGTTATTCTATACCTTTTGGAGTGATTAAGCAAAAACACCTAGCAAAGGCTTTCACTTAAGGGTTGAAGAGGGTAATACAATGGAAAAATATACAGTCAAAAATAGACAAAATGGGAACCTAACATCCCCCCCAACTGAACATGTTGCATGTCCACATGCAACGCCTAATCTGAATCGGAATCAGAATACTGAGTTGAACAGTGTAGATTGCTTATACAGTAAGTGTAGAAAGTGCTGTCAGCCATATCTCTGAACCCTTGGGCATTCTGAATACTTTTCCATGTTGCCAATTCTTCCTTTTTAGTCAATGAAAATTGAGCCTTGTATTATTCTCCAGGAAGCCATAAGAGAGGGAAATGAAAACGGTACCCAATCCACCGTTCAACACATTGCCTTACGTGTTTTACATAAGCAGGTATCCTTGAGATTTCTTTCTGCAAATTGAGGGGATTGTAGGGATGGTATTCCCTTCTTTCTTTGGGACATTGTTCCCAGAAAAATTCGTTTGCTTTTATGGCCAAATGTCCTTTAGCTTTGACATAGTGCTGGCAGTCTTCCAAGACTGTTGCTTTCAAATTCCTAATGTAATCGGTCATGCCTGTCTCTTGTAGATTCCATTGATGGTCCATGAGGAAGATGGCTGCATTCTGTGGTTCCAGGCGAATCCAGAGAAGACAGTTCTCCTCATTGTGTTCTGCAGACATGAAAGCATTCTGCCAAGTGAATTGATTGGCCAAAAAGGAAATAAAAGCTCTTATTTGAATATCACCACAAATAGGAAGTAAATTAATATTTCTATCTTCAGGCATAGCCTCGTTATGAAGATAGAGTTCGCACAACAAATTTTGATCATTGGTTGGTGCTTCTGAAAACGTTTCAATGAATTGCTGTGGTGTAGAGACCTGGTGTGGTCTGCCATCCTTTATTGCTTTCAATTGAAGGAACGCCAAGCGTTCTCTCAAGAATACAGAGTAATTAAAATAAGGCTTTCTTGAAGCTAGTAAGCGCTGGACCAAATCAAGGATGAGGGACAGTCTGGCTTTTAATTTCTTATTTTCTTTGTACTGTGCACGAGACTGTTCCATTGCTTCCCAATTTCTATAGGCATAGTTAAACCATAATGATTTCTGTTGTTGAAATGCCTTTCCTTGGGAAAGCTCATATTCTGCTTTCCATGTGTATCTTAATTCTTGAAAAGTAGAAGTCTGTGCATGAGCATCACTAACGCAGGGAGGTTCAGTTTGTATATGCACAGTTGTGAAAGATTTGGATTCTGGTTCCTGCTCATCAATAACTTGGGTAGGCCGGAGTGGTTCTGCTTCCTCTTCAGGTTTTTGCTCATCAATAACTTGGGTAGGCCCGAGTGGTACTGCTCCCTCTTCAGGTTTCTGCTCATCAATAACTTGGGTAGGCCGTGTTGGGTGTGGAGCCTGATTATCTTCTATATTCAAAGGTATCACCACATAGGACCCCAGTTCGAAATGGGGGCGGCAACGCCGCCCGTAAAATATTCGCTGCAGGGGGGGTCCAGGGGGGGCGGGGGCAGCGCCCCCGAAGCTAAAAACAGCTGTAAAATTGCCTTGTAAAAGTATAGTAATTTCTAGTCAATCTGGGCCATTCATTAGGCGGATGATCTGACGGTAGAACTTATGTTTAGTTTAGGGTTTTTTTCCCTAGAAGGCAACCCCTCTCTTTGTATGAGGGTATTTTATTTGAGGTTGTGTGATAGATGTGTATTCCGTGAGCGAGAAATAGAGAGGTGAGACTGTGAGAGAAAACAAAGGATATTACAGCGGATTTGCTGTAGGTTGTGTCTCTTCATTTTGCTGGATAATAAAAGGGAAGGACTGGCTGTTCGGGGTGGACGTAGCCCAAACTGGGTGAACCACGTATATCTGTGTCTCTCTTGTTTTGTGCATTTTTTCTGTGTTTATATTTCTGCAATATTTTATGTGTTCCATTGCTCCGTAATATATAATTTTCTAACAACTGGTATCAGAGCCGAAGGTCTATTTGGCTAATAAACTCGCAGGAAAGAAGGGTTCCTGGTTCGAGTGGGAGAAATGGCGGAAGATGGTAAGTTTAGGGTCGAGAAATTTAACGGCCAAAACTTCTCGCTGTGGAAGATGCAGATGGAAGATTATCTGTATCAGAAAGATCTATACCTACCATTGGGCGGAAAAACAAAGATGCCGACGGGTATGAAAGACGAAGAATGGAACCTTCTCGATAGAAAGGCACTCGGAACAATACGGTTGTGCCTTGCTGCGTCAGTCGCCTTCAACATTTCGAAGGAAACCACGACAGAGGGTTTGATGCAGACGTTGTCGAAACTATATGAAAAAACCTCGGCCTCAAACAAGGTATTTCTTATGAAACGGTTATTTAATATGAATATGTCGGAAGGTGGATCTGTTGCAAACCATTTAAATGATTTTAATACAGTTACAAGTCAGTTAAGTTCTGTAGGGGTAAACTTTGATGATGAAGTTAGAGCTCTGTTATTCTTGTGCTCATTACCAGAAAGTTGGAATGGTTTGGTAATGGCGATTAGTAACTCCGTTTCTGGATCTAGTACTTTAAAGTTTGATGATGTTGTCGGTGCTATCCTTAGCGAGGAAATGCGACGGAAAAGTTCCGGTGAGACATCGGGAAATGCTTTGAGTGCAGAGTCTAGAGGAAGAAAAATGGAAAGAGGAAAGAGCTCAGGATATCGCAGTAAATAAAGAAAAGGTAGATCCAAGTCCAGATCGGGGATAGTGTGCTGGAAATGTGGAAATAAAGGACACCTAAAGAAAGACTGTAGATCTCGGAAGGGAAAAGAAGGAGATGCACAGGAAGAAAACAATCATGAAGCAAATGTGACAGGTGAGGTGTTACAAGATGCTTTGATTCTTTCTTTCGAAAATATTACTGATTCCTGGGTGGTAGATTCAGGGGCTTCATTCCATGTCACACCTGATAAGAAATACTTTCATGACTATGTTCAAGGAGATTTTGGACAAGTTCGTCTAGGTGATGATAAACCCTGTAAAATCGTTGGAATGGGTAAGGTTCTTGTAAAACAGCAGAATCGAAACCAATGGCTATTAAAGGAGGTAAGGCATGTTCCAGATCTAAAGAAAAATCTGATTTCAACAGGGCAGTTAGGCGGTGAAGGTTGTGTGACAACTTTCACAGATAAAGCTTGGAAGGTCACTAAAGGAGCCCTGGTAATAGCAAAAGGTGAAAAGGTTGGTACATTGTATTTATGCAATGGTATTTCTAACTCTGTTAATGCTTTAACTTCCAGAGGAGCAGATGCAGCATTATGGCATCATAGGCTCGGACACATGAGTGAAAAGGGGATGAAGATTCTTCACTCAAGGAATTTGTTGCCGAGTTTGAAGAATGTTGATTTGGACTTCTGTGAGAACTGCATTTATGGAAAACAGAAGAGAGTCAGATTTCTCAGAGTTGGGAAAGAAAAGAAGAACGAAAAATTAGAGCTTGTGCATACAAACGTATGGGGACCTGCTCAGGTATCATCTCTCGGTGGCTCTCGTTATTATGTTACTTTTATTGATGATGCAACTAGAAAAACTTGGATTTATTGTATTAAGAATAAATCTGATGTATTTGATACTTTCAAGAAATGGAAAGCTTTGGTTGAGATTGAGACAGGAAAGAAATTGAAGTGTCTTAGATCAGACAATGGAGGTGAATATTGCAGCAAAGAGTTTGATAGGTACTGTTCAGAGCATGGAATTCACAGAGAGAAGAAAGTTCCAAGAACACCACAAGAAAATGGTGTGTCAGAAAGGATGAACAGAACAATCATGGAGCGTGCAAGGTGCATGAGATTGCATGCAGGATTGCCTTTACAGTTTTGGGCAGATTCTGTAGATACTGTTGTTTATCTAATAAAAAGAGGGCCTTCAAGTTCCTTGGATGGTGGTGTTCCAGAGGAAGCATGGACAGGTAAAAAGGTAAACTACTCTATTTTAAAGCCTTTTGGTTGTGAGGCCTTTGTCCATATTGATAAAGAAAATAGAACAAAGCTTGAGGCAAAGTCAAAGAAATGTACCTTTATTGGATATGGTGTTAATGATTTTGGTTATCGCTTATATGATTACAAAAATCACAAAATCATTAGGAGCAGAGATGTAATATTCAATGAAAAGGTCTTGTATAAGAATCAGTTGCAAGAAAAGGAAAACAAGGAATACGCAGTCCTTGATGAAATCACTGAAAAAGTAAAGGTGCCTGAAAATAATAATAATCAACAACCACAACAACAGCAACCACCACAACAGAAACAGGCACCCCAAACACCTGAAAGTGGTGTTAGAAGATCTACCAGGATAGGTAGACCCCCTGAACGATACTCTCCTTCATTATATTATTTATTGTTGACTGATTCCGGTGAACCCGAATGTTATGAAGAAGCAATGCAGGTTGAAAGCAGGAAGAAGTGGGAGGTAGCCATGGAAGAAGAGATGGACTCATTAATGCATAACCAGACTTGGGATTTAGTCAGGTTGCCTGTAGGAAAAACTACATTGAAGAATAAATGGGTTTACAGGCTGAAGGAAGAAGATGGAGGAAAACAGAGGTATAAAGCTAGACTTATGGTGAAGGGGTTTGCACAGAAGAAAGGTATTGATTTTGATGAAATATTTTCTCCTGTTGTTAAAATGACTTCAATCAGAACTATTTTAAGTCTTGTAGCAGCTGAAGATTTGCATCTTGAGCAGTTAGATGTAAAGACAGCCTTTCTCCATGGGGATTTGGAGGAAGAGATATATATGCAGCAACCACAAGGATATGAGGTGAAAGGGAAGGAGAAACTAGTGTGCAGGTTGAAGAAGAGCTTGTATGGCTTAAAACAGGCTCCAAGGCAATGGTATCTAAAATTTGACAAGTTTATGTCTGAACAAGGTTATACTAGATGTCACTCTGATCATTGTGTTTATTTGAAAAAGCAAAATGATGGCAGCTATATTATATTGTTACTGTATGTAGATGACATGCTTGTTGCAGGATCTAACATGCAGGAAATAAATGTGCTCAAAAGAAAACTGGCAAATTCATTTGCAATGAAGGATTTGGGAGCTGCAAAACAAATCCTTGGTATGAGAATAACTAGAGACAGGAAAAATCGTAAATTAACATTGTCTCAGAATGAATACATACAAAAGGTGTTGAAAAGATTTAACATGCACAATGCAAAACCAGTTAGTACACCTTTTGCTAGCCATTTCAAACTTAGCAAGGAAATGTGCCCAAAGACCCAAGAAGACATGGATTATATGTCTAAAGTTCCATATGCATTAGCAGTTGGAAGCTTAATGTATGCAATGGTCTGCACAAGGCCTGATATTGCACATGCAGTGGGAGTTGTAAGCAGGTACATGAACAATCCAAGAAAGGAACATTGGATGGCAGTGAAATGGATTCTCAGATATTTGAAAGGTACCACAAATCAAGCATTATGCTTTGGTGGTTCAAACATCTCCCTACAAGGATATGTTGATGTAGATATGGCAGGTGACAGAGATAACATGAGGAGCACTACAGGATATGTATTTACTGTTGGAGGAACAGCTGTCAGTTGGGTTTCAAAAATCCAAAGTGTTGTTGCACTTTCAACAACAGAAGCAGAGTATGTTGCTGCTACAGAGGCTAGTAAAGAAATGATTTGGTTACAAAAGTTTATGGTTGAATTGGGTAAGGAGCATGATATGGGCACGTTATACAGTGATAGCCAAAGTGCCATTCATCTTGCAAAGAACTCAGCATTTCATTCCAGGACTAAACACATACAGCTCAAGTACCATTTCATACGATCAGTGTTGGAAGATGGAGAGTTGAATCTGGAAAAGATACACACTAGCCAGAATCCTGCAGATATGCTAACAAAATTTGTAACCAGGGCGAAACTGAGAATATGCTCAGTTTCAGTTGGTCTTCAAGGATGACGCTGAAGATGAGAAACAGCCAGGTCCAAAGAGGAGTCATTGTCCAGCAAATGGAGCAGCGGTGGAGTTGCTACAATCAGTCTCCAAGTGGGAGATTGTTGGGTGTGGAGCCTGATTATCTTCTATATTCAAAGGTATCGCCACATAGGACCCCAGTTCGAAATGGGGGCGGCAACGCCGCCCGTAAAATATTTGCTGCAGGGGGGGTCCAGGGGGGGGGGCAGCTGCGACCTTTGGGAGCCCCCCCCTGGCGGGGGGTTTCGGGGGCAGCGCCCCCGAAGCTAAAAACAACTGTAAAATTGCCTTGTAAAAGTATAGTAATTTCTAGTCAATCTGGGCCGTTCATTAGGCGGATGATCTGACGGTAGAACTTATGTTTAGTTTAGGGTTTTTTGCCCTAGAAGGCAACCCCTCTCTTTGTATGAGGGTATTGTATTTGAGGCTGTGTGATAGATGTGTATTCCGTGAGCGAGAAACAGAAAGGTGAGACTGTGAGAGAAAACAAAGGATATTACAGCGGATTTACTGTAGGTTGTGTCTCTTCATTTTGCTGGATAATAAAAAGGAAGGACTGGCTGTTCGGGGTGGATGTAGCCCAAACTGGGTGAACCACGTATATCTGTGTCTCTCTTGTTTTGTGCATTTTTTCTGTGTTTATATTTTTGCAATATTTTATGTGTTCCATTGCTCCGTAATATATAATTTTCTAACAGGCCGGAGTGGTTCTTCTTCCTCTTCAGGTTTCTGCTCATCAATAACTTGGGTAGGCCGGAGTGGTTCTGCTTCCTCTTCAAGTTTCTGCTCATCAATAACTTGGGTAGGCCGGAGTGGTTCTGCTTCCTCTTCAGGTTTCTGCTCATCAATAACTTGTGTAGGCCGAAGTGGTTCTGCTTCCTCCTCTGAAATCCTTGAAGTCCCTGCTGGTTCATGTGGAACACCAGGGTGTTCCTTTTTAAATATAACAGGACTGGCTCCAGTTAATGGGACTGCAATTATTTTATATCCCGCCTGAGTATAGATATCCCCACATTCACTGCACATGTATTCACTGTATTGTTCTTTCTCTACACTCTTTTCAGCTTGAGATGCTACTTGAGCTAATATGTATAGGTTGAGTTCTTCTTTATAGGCTTCCCTATCCATTGCTAATTCTTTCTGATAGGCCTTAATTTCTGGTTTTAAGAACTCATTCTCTTCTTGTAGGGAGGCTAGAGTGACTGGGGCTTCTACAGTTACAGATTCCAAAGGAAAAGAAAATTGTTGTTCAGCATTATCTTCCTCATATGTGTCCCCAACAGGTGGTTCTTGTGTTTCCTCTATTAGGTCTATTTGTATATCAGTTTCATCTAAGGCATCTTCTTCTTGCTCCTCAACAGGTAGTTCTTGTGTTTCACCTATTGAGTCTTTTTGTGCATCAGTTTCACTTAGGGCACCTTCTTCTTGCTCCTCAACAGGTGGTTCTTGTGTTTCACCGATTGGGTCTTCTTCTTGCTCCCCAACAGGTGGTTCTTGTGTTTCACCTATTGGGTCTGTAGCTGGTTCTTGTGTAACAGCCACATGCAGGTCGTCTTGTTTTTGCTCCCCAATAGGTGGTTCTTGTGTTTCACCTATTGGGTCTGTGGCTGGTTCTTGTGTTACAGCCACATGCAGGTCATCTTCTTTTTGCTCCCCAACAGGTGGTTCTTGTGTTTCACCTATTGGGTCTGTGGCTGGTTCTTGTGTAATAGCCACATGCAGGTCGTCTTCTTTTTTCTCTCTAACAGGTGGTTCTTGTGTTTCACCTATTGGTTATGTGGCTGGCTCTTGTGTAACAGACACATGTCCTATATTAGCTTGGATGTCTGGGTTGAATTTGTTGGCAGCTGGTTCTTGTGGAACAGCTGCCTCTGTTGAGAGAAATGATGTTACAAATTCATGAACACTTTGGATTTCGGCATCTGAAGGTGAAGGGGACGAAGGTTCAGGGCTATGGGAAATACGAGGTTTTAAGATAATAGGAGGAACGGCCTCAGTTTCTGCAAACAACCTCGTTCATTTCCGAGATAGGGAACCAGGAGAAATAGTGGTCTTCCTCTTACGAGGACTTTTACTCGGGGATTCATCAGGACTAGTGGCTACCTTTAATGAAGCCCTGGTTCTTCTTTTTGAGGAGGATGCAGCTTTCTGTTGTTTTTTTCTTTTTAGGAAAGTGATGAGGGTATCCTCGTCTGAATCATCGGTAGGAATGTGAACTATAGGAGTGGATGGTTCAGCTTCATCATGGGATGAGGAGTGCAGTGGATTCTCAGTGCTTAATTGGGGTGTTCCTGCTGTAGGCTGCTAAGTTTCAGCTTCCTGCTGGGAATTTCCTTCATTTTGCTGAGGAATTTCCTCAGCTCGCTGGGGAGGTTAATGGGGGGAGGTAGATTATGCAGAGCGAAGCCTCTATTTATCAGGAGTTGGACTAAGCGATGGTGTGTGAGACAGAGGAGTTGATGCCTAGCGTTCGCAGTGTAATGTGCCATATTTTTCAGACATCCAAGGAGATAATAAGGCATATTTACTAGACGACCATGCCGCAAATGATTCAATAAGACAAAGTCATGGTTGTAGACTACCCAGTAGCGGCCCTCACAAGTGAAGTAGTGCTTGATGAATTCTGCAACTTTTGGCCAAGGTGGTGGTAATGACCTAAACGCAACACCCCTACCTTTTGCTTCCACCTGCTACCCAGGTAGCAGGAAATCTTGCTGCGCATTGAGGATAAGATGCTTCCTGCTAAACCAGCGAATGCCGTTGGTTGGAATCCCCGAAACTTGTGCTATATCTTCTTTTGTTACTGGGATTCTGACCCCTTGGACAGTAGAATACCCCTCCCTCAAGTTGCATGCAAATTCAAGAGCTTGCTGCAAATCGAATTCCGGAAGTCTTCTAAAATAGTCCACCCATCCTGCCTAAAGGAAGATTTGGTATGCGTCTAGGTAAAATTCTAGTAATGCCGTCGAGCCCAGTTCATGTCTAACAACATCTCCACCCATGGTTACCGTTTTAGGCAAACTACAGAGTGCAAAGCCGAGTTGCTGAAGTCGAAACAAAGCAGAACGTTGCAAAAATATAATTATGACGTGGTCAGGCATAAGCGGGGTGGATTAGACACAACCGGGAGGAATAGGGATGGCGGCGATAGGCGTGTGCTATAATGATTGCAATATTTCAGTAATCCCCCCAACTGCGGCTGAATGATATGGTTGGCAATACGACGCTTTTGGCGGTCATGTCAACTATCTCCTCATTATCTACAATTTAATATTCACACATATCATGCGTACCTTTACAATTACCTTTGGTTGCTGCGCTGAAAAGTGTTACCTCATCCTTAATAGGTTAATGATCAACATAGATTTGTAAGGTGTGAGGGTTTTTATCCCCGGGGTTTTTATTATTTACAAGAAGCAGTAGTGAAGAGGTGTTATTAACAAGATAAATGGCTGATTCCTTTGAATCAAAAAAGATATATTTTTTTCTGAAGTAATAACTCATCCTCAGGAATAAGGATGGGGATATTTAGAAAAAATAGAAAAGATTGGCATTTAAGCAGTGGGATTTGGTGTATCGGTAATAGGAAAATAGTGTATCAGTAACAGGAAAATGGTGTATCAGCAATGAAAATGATGTATCAGTAAAGGGAAATGATATATCAGCAACGGAAAATGATGTATCAGTAACGGGAAATGGTGTATCGGCGACGGGAAATGGTGTATCAGCAACGGGAAATGGTGTATCAGCAACGGGAAATGGTGTATCAGTAATGAGAAATGGTGTATCAAAAACGGGAAATAGTGTATCAGCAACGAGAAATGGATTATGATATGGAATGACAATGCTTTTCCAATCTGCAGATTAGTTCCTCTTACACTGGAATTTTTCTTTTTCAGCCACCATCCAAAGCTAAGATCTGCAAAATAATTAATTGTAACATGGAAACATTTGACAGGGATTATTAGTTAAGAAATCTAATCTAAAAATAAATTCATAAACAGGAAATTAAGTGCATTGAGGGATAGCAGATTCCCCCAAAAAGGTGTAGTGTATATCTGTCATGCAAGTAGCTTTGAAATCCTCTTTAGAAATAGGTCGTTGATACAAACGGAGTCAATACCCATTCACTAATAATGGTGTTTTGCTATCATCAATCGTTAGGATTCTGACTGTTCCATTGGGAAAAACAACATCTACTTCATAAGGTGCTAGCCACCTTGTTCTTAATTTCCCCTGAAAATTCTCAAAACGGGAGTCATACAGTAAAGCCCAATTACCTTTTTGGAACTGCTTATGCTTAATAGTTTTGTCATGCCACCTGGTTCTTTGCTGTTGTATCATGGTTGTTTGATGGATGGCATCCAACCTTTTTTCGTCCAATTCTTGAAGCTGCTGCAACCTAGCTGTCTGTGCATCAACCAAATCGGGGTTAACAGCTAAAGAAGTCCTTAAGGTTTTGATCTCAAATTCCACAGGAAAAACAACATTTTTACCATAGACTAATTCATAAGGTGAAAAACCCGTAGTGTTCCTCCAAGTAGTTCTGTAAGCCCATAATGCTTCAGGCAACCTTTGAAACCAGTCCCTTCTATTCTCCTTGACTGTCTTTGTTAAAATGGCTTCTATGACTTTATTTGTACTTTCCACTTGCCCATTTGCTTGGGGGTGATAAGGTGTAGTCATCTTATGCTTAATGTGATATTTTTGAAGTATATCTTTGAAGCCATGAGAATTAAAAGGAGGTCCTCCATCTGTGACTAGTTCTCTAAGCAAACCAAACCTAACAAAGATTTCTTCAAATAGAAAAGTTAATACTGATTCTTCATTAGCTTTGATAAGTGCCTTAGCTTCTACCCACTTAGTCATATAAT
This sequence comes from Pinus tabuliformis, assembly GCA_031772625.1. Taxonomy (NCBI): domain Eukaryota; kingdom Viridiplantae; phylum Streptophyta; class Pinopsida; order Pinales; family Pinaceae; genus Pinus; species Pinus tabuliformis. The sequence continues at coordinate 65,081,906 of CM062812.1, forward strand.
CTATGCAAACCAGTATATAGACTCTTTGATTGGATGGAGGATTGATGGGACCTATAAAATCTAATGCCCATCTTTCAAAAGGTTCAAGTATTACCTGGGGGTTAAGTGGCATTTCATCCCTGTGATTAGGCCGGCCCATTCTCTGACAGCTATCACAGGTCCTGACATATTTCTTTACATCCTTAAAAAGTGAGGGCCAATAGTAACCCATTCTGAGAACTTTGTGTGTTGTTCTTTTATCTGCAAAATGCCCTCCACAAGGGCCATCATGGCAAGCCTTCAATATATCATAAACTTCATCTTCTCTGATGCATCTTTGAATTTCCTGATCAAGTCCTGTGTGAAAGAGACACCCACTTATCCAGCTGTACCTTGCACTCTGTTGAACGATATTTCTTTTCTCTCTGTGTGATAGGTGTGATGGTAGTTTTCCTGCAACTAAGTAGTTGGCAATGTCTGCATACCAAGGTGAGTGAGCAGATACTGCAAATAAATATTCATCAGGAAAAGAATCATCTACTGGAATATTTTCATCAGTTTTTAACCGAGAAAGAAAATCAGCAACTACATTTTCTTTACCTGCCCGATCTACAATTGTGATATCAAATTCTTGTAATAATAATAACCATCTGGTAACTCGAGCATTTGTAACTGATTTGTTCATTAAATATTTAATGGCCGAGTGATCAATATGCACAAAATTAGTGTAACCAGTAATATAATGTCGAAACTTGTTAATAGCATAAATAACTGCTAAGAATTCTTTTTCGGTGACTGTATAATTAAGTTCAGCAGGGGTCATATTTTTACTAATAAAATAGATAACATAGGGAAGATTGTTTTCTTCTTGACCCAAGGCAGCTCCTATTGCAGTGTCTGAAGCATCAGAGGATATATGAAAGGGAAGTGCCCAATCAGGTCCTCTTAAAATAGGAGTTGTAGACAATTGATGTTTAAGTTCATTAAATGCTTTTTGACAACCATCAGTCCACTTAAATTTAGCATTTTTCATAAGTAGCACAAACAAAGGAGAAGCTATTTTAGAAAAATCTTTGATAAATCTTCTATAATATCCAGCATGTTCTAAAAAACTTCTTACATCAGTTTGTGTTTTTGGGATAGGCAGAGTCCGAATTACTTGCACCTTAGCTGGATCAACTTGAATTCCTAGGAATGAAATGAAGTGTCCCAAAACAATACCTTGATTCATCATCATATGACATTTTTCAGTACTTAAGGCAAGATGTGCTTCTATACAACGTTTAAGTACTTTTTCAAGATTTTGTAAGGCATCTTCAAAAGTCACACCATAAGGAGTAAAGTCATCCATAAATATTTCTAAGGAATCATTAAGCATATCAGAAAAAATTCCTATTACTGCCCTTTGAAATGTTGCTGGGGCATTACATAGTCTAAACGGAAGAACTTTATAGGCAAAAGTTCCCCATGGACTAGTAAAAGTGGTCTTGTCTTGATCTTGGGGTGCAATCTTGATCTGATTATAACCACTAAACCCATCCAAAAAGGAAAAGAATCTCTTACCTGCCAAAATATCTAGCACCTGATAAATAAATGGTAAGGGAATATGGTCTTTCTGAGTAGCCTTATTCAGAGCTCTATAATCCACACACACTCTCCATTTTCCATTTTTCGTAGGTACTATCACTAATGGTGAAACCCATTCACTATCAGATATAGGATATATGAATCCTGCATTCAACAGTTTTTGAAGTTCTTCTTTCACAATTTCCCTTAAATTGGGATTCATTCGTCGTTGGGGTTGGCAGACTGGGCGGGACCCTTCTTTAATATAAATTCGGTGAGTACATAATTCAGAAGAAATTCCCTTCATATCTGTGTAATCCCATGCAAATGCTTGCTTATTTTCGTGGAGTAACTTCATTAACTGTTGTGTTTCAGCATCTATTAAGTTAGGGTTTATATTTAATGTTTTGCCAGGCTCGATTTAAACTGCTATACCTTTGGAGGGGGTGCTAGTTGATGTCTGAGATAGGTCTTCAGTTTTAAGATTCTGTTGTGATTCAGATTCCAAGATTGAAGTCAAGTGATCATGTATTTCAGAGTTAACCGAAGAAGGTTTAGAAATAAAACTACTAATTAATTCATATTCGGTTGAATCTTTAAAAGTTAGGGCTTGTCCGACAGTCAAAATGGGTTGAGTCTCATCATCCTCATAATCTAACCATATTGAATTATCATTGTTAATCATAGGTGTGGCATGAGGGTACAGAGTAAGCTGCTTGGTTTCAGATCCATTAGAAATTGTCATTGATCCTGACCTACAGCTAATGAAGGCATCTGTTGTAGCCAGCCAAGGCCTCCCTAAAATCAATGGATGACCCCCCAACTTATTTTTGGTCTGTAACACCATAAAATCAGCTAGGTAGTTCCAAGATTCGACTGAAATTATCAGGCCTTCAATGACTCCTTCAGGTTTGATTGTGGAGCGGTCAGCCAGCTCTAGAATGGTTGGGGTTTCCCTAATAAAAATTTTTAACTGCAATAACTGTTCTGTTTCAAGTGTCATGATGTTTATTGCAGCACCAAGATCTACCAGAACTCTAGAAACAAAGGTTTTACCAACCTGAACTATAACTGTAGGGTGACCAGGGTCACCATATTTTACCGGAGGGTTTTTTTCTGACATTAGAGCAGCTAGATCACCCATCACATGAACTGTGAGGGGGTCCTTAGCTTTTCTTCCAGGTTTCTTAATACAAATATCTCTGATAGTTCTAGCATAAATCGGTACATCTCTTAGTGCTTGTAAAAGTGGAATTTTAACATATAAATTCTGCAGTTCTCCTAACAAATTAAAAGAAGTTGGCTCAAGTGTTTTGGTAAGAGCCAAACGTTCAGGGAATGGTGGCTCTGCTGTTTCAGCAGTGTTTTTAGAGGATGTTTCAACTGTTTCAGCATTGTCATTAGAAGATGATCCAACTGTTTCAGCATTAGATGACTTTTCTTTTCCGATTTCTTCTTTATCATAATCAAAAGTGATGTCATCAATAATGGGTTCAAGTATTCTTCCTGAGCGTAAATGAATGTCATTGCAATGCAGAGGGGAAACTAGTTGGTTTTGAACATCAATTACTTGCAGAGCTTTATTATTATTCGGGTTGGGGTTAGGTTTTACAAGCAGCTGAGGTCTTATTGTCTGATTATTAGTTGGGGCATTTGATGGTAAGGAGAGAGATTGCTAATACTGAGGTAATTGGTTTGGAAATGGGATCTGTGGAGCTGTCCAATTCGGGTTCCATTGATAGGGTTGTTGTAAAGGCCAGGGGTTCCACATCATCAGATCAATAAAAGGAGGGCTTGGTTGCTGCATGGGTGGAAAATTCATTTGATTAAGGTGTGGGTACTGCATTTGGTTGAAGGGTGGATAATTTGTTTGAAAAGGAGGATGATTATTCCAACGATTAAACGACATGTTAGAATCCGTACCTGGTCCTCGTGGTTTCCATTGTCTTCTCTGTGTGAGGAGGTACACTGCTTCAGCCTCTTCTTCAGTTGGTTGTAGTGCTGCCTTTATTCCTGGCAAAGAAGGGCATTGCTGGGTCTCATAGTCCTTTTCACAGATAGTGCAAATTGGTACCTTGTCCAGGGGGCATTCCCTTAGTGGGTGTTTCTCCCTGCAATTAGAACAGAAAATAGCCAGAGCATCTTCTGCTTCTGCCTGCTTCTTTCTGACCTGCAAGGTATCAATTTGTGAAGCAAAAGAGCTTAACATTTCAGTTTTAAATTCTTCAAGTAAGTTACCTATTTCGGCCCGTGTTGCTCCTCCACTTGCTGACTTCTGGACTCTTGAGTATGTACTGTCCTTGCTCTTTGGTCTACTTGCTGCTCCTCTTGAACATCTTTTACAGAGATTGATAATCTCATCATAGGATTCCTTAGATATGTCTCCTTTTCCAAGCATATTTAACATATCTAAACAATCATCTCGTACCCCTCTTAGCAGTATTGACTTAAGAATGTCCTTACTCATATCAGGATGATCAGATCGCTGTAAGTTATATTGTGGCCTTTCCACAAAATCTTCCAGACTCTCGTCCTCCTTCTGAGTCATCTTGAATAATTCCTCCTTCCTTTCTCTTGTTCGACAATAATCTTGGTATTTAGCCAAAAATTTCTCCTTCATCTGGTCCCATGTTGTAATCACATGAGCCCCCAAGCTCATGAACCATCTTAATGCATTCCCTTTTAATGTGGCTGGAAACAATTTTAATTTCTGAGCAGAATTAACATAGTCATAGCTTCTACACAGTATATCAAATTCAAAAAGAAATTCATCAGGATCTTCTATGGATAACCCATGGAAGTTGGGTAATGCCGAAAGTGGGATATTCTTCATAGGAGTTGCTCCTCTGGGGAGATCTCCAATGGGGAATTCCAGGGTAGAGAGAGAATTTTCTCCCCTTCTCTCTATTCTGCGGCCTCCACCGAAAAGTCCTTCATTGTTATCCTCCATTGGTTGTTTTCCTTATGCGCTTGCCCGATCTTCAGAATTTTCTGTTGGAATTTCAATGTCCTGCACTGGTTCCTCCACCTTAACTTTCTTATTGGTTCTTCCACTGATCGTTCATCTTCTTCCACCGGTTCCTCAATATATTTTGATAATCCTATGACCCTTTCTGGCCCCACTACTTCCTCTGTCTAAAAATCTGTCTGGGAAGAGCGTTGGATCTGTGGCCTCCGAGAGCTTAACCTCTGGGATGTCTCAGCTTTTGAAATAATATCGTCAATAAAAGTTTTTCTTCCTCTCCCTTGCCTTTGCCGCTTGAATGGTTAACCTTCTTGCGTCCTCTCATGCATCCTGCATTCCTAAAGAAAGAATGTTAATACCCTTAAAATCTTTAGCCGCCTTCCCCGGCAATGGCGCCAAATCCAAATGTAGTATAAACAGTCTACTATCTTATGAAATCCATACTCTGTGTTACAGCAATTATAGTAGTTACAGCGTATTGTAGAAAATGAAGTAAGAACAAATATCTTAAAAGAAACAAGTCTGCAAAAGGAAGTGATGGTTGTCCTGCAACAAAGGATTAGGACCCTATCCTTAGAGTAAGGACTTTCAGCACCTGCCTCTGTTGGCCAGTTCACACATACACTGTGTGAATCCTAATCACCGGTGAAGTCTTCATATAGAACAGTAATCAGCTAGAAGGAAAACAGAGTTTAGCAAAAGTAAATATCATTAGAATCAGTAACTGTAATGTAATTATAAATCATACACACACACCACACAACAGAAAGAAGATGGGTGAATCTTGTGATGAAGGTGGGCCCTGTCCTTCTCACAAGATTCCCTAGAACACAGGAATTAAAACAAAATGCTCAGAACAAAATTGTATTCATCTGCTAATAAACCATATTACAAAAAGAGATTCAGTTCTATCACTTCACTACCAGTTCTGTATTACCAGTTGTTACCCCCCCCCCTTTTCTAATGTAGATGTCTCCTCTTTATTGAGGAAAATGACATTATTTTGGCATTATTTCCTGGCCAGATCGGGCCGCTGATAGTCCGCCACTTGTCACGGATCCCTAGCCAGATCGGGCGGCTGAGAGGCTGCCACTTGTCATCCATCCCTGGCCAGATCGGGCGGCTGAGAGGCTGCCACTTGTCGCCCATCCGTTGGCCATATCGAGCGGCTGATAGGCAGCCACTTGTCACCCATCGGCTGGAAAGATCTTGCGGCTGAACAGCCGCCACTTGTCACCCATCGGATGGCCAGATCTGGCGGCTGAGAGGCCGCCACATGTCACACATCGGCTGGCTAGATCTGGCGGCTGATAGGCCGCCACTTGTCACCCATTGGCTGGCTAGATCTGGCGGCTGAGAGGCCGCCACTTGTTACTCATCGGCTAGCCCGATCGGGCGGCTGAAACGCGGCCACTTGTCACCCACTGGTTGCTTAGATCTGGCGGCTGAGAGGCCGCCACTTGTCGCCCATCGGCTGGCCAGATCTGGCGGCTGAGCGGCTGCCACTTGTCATTTATCCACTGGCAAGATCGGAAGGCTCAGATACCGCCACTTGTCATTCATTCACTAGCCAGGCCGAACGGTTCAGAGGCCGCCACTTGTCAGATAAAAGAGGTTACGTTGCTGTTCAGATATGTTATTTAGCGGATAAGTATCATATAATTACTTATATCTGACAAATTATAAGTAATTAAATTACGTTTCTTTTCGGCAAGCACGTAAGTATCAGTTAATTACTTATCATCTGTCCGGCCATCGTCCAGCAGGGTTTTCGGCACGGCCAAATTCGCAGGGTTCGAAGGCGTCTTTCGACGCGCAATACTTTGCCTCCATGACATCTGCTCGGCCAAATTTGCAGGCTTAAAACTGGGATTTCGAGGGGCACTTCGCCGATGACCAGGTTCATTATTTGACTGTGCATGCCTGCCATGGGTTTACTAACTTCAACAACTACGACAGCTTATCAAACATCTTCAGCTGAGCCCTGTGCTTGCAGTGATCCTGGAGAGGAACGGTCAACGCAGTTCAGGCCTCGAGTCTCTCGTGCAGTACTGTAATTTCCTGTTCCTTGGACGAGGACGCTGAATCGGTTTCATGGGCAAAATTAATCGGTTTCATTAATGGGTAAATGTAATAATCGGTTTCATGGGCAAAATTAATGCTTCATAAAATTCAGAAATATGCTTCATAAAATAAAATACTCAATAATAATTTGACATATTTTGGATTTTTTTTATGATCAAGATATTGTAGAACTAGAAAATATATGATAATAAAATAATAATGATTATTATTTAATAAATCTTATTTTAATTTATAAAAAATTATTTTAATATTTATTTTATAAGTTTAATATAATTTATATTGTAGATAAATTTAATTTATATTTTATACATCAATATCAACATCATTTTTATATATTTAATATAATTTATATTTTATATATCAATATAAACATAATCACAATATCTTTTGTATAATCTTTTGTGTAAAAATAAAAAATAAAAAAAATTGTATAATCTTTTTATAATAATTTATATAAACATTAATGTAAAATTATATTGAAGATTAGGAAAGGAAAAATATTAGGGAAATTTTATGGAAGAATATGACTAACGCCAGCATTTATAACAGTAGAGAAAAGTAAGTGATGGAACATTGTGCAACAAATTATGTGACATATGTGACATTGTCGCATTTATAACAGTAGAGAAAGGTAAGCGATGGAACATTGTGCAACAAATTATGTGACATTGTGCAATGAGTGCTAAGTGAACTATTCAAAAATCATGAGAAATTAGTCAGTTACGACTACCTCTCATGGAAATGGTCATATGTGAATGACTTACTTAACGCAGTTGAATCCCAAAATGATATCTAATGTAATGCACTGCGTAAACCCCCATAAAATTCAAAAAAGAGTGAAGGAATCTCTAATTGAATGGTTCATGAGGCATAATACTTGTTAAGGTTTTGCAAATGGGGTAGCAAGCTAAGTGGGCTTGATTGTGGGGAAAACTCCACAGTTAAGCGTGCTTGAGCCAGAGGCGATCTGGGATGGGTAACCTCCTATAAAGTCCTGGTTACCGGGTGCAAGCCCCGGAAGTGATGATTGACGCTATGTGATTCATTTCACTAGTTTCAATCCCACTTCTTCACCCCTGTGAGCATCACCCGATGCAATGAGTGCTAAGTGAACTATTCAAAAATCATGAGAAATTAGTCAGTTACGACTACCTCTCATGGAAATGGTCATACATGAATGACTTACTTAACGTAGTTGAATCCCAAAATGATATCTAATGTAATGCACTGCGTAAACCCCCATAAAATAATTACATTATTAAAAATGAATTATTATTGAAGTTTATTATACAGCTTACAAAATCTATCGTAATTTTAGGTACCTTAAACATCAATTCATAAAAGTTAAAGTAAATTGTGATTATAAAATTATTTTGTAATATTAGATTGTTTAAAATTATTTTGTATTTATTTATGGAAATTTTCAAAACCTAATTTCTATATTTTATAAAGATAGCACGAGTGCATTGCAGTAACTAGAACTGAAGGTTTGGTTGAGGCTTAGTTGTTAAAGTATTTTTGTTAAAAAAGTCACGCCAAATTCTATCATATTTAAAAATTAAAATAGAGAATCAAACGGAAGAGGTAGTCGCAAGTGTTACAAACAAAAATTAAAACAAAAAATCAAACGGAAGACATAGTCGCAAGTGTTACATGAGAAAGAAATTGAAAAGATTTTCACTCCGTATTGGAATCAGCAGCGTAGGGTTTTCATTTTTCATAGATTTTCGCAGAGAAGTCGAGTGTTGAGGGCCCAATAACACAATTATCGCAAATCGATAATTGATGTACGAATGTCACATGTTAAAGCCTAAATGAAAGGCAAAGTGTCCATAAAAAAACATTATTATTATCTATGTACGAATGTGTCCCCAAAAAAAAACAGTTATACCTGAAATTTTATATTTATATCAAAATTAAATGAATTCTATAAAGTTTATATTTATTTATTTATTTATTTATTAATTAGGCATAAAATAGATTTTTGGAAAAATATATATATAAAGAAAATAAAAATTATATACTATATCTGCACAAAGCATTCCAAGTAGGCATAGTTTTGTAAGTGTCCAAAAAGTGATACTTAGTTGTATGGCTGAGTCAAAAAACAGATAAGATATTTAATGAATATATAGAAAGGTTGTCTTAGTATTTTTTCTTATTAATTTAATCTAGTAGATATTTTTATAATGGTAAGTATTTTTTTCGAGTTAATTTAATCTAGTAGATATTTTTAACAATTATAAGCTTAAATTGTTTAATTTGCAAAATTGAATGTCTTGAGATTTGTATGATTCTGAATCTATTTATACATTAAAAAAAACATAGTTTAAATAATTAGAAATGACAATCTAGCTTAAAATTGTATGGCCTATCTTCTAGAAAAAAGTTGGGAAGAGAAACCAATTTTTTTATTGCACCTTTTATCTTACTAGAACTTCTGGGAGAAGCTGTAATCTGTTGACTTTGTTCCTTTAGGGGTTAGAACAACACTTTTAGGGACTTAGGAGCCCTTGGTTTATGGACATTTGATGCTTGGGGTTGTAGGGCACAAAAATGTCTATAACATACGCAATGGTTTTTGGTCCATGGTATTGGATGCTTCGGCCTATATAAATATGTATTGTAACATTGAAAGGAAAATAATGAAAAATCAAGCTGGTAGTCCCAGTTTTGAGATCCACGGAAAATCTTTGTGTATATGTGTTTTATGTGTTATGGCAAGCAATTTATGCACGTGGTTAAAATCTACATTTGGTATTAGAGTTGTTTTGGCTTCAAGGGGACGCCTTTGTTGCTGAGGGGTTTCACTCGGGCCTGTGGTAGACCCTGTTCAGTGGGAGATCTGCGAGATCGATTTTGGTGGTGAAAGAAGATGGCAAGCAGTGGAAAGATAGAGATCGAGAAATTTAATAGTCAGAGTTTTGAGTTGTGGAAACTCAAGATGGAGGATCTATTGGTGGATAAATATCAGTGGATCGTGGTAGATCTGGGTACTAAATCAACGGGAGTGTCCGATGAAGAATGGAAGAAATTAGATCAGAAGGCAAAGAGCACAATACGATTGTGTGTCTCAAATTCAATATTGTTGAATATATTAGGGCAAGCTACGACGAACGCTTTATGGGACAAGTTAGGGACTTTGTACCAATCTAAGTCTCTAGTGAATAAACTGTTCCTACGGAAAAAGTTGTATAACCTGAGGATGAAAGATGGAGAGTCGGTGACAGAGCATCTGAATGCATTTAATATTGTGGTCAGTCAGTTAGCATCTGTTGATATTAAAATTTCAGATGAATATAAGTGCATCAATTTGTTGTGTTCTCTACCAAATTCGTGGGATAGTCTAGTTATCGCAATAGGTAGCAATGCAACTACCTTACAATTTGATGAAATAGTCTCAGCCTTGCTGACGGAGGAGATGAGATAGAAAAATATGGAGAGCCAGAATGGTGATGGCTTGTCTATACAAGGACGGTCCCAGAATAGAAACAAAAATAAGTCATCGAGTGGGAGATCTAAATCTAGAGGGAGATCTAAATCTCCAGGAAATCCTGTAAAGGTGGTGTGCTGGAAATGTGGAAAGGAAGGCCACTTCAAAAGGGACTTTAAATCTAAAGCTTCTGACAAAGAAAAGGGATCTGATGAGGCTCATTCTGCAGAGGCAAAAACCACCTCAGATGAAGGTGGGGATGTGTACTTGGCTTCTTCAAGTACACATGTAGATCATGAGGCATGTTTGATTGACTCAGGTGCATTCTTTCACTTCACTCCCCATAGAGAGCGGTTCTGCGAGTATAAGAAATATGATGGTGGTGATGTCTTCTTGGGGGATGACAAGAAGGCTAGAATCATTGGTCGTGGAAAACTAAAGCTGAAGTTGCAAGGTGGAAGGGTTAGAATGCTTCCATGTGTTCTACATATTCTTGCATTAGCCAAAAATCTAATTTCTGTAAGCAAGCTGGATGATGTAGGTGTAAAAACAGTGTTCGAGAAGGATACCTGCAAAATGGTTAGGCGAGCACTGGTACTGATGTGGGGAATTCGGATTGGAACTCTGTACAAGCTGAAAGGTATAACTATTGTTGATGCGTGCAATTGTTTTGTGGTTCCTGAAAGTGGAGTAGAAAATCTAGTGGTCTCTGTAGAGAAGACCATGCTGTGGCATCAAAGGCTTGGACATATTAGAGAGAAATGCCTTTGAATACTTCATGTTAAAGGTATGGTAGAAGGTATGAGTAATAGCTCTCTCGATTTTGATTTCTGTGAAAATTGTGTATATGGGAAGCAGAATTGGGTGAGTTTCCCCTTTGGTGGTAAGAGGGCGAAATAGATATTAGAGCTTGTGCACAGTGATGTGTTTGGAGCTGTGAAGGTTCCATCACTGGGTACAAGTCTGTGTACTATGTATCATTTATATATGACTTCTCAAGGAATACATGGATATTTTCCTTAAGAAGAAATCTGAAGTCTTTGACATATTTAAAGAATTTAAGGCTCTCGTGGAAAATCAGACAGAGAAGAAGAAAAATGTGTTGAGGACAGATAATGGTGGAGAGTTTTGCAGCAAGGAATTTGAAGAATTCTGTAAGAAGTTTGGTATAGCATGGCAAAATACTACTCCATATACACCTCAGAAAAATGGAGTTGCAGAAAGAATGAACAAGACGTTGATGGAAAGGGCAAGAAGCATAGTCAGTGGTGTCGGGTTAGGACGGGAATTCTGGGCAGAGGCGGTGGATACTGCATGTTACCTGATCAATAGGTCACCTTCATCAGCATTGGAGGATAAGACTCCACAAGAGGTATGGACTGGTAAGAAACCATCTCTTTCACATCTGAGGGTATTTGGATGTGATGCATATGTACATCTTCCAAAGGAGAAACAAACAAAGTTGGATAGTAAATTTGAAAAGTGCATCTATATTGGGTATAAGGATGGTTTAAGGGTCGAATCAGAATTCGGATGTGGGAGATATTGCTCATTTAAAATCAGCTATTTTTTAGAAGACGTAGGAAAAGTTGTGGCGCAAGTATATGAGATTCTAAAGTGTCTAGATAAGGATTTCCAACACATGGGAAGATGCAAAATGGTCCTTCGTTTTCCAAAACATGTTACAATAAATATTCTAAGTTATATTGACCGAGTTATGTCCATTTTAATCCTGGAGTAGCATCAAGAGCAAGTTGCCTTTGGAGATGTGCCCTCCCACCCCACTTTAGTAGGCACCTACTTCACATTCATAAGTTTCAGCATAGCAACATTCGGCTTGGGTTATTTGGAGATGTTCCCTCCCACCATAGGCTATGTAGGCACATGCTACTTCATCAACAACCAACATCACGGTTATGGGTCAACCACACAAAATCCTTGTGATCGAAGTCCATTTGCTAGGCCGCCCATTGTTAGCATCACAATTGGTCACAAGCATTATAGGGTATCTCTATCCTCGGATCTTTGTTTGTCATGGTTATGGGTCATCCACAAACCCACACTTCATCGAAGTCCATTTGCTATTCCGCACAGTGTCATTATCATAGTTGGTCACAAGTATTAGATGGTATCTCTATCCTCGGATCTTCGTTCATCATGGTTATGGGTCATCCACAAACCCACACTTCATCAAAGTCCATTTTCTAGGCCGCACACTGTCAGTATCACAATTGGTCACAAGCATTACAGTGTATCTCTATCCTTGGATCTTCGTTCATCATGGTTATGTGTTAACCACATAAAATCTTTCTCTTCAGTGGCTCTTCATATTCAACAAAGGCTTCACAGGAGGGAACTTCACGCAATGGGGACCATTACTTCTTAAGGAGGGAGGAATGATCCGAATAGAAAATGGCATCAACCCATGATATTCCTCCACCCATGTTATTCATCCACCCATTGAATTTACCCATGGTATTGTAAGTGACATCTACCCATGGTATTCATTCACCCATGGTATTCTGACATGCACCCATGGTATTCATTCACCCATGGAATTGACCCGTGGTATTATGACATCTACCCATGGTATTCATTCACCCATGGAATTAACCTATGGTATTGTAACTGAAAAAGACTATAAGTAACAAGTTTCATTTTCTAAAAGGACTGTTTGTCATCCACAATGTAGCTTTTACAATTATTCTTTGTTTTAATAAAAAAAATTCTTTTTCATTTTGTTTATTGGGCATTCTCCTCTTTTTCTTTTGGCATTTCAATCTTTGAGATCTTGGGGGCATCTCTCCCAAAATCCATTTCAATCTTTTAGATCTTAGGGGCCTCCCCCCAAGATGCAGATCACTCGAGGTAATAATTGTTCTCATTGGTAGGGAGGAGTGGTCTTCCTAAACGAGATTAGCTTTTCCAGAAGGGATTATTAGAATGCAGATAAGTACCAAAAGTGTCAAACTATTTATTTTTATATGTGTATGTGGAAGAGGAGGCTTCTTATCAAATACTAATGGATATGGAAAGGGTTTGACTCTGTTGGAATTATTGTCTGTCAACATTCATTAAAGAACTGAGGAAAGAATGGTTGTTAGGAATTATTTAATTTTAATACTAATACTTTTTTAAAAATAAATTAATAATATATAAGTGAATATATTATTAAAAATGGGTGGATTTGGGGGTAAGCGGAGCAGGGATGAACAGCTAGGGTTTACAATATTTAACGGATATTGAACTGCATGGAAGGGTGCAAAGGAGCGAGCTCCACTCCCTCCTACAAGTAGGCCATGGACAACCGAGGTAAGAAACCAATAGAAAATGTCAGAGGTCCTATAGAAGAAGGGAAAAGGGGAATGAAAGAGGAGCAAGAGGGAAACAAATCGAGGGAGAATAATAGCACAAAAGAAAAGGAGGAAGAAGACAATGAACAGGGAGCAAAAAACAAAGAACAAAAGGGACCATGTAAACCCAAATCTGAGGTCACACCCAGAGTATTTCTGAATGATCCTGCTCTACAGGAACACAAGGACCACATGTGGACATATGCTATCATTTGTAAATTCATGGGATTATGGCCCACTGAAAAGGAATTACAGACATGGATTAAATACCACTAGAAACCAAAACGAAGCATTGACCTACATCTTGGGTCAAAGGGATTCTTTACTGTGGTCTTCAAAAATATTGAGGATAAAGACAGGGTGTTTGAAGGAGGGCCCTACTTCTACACAGTAGCAGGCCTTTACATGCAGCTGTGGATGATGAACTTTGTCTCGGAGCGTGAGACTTTCACTTCGGTTCTGGTTTGGGTAAGACTCTACTCCCTCCCTCTTGATTACTGGAAAACAGAAATGTTAACTGCCATAGGAAATAAATTGGCGCATTTTGTCAAAGCTTCTGAGGCCAGCAAAAGGGGAAAATACACTTCCTTTGCACGAATTTCTGTGGAGATGGATCTCTTCGAAGCTCTACCGAATGAGGTTATCTTGGAAGTTTTTGATGAAGAATGGGTGCAAATAATAGATTATGAACATATTCCATTCAAATGTCACGGATGCCATGAGCATGGGCACCTATTTAGGGACTGCCCTCTCAGTAAAATAGAGAACAAGAGTAAAGCTACCACAGTGAAAGATACTGAAAGCTTTCACAAAATGAGTCATAAAAGAAAAGGGGGAAAAAAGGGACTAAAGAAACATCAAGCAGAAGGGCTACAGGCCAGTCTGAACAGGTACCAAGTACTCGAAGAAGAAGAAGAGATAACAAAAGTAGATCAAGGAATGGAGGGAAGTCCAGTGGAGAAGGAGAAAGAAGAAGACAATGATCAAACAAAGGATATTAATTAGCAGAAAGAGACTATGATGAGCGATATAGAACTGGAGATGGACCAGGAAATGACCCAGAGTGAGATGGATATGAAGGACCATGAACTACAGGAGATTCTTGATAGAGAACACCTAGATCTAGAAGAGTTCTTGAAACAGGGAACCATGGGAGGGGTAGACTCATTACCTCAAGAAGAGTTCACTAGAGTATAACAGTTGTACATTTGGAAAACTCAGGCTAAAGGGATGGATATGCAAAGAAACACTGAAATATAGGGTAATGAAGGTGTGAAAACTATGAAAAGCACACCATGATTAGCACCTAGAAACCTAGGAAAGAAAAGAGGCAGGAAAAAACAGAATGAGCTATTGATGGAATATGGAAAGCTAATGATAGATTCAAGTAAGATGAAAGACCTAACCAACTACTCCTTTCCAAATATTTAATGATGAAGTTTACTTCATGGAATATTAGGGGTCTCGGTAGGAAAAGAAAACAAAGATTACTTAGTAATAGAATGAAACAATAAGCTCTAGATATGATCTTCATCTAGGAAACTAAATGTTCCATTCAAAAGATAAAAGAAATATATAGCAAATGACTTAATTGATTTGAGTTTCTAGAAGTCAAGGCAGAGAATACAGCAGGAGGCATACTAACTCTTTGGAACCCCCAAAATATTGGCATAATAGATGCAGAGGCTTCTAGGAATTATTTATCACTAGTTATTTAGCCTGTGGGGGACAGGGAGACCTATCTAGTCACGAATGTTTATGGCCCTCATAGAATGGATGATAAACTCAGGTTTCTAGATTCTCTTGTGGATCTCAGAGAGAGACATGTAGGAATACCATGGATCATGGGTGGGGTCTTCAACATGATCAAATCACTTTCGGAGAAAAAGGGGGAACCGGAACTCTAAACAAAGACTCTTTAACATTTCAAACCTTTATGGATAATATGAAGCTAGTTGACATTGATTCGAGTAATGGTCTCTTTACTTGGAACAATAAAAGAGGAGGGATTCTCAAGTACCCTCAAAGTTAGATAGATTCATCATCTCATAGGACCTTATGCTCATCAATAAGGAAATGGTAGCGAGAATTCTCCACTTTGGAGGCTGAGATCACTGGCTAGTTCAACTGGAGGTTCAGGGCATTGGTACCCCTAGGAATAGACCTTTTAGATTTCAGAATATATGTCTCACCCATCTAGATTTCATAAGCAACATTGCAAATTGGTGGTCTAAAGATTTGCATATTCAGGGTACAAGAATGTTCCTTCTACACAAAATGCTAAAGCACATCAAGCTTAGGCTTAAAGATTAGAACAAGAATGAATTTGGAAATATTTTTTAGGGGAAAAATTTGTTGAAGATAAATTGCAGGAACTCAACCAAGCCCTTATCACGGTTGGCTTTGATAAAGTCAGAAATGATCAAGCCACCAAATATCAGAAGACTAGGAGAATTTATGTAAATAAGAGGAAATATTTTGGAGACAAAAATATAGAGTTCAATGGCTAAAAGAAGGAGAGCGAAACACAAGATTTTTCCACAGATCCACTTTGGTAAACAAAGCTCATAATAGAATCTCTTCGATCAATGATGAGGGAGGGAAACTTCTTAATTCCTTCGAAGACATAGAAGCTGTGTTAGTTCAGCACTTTCATGGTATAGCAAAGGAATCCATTTCAGATATAGAGCATTTCATTAAGGACTTAACAAGACATATACCTAGGCTGGTGTCTAGAGAGGATAATTTCAACCTCAATAGGCCAGTGAATGAAGAGGAGGTTAGTGAGGTTCTCAAGGAAATGCAGAATGGTAAAGTGCCAGGCCCTAATGGTTTCAATGTGGATTTCTTTAAATCTTGTTGGAATATTGTTAAACAGGATATTCTGAATGTAGTAGAAGATTCTAGGATGAATGGAACTATTTTGAAGGTTCTCAACACCTCCTTCATCTCCCTAATCCTTAAACAGTACATTGCTCAAACTCCAGATAAGTTTAGACCCATAACTTTGTGTAATGTGGTTTACAAGATAATATCCAAGGTTGTTTCCAATGGACTCAAACCGCTTCTTCCTACTCTGGTGTCTGGGGAACAATATGGTCATGTGGAAGGCTGGAAAATTCTCAATAATATCATTGAAGCGCATGAGGTGGTGCATTCACTGACTAGCAATAGGAAGGCTGGAATGATCATGCAACTAGACCTAGCCAAAGCTTATGATAAGTTGAATTGGACCTATATCAGGAGGGTTCTTATCGCTTTTGGGTTTGATCATAACTAGGTTAGATGGGTCATGGCCCTGGTAAGTTCTTCCAGCTTTTTAATTTTGGTTAACGGTTCTCCCTCTGAGACTTTTATTCCTTTAAGAGGCCTCAGGCAGGGAGATCCGCTTTGTCCATTTCTCTTCATCCTCATGATGGAAGGACTTGGTTGGTCTATCAAGCATGCAAAAGAAGTCGGAAAAATCAAGGGGCTCCAACTTTCTGAGAAAGGACAGGCCTTGACTCATCAACAATTTGTTGATGATACCATGCTGCAGGGTATCCCCATGGTCAAAGAAGCTCTTACATACAAACAAATCCTGAGTGACTTTGCCATGGCTACAGTTATGGAGGTTAATCTTTCCAAATCTAATATTTTTTTCTTTAATACCAATATTGTTATTCAAAGGAATATCTCCATAATTATGGGCTTTCAAAGGGATGTCCTCCCTTTAAAATATTTGGGAGTTCCTCTAACTGCTAAACCTTTGCACAAGAGCAATTGGGAGTCTGTGATTAATAAGATGCAAGATAAAATTAGGAATTGAACTATTAGATCTTTAAACTTGGCTGGCAGGTTGGTGATTACAAAGGATGTTCTTCTATCAATCCTAGTTTTCATGCTGTTAGCACTCTCAGCACCAAAATGAGTCTTACAACAATTCAGTACCATTCAAAGAGACTTTCATTGAGGTAAGGGGGAGAAAAGAAAGAAAATGGCCTTGGTAGCCTGGGAAAAAATTTGCAAACCTAAAAATCATGTGGGTCTTGGATTAGACGATCCAGAGGTTCTAAGCAGGGCTTTAGGGGAAAAATTATGGTGGCATTGGGTAAAAGACCCAAAGGCTCAGTGGGCTAGTATCTGGAAAGAAAAATATTCCAGCACTTGGAAAACTAATGGTCACATAAGGATGTCTATAAGTATAAAGGGCTCACACACCTGGGATGAGGCCTGGGAGAATAGAGGCTTAGTACAAAAGAACTGATTCTGGGAAATCAGAGAGGGAGATATTGCTTTATTTTGGGAGGATAAATGGCAACAAGAACCTATACTATTAAAAGAGGATTTTTTGGACCTCAAGAAAGAGACAAAAACCATAGGGTTATCTAAGGTAAAATATTTTTGGGATCAAACCAATAGTGTAGGAAAATGGAGAACCTGGAGGAACATTGACTACAGGGATGGCAGCCCCTTGAAAGCAAAAGTAGAGGCTCTTATGAAAATGTTGGAACAAAGAAAGATTCTAGTAACAGGGGGACATGACCAACTTAGATGGGGCAACAATAATGAGGGTACCTTTAATCTTAAGGAGGCAAAATGCATGCTCCTTGAGCTGGATTCTCATGTTCTAGATAGGATTTGGCAGAACCTATGGAGGTATCAAGGTGTTGGAGATCAGATGCACAGCAAACAATAAAAATATAGACACATCAATTAAAAAATCATGCACAGGGACACAGCTTTTAACGTGGTTCTCCCAACCAATCTGGGCTACGTCCACCAAACTAAGGCATCGGCAATTCTCATTCATCAAACAGGAGATTACATCAATTAAACTCTCACTCTCTCTCTCAGCTATCCGTATGACCACCTATTTTATAACAGGGAGAATCTAACTGCCTCTCACATCAAATTTAGGATGCATTAATTTTCTCCCAACAACCTGGAGCTAATCCAGCAATAGATTTCTATTGTTGTCACACACTGGGATTTTTGTTTCCTATTTCATCTAAAATAGAAAAATCTCAACAATCTCCACCTTGACAACAATTAGCCTGATGCCCTGTTTGTTTATTATTTTTATTTTTTCTGCAAGCCAAGAGAAGCCAAACACCAACGTAGCTTCTCTAACAAAACTGGTTTCGTGAACATGTCTGCACAGTTTTCCTTTGTATGCACTTTTTCAAGAGAGACTCCCCTTTCAGTGATAACCTGTCTTACAAAATGGTACTTAATTAGAATATGCTTTGATTTACTATGATAGGCCGGATTCTTAGCCAAATGTATTGCACTTTGACTATCACAAAATAACCTGATGTTGTCCTGTAACCTACCAAACTCACCAAGCAAACCTTTCAACCAAACCGCCTCTTTGCAAGCATGCGAAGCAGCAACGTATTCTGCTTCAGTAGTGGATAAAGCAACAATTTTTTGTAGCTTTGACATCCAGCTAATAGCTCCACCTGCAAGAGTAAAGACATATCCTGAAGTTGACCTTCTCTTATCCACATCACCTGCAAAATCAGAATCAACATATCCGCAAACAGATTCACTACTCTTATTGTAAGTTATACAATAACTACTTGTGCCTCTTAAATACCGAAGCACCCATTTTACTGTTGACCAATTCTCTTTGCCCGGATTTGCCATGTAACTGCTGACAACCCCAACTGCATGTGAAATATCTGGTCGCGTACACACCATCGCATACATCAAACATCCTACTACATTGGCATACGAAATTCGAGACATATAATCCTTTTCTTCATCTGTATTAGGACATAAACTGGAAGAAAGCTTAAAATGGGAAGCTAAAGGGATTGACACAGGCTTCACATTGTTCATACCAAACCTCACAAGTATTTTCTCAATATACTTTTGTTGTGATAGCCACAGCTTACCATTGCCCCTGTCTTTGAAAATCTCCATGCCCAAAATCTGTCTTGCCGCTCCTCGATCTTTCATATCAAACGTCCTTGCCATCTGAGTCTTCAACTTGTTGATTTCTTCAATGCTTTTGCTTGCTAAAAGCATATCGTCAACATACAACACTAAGATAATGAACATGTCATTACTTAACTGCTTAAAGTAAACACAATGATCATATTCACTTCTTACATATTTCTGACTCAACATGAAAGAATCAAACTTCTTATACCACTGCCGAGGCGACTGCTTCAGGCCATATAATGACTTCTTGAGCCTGCAGACAAATTTCTCATTGCGATGCTGAACAAACCCTTCCGGTTGTTCCATATAAATTTCCTCATCTAAATCACCATGTAAAAAAGCAGTCTTAACATCTAGTTGTTGTAATTCTAAATCAAGCAAAGCCACTAATGCTAACACAATTCTAATTGAAACAATTTTAACCACTGGTGAAAATATCTCATGAAAGTCTATGCCAGCTTTCTGAGAAAACCCTTTTGCAATCAGCCTCGCTTTGTACCTGTCTTCCGTATCATTCACAGCCCGTTTCACCTTGAACACCCATTTACATCCCACAGTTTTCCTGCCTTTGGGAAGTTCAACCAGATCCCATGTGCCATTCTTACCTAAGGCCATCATTTCTTCCTTCATGGTTGCTTTCCATTTGTCACACTTTGAACCTTCCACAGCTTCCCGATAACACAAAGGTTCATCATCATTAGCGGTCAAAGCAACCGAAGTAACATAATCATCATACCTTCTCGGAGAACGTTTAATCCTTGTAGACCTCCTTAAGGATGTTTCTGGTGCTTCCACAATTGGTTGTCTACCCGCTGTAGGAACTTCTTCATGATCGCCATCTGAGACCCGTTCATGACCTCCATCTGAACCCTGTTCATAATCTGACTCTGAAACTTGTTCATGACTAGAATCTGAACTATGGTCATCACGACTATCATCAGAAGTGTTGTCAAACTGAATGTGCTGAAAATCAGATACATCATCCTGTTTCAATTTATTATCTACATCTAACTGTACAAGAGAGGATTCATTAAACTTTACATCTCTGTTGATGATGATTTTGCGGGTAGTAGGATCCCACAATCTAAATCCCTTTGTTCCATCACCATACCCAACAAAGACATACCTTTTCGATTTCGGATCTAATTTAGTTTGCTGATGTTTAGGCACTAGAGCATATGCATCACAACCAAACACTCTGAGTTTAGAATAGTCACAAGGGTGTCCTTTCCATACCTCTTGTGGAATCTTGCAGCCTATTGCCGTTGATGGAGATCGGTTTATCACATAACAAGCTGTTGCCACCGCTTCCGTCGACAACTCCTTCTGCAACCCGGCGTTACTCAGCATACACCTTGCTCTCTCTAGAAGAGTCCTGTTCATGCGTTCAACAACTCCATTTTGCTGAGGAGTATAAACCGTGGTCTTATGTCTCTCGATCCCTGCATCCTTGCAATAGCTGTCAAACTCCTTGGAAGTAAACTCACCACCATTGTCAGTTCTTAAACATTTTATAGTTCTACCAGTGATGTTTTCTACCAATGCTCTAAACTGCTTGAAAACTGTAAAAACATCAGACTTCTTTTTCAACATGTAGACCCATACTTTCCGAGAAAAGTCATCAATAAACGATACAAAATATGACGAACCACCATATGACGCTGTAGGGGCTGGACCCCAAACATCTAAATGGATATAATCAAGTATTCCTTTACTAGTATGTTTGCCTGTTTTAAATTTTTGTTTACTCTGTTTTCCAAACAAGCAATGTTTAGAGAAATCTAACTTTCCAGATCTTAGATTAGGAAGCAACTTGCGGTCAACCAAAAGTTTCAACCCTTGTTCACTCATATGGCCCAACCTTTGATGCCATAGGCGAATGGAACTACTGTCCTGTTCAGACAGCGATACATGATCTGACCCAGTTCTACCTTCTAATTGAAAAATATTTCCTACCTTCTTAGCCTTCATCACTAGTAAGATACCTTTATAGATTTCATAACTCCACCTTGAATTACAGTTTTATATCCGTTCGTATCCAGTGCTCCTAATGAAATTAGATTTTTTCTTAGATCTGGTACATGTCTCACATCAGTTAACAATTTGGTTGTGCCATCAAACATTTGCAGTTGTATACTTCCTATCCCCACAATATTAAATGTGACATCATTACCCATGTACACGACTCCATCATTCACTGATCTATATGTCTTAAACCAGTCTCTATGTATACACATGTGGTTTGATGCACCGGAATCTAGCAACCAATGTTGATCATGATTTGACATATTAACAGATAATACCTCATCACTCATACCTGAACCAGATACTGAACCTGTATCTGTGGTGTTGGCTTCCTTCTTTTCTGTCGACGAGCCTTCTTTAGTAGCTTGCTTTCGCTTCCAGCAATCCTTTTTCAGATGTCCAGCCTTGCCACAATGCCAGCACTTCACCTTTGTCTTCTTTCCTTTGGACTTTGAACGAGAGTCGCTATGCTTGCCCCCGGAGTGTCTCTCTCTTGAGCGACCTCTGGCCATCATTACCTCTGATGTAGAGGTATCTGCATTCGACCTCTTCCTCGTCTCCTCAGACAACAAGGCTCCAACAACATCGTCAAACTCAAGGATATCTGTTGTACTAAAGCTTATGGAAGTAACAACGTGATCCCAGGATTCGGGCAATGAACACAATAGATTTATTGCCTTATCCTCTGAATCAAATTTCACATCTAGACTGTCTAATTGCACCAGTAAGGTATTAAAAACATTCAGGTGATCAGTAATCGAGGTACCTTCTTTCATCCGCAAACCATAAAGCTACCGCTTCAAGAGAATCTGGTTTGTCAAGGATTTTGTGATATACAGCTTCTCCAACTTCGTCCATAAACCAGCTGCAGTCGTCTCTGACACGATGTTAAATAAAACATCATCAGCCAAACACAACCGAATTCCGCTCAAGGCTCTTCCATCCAATTCATACCATTCATCATCTGTCACGGGGGAAGGCAGTTTGGACCTGCCCAACAATGCCTTTTCCACGCCCTTCTGTACCAGCAGATCATGCATCTTTACCTTCCAGATCTCGAAATTATTTTTGCCATTAAATTTCTCGATTTCGAATTGAGCACTCTGCGTTTTCGCCATCTCGTCTAAAACAAAGAATCTCCAATTTCAATTTAAGGAAAAAGAAAATTGAATGTCAATAAATGCCTATGCCTCAGATTATCTTCGCCTTTAAAACAAAAAAAAAACAACCCCCGATGCTTTAGCTGTTTAAACCTCTGATTTCAAACTAAAAAACAAATGGCGCTTGCTGATCAGCACCTGAACCGCGCCTTTTAGAAAAAGCTGTAAGGAATGACAAATTGGCGCGAGAATCCCACTCATATGTGCGCCAATCGGCCCATTAGCGCATTGGCACACATGGTTAAATCGTTTTCGCGCTAATTCAATGGTTGGCGCTCTTAATTGATTTGTTGGCGCGACTGTTATTATTAAAACTCGTGCCAATCCGCAGCCCACCATATAAACATATAAAACACAGCGCATCTATCCGCAGTTTTAAAAAAAAAACATATAACTACGCCGTTAGTTTTTAAAAAAAAACTATATATATATCCACGCTGTTGGTAATAGCTCCACGCCATTTTTAAAATATATCCACGTTGTTTTCAAAATATATCCACGCTATTTTCAATACACATCCACGCTGTTTATAATACATACCCACGCTGTTTTAATATAATTTAATCGCCATGCAGGTGTTATAACAAACCCACACCGTTTTTAAATATATATATCCATGCCCCTTTTTAAATGTATATACACGATTTGAAGACCAACGCACCACTATGGTGATACATACCAGCAACCTTACACAGGTATTAATACGCACCAGGTTTACTCCACGCTTGTTGGACACACTCCACAGTGCACCAGGTAGCACGTCATACACAGCTCATTCAGCGCTCCACGTATCAGATTACTTACACGCACGTAGTGCCTCCAGGCAGCACCTCCAGGCAGCAAATAAACGACCTCAGCTCCACCTCCAGTATGCAAGTCCAATCTTGCCTCCAACATCCTCTGATACCAATTTTTGGAGATCAGATGCACAGCAAACAATAAAAATATAGACACAGCAATTAAAAAATCATGCACAGGGACACAGCTTTTAACGTGGTTCACCCAACCAATCTGGGCTACGTCCACCAAAATAAGGCATCGGCAATTCTCATTCATCAAACAGGAGATTACATCAATTAAACTCTCACTCTCTCTCTCAGCTATCCGTATGACCACCTATTTTATAGTAGGGAGAATCTAACTGCCTCTCACATCAAATTTAGGATGCATTAATTTTCTCCCAACAACCTGGAGCTAATCCAGCAACAGATTTCTATTGTTGTCACACAGTGGGATTTTTGTTTCCTATTTCATCTAAAACAGAAAAATCTCAACACAAGGATGGATGAAGATTAAACTCTTCATGTGGCTGATTCATCATAAGAAAATTTTGACTTGGGATAGCATTCAGAAGAGGGGTGTTCTGGGGCCTTCCAGATGCCAGCTCTGTGAGGCCCAAGAGGAAACTATGGAGCACCTTCTCAACAATTACATCTTCACCTCCAAGTTGTGGGATTCTTTTGCCACCATTTTCCAACAGACCGACAAGGAGAGAGGGAGTATTATCAATACCCTAAACAACTAAATTAAACAAATACACAGCAGATCAATCATGCACATAAAGACACAAGAATTTAACGTGGTTCACCCAACCAATCTGGGCTACATCCACACAACATAGGCATCGGCAATCTTATTAATCAAACAGGAGATTACATAATGAAATCCTCACAAAACTCTCACCCTCATAGCAAACAATCCGAATGGTTGCCTGTTATATAGCAAAGAGAATCTAACTGCCTCATAAGTCCTCTCAACTCAAATTTAGGATGCATTAACTCCCTCCCAACAAACTGGAGCTAATCTAGGAACTGATTCCTATTTTTGTCATCTTCTTGAGATTTTGCCTATCTTATTCAAACAGAAAATCTCAACAATCTCCACCTTGACAACAATTAGCCTGATGCCCTGTTATTATTATTTTATCTTTTCTGCAAGCCAAGAGAAGCCAAACACCAGCGTAGCTTCTCTAACAAAACTGGTTTCATGAACATGTCTGCACAGTTTTCCTTTGTATGCACCTTTTCAAGAGAGACTCCCCTTTCAGTGATAACCTGTCTTACAAAATGGTACTTAATTGGAATATGCTTTGATTTACTATGATAGGCCGGATTCTTAGCCAAATGTATTACACTTTGACTATCACAAAGTAACCTGATGTTGTCCTGTAACCTACCAAACTCACCAAGCAAACCTTTCAACCAAACAGCCTCTTTGCAAGCATGCGAAGTAGCAATGTATTCTGCTTCAGTAGTGGATAACGCGACAATGTTCTGTAGCTTTGACATCCAACTTATAGCTCCACCTGCAAGAGTAAAGACATACCCTAAAGTTGACCTCCTCTTATCCAAATCACCTGCAAAATCGGAATCAACATATCCACAAACAAATTCACTACTCTTATTGTAAGAAATACAATAACTACTTGTGCCTCTCAAGTACCGAAGCACCCATTTCACTGCTGACCAGTGTTCTTTACCCAGATTTGCCATGTACCTGCTGACAACCCCAACTGCATGTGAAATATCTAGTCGAGCACAAACCATCGCATACATTAAACACCCTACTACATTGGCATATGGAATTCGAGACATATAATCCTTTTCTTCATCTGTATTAGGACATAAACTCGAAGAAAGCTTAAAATGGGAAGCTAAAGGGACTGATACAGACTTCACGTTATTCATACCAAACCTCAAAAGTATTTTCTCAATATACTTTTTGTTGTGATAGCCATAGCTTACCATTGCTCCTGTCTCTGAAAATCTCCATGCCCAAAATCTGTCTTGCTGCTCCTAGATCTTTCATATCAAATGTCCTTGCCATCTGAGCCTTCAACCTGTTGATTTCTTCTATGCTTTTGCTTGCTAAAAGCATATCGTCAGCATATAATACCAAGATAATGAATATGCCATTATTCAACTGTTTAAAATAAACACAATGATCATATTCACTTCTAACATATTTCTGACTCAACATGAAAGAATCAAACTTCTTATACCACTGCCGAGGCGACTGCTTCAAGCCATATAATGACTTCTTGAGCCTGCAGACAAATTTATCATTGCAATGCTGAACAAACCCTTCTGGTTGTTCCATATATATTTCCTCATCTAAGTCACCATGTAGAAATGCAGTCTTAACATCTAACTGCTGCAACTCTAA
The DNA here is from genome assembly GCA_031772625.1 of Pinus tabuliformis. NCBI lineage: Eukaryota > Viridiplantae > Streptophyta > Pinopsida > Pinales > Pinaceae > Pinus > Pinus tabuliformis. Next base: position 65,107,568 of record CM062812.1, read on the forward strand.
ATCAAGCAAAGCCACTAATGCTAACACAATTCTAATTGAAACAATTTTAACCACTGGTGAAAAAATCTCATGAAAGTCAATATCGGCTTTCTGAGAAAACCCTTTTGCAACCAGCCGTGCTTTGTACCTGTCTTCCGTATCATTCACACCCCGTTTCAGCTTGAAAACCCATTTACACCCCACAGTTTTCCTACCTTTCGGAAGCTCAACCAGATCCCATGTGCCATTCTTACTTAAGGCCATCATTTCGTCCTTCATGGCTGCTTTCCACTTGTCACTATTTGAACCTTCTACAGCTTCCTGATAACACAAAGGTTCATCATCTTTAGCGGTCAAAACAACTGAAGTAACATGATCATCATACCTTCTCGGAGGGCGTTTGATCCTTGTAGACCTCCTTAAGAATGTTTCTGGTGCTTCCACAATTGGCTGTCTATCATCTGTAGGAACTTCTTCATGATCGCCATCTGAGACCTGTTCATGACCTCCATCTGAACCCTGTTCATAATCTGATTCTGAAACCTGTTCATGACTAGAATCTGAACCATGGTCGTTATGACTATCATTAGAAATGTTGTCAAACTGAATGTGCTGGAAATCAAATACATCATCCTGTTTCAATCTTCTATCTACATCTAACTGTACAAGAGAGGATTCATTAAACTTTACATCTCTGTTGATGATGATTTTGCGGGTAGTAGGATCCCACAATCTATATCCCTTTGTTCCATCACCATACCCAACAAAGATATACCTTTTAGACTTTGGATCTAATTTAGTTTGCTGATGTTTAGGCACTAGAGCATATGCTTCACAACCAAACACTCTGAGTTTAGAATAATCACAAGGGTGTCCTTTCCATACATCTTGCGGAACCTTGCAACCTATCGTTGTTGATGGAGATCGGTTTATCACATAACAAGCTGTTGCCACTGCTTCCGTCCACAACTCCTTTTGCAACCCGACGTTACTCAGCATACACCTTGCTCTCTCTAGAAGAGTCCTGTTCATGCGTTCAGCAACTCCATTCTGCTGAGGAGTATAAACCGTGGTCTTATGTCTCTCGATCCCTGCATCCTTGCAATAGCTGTCAAACTCCTTGGAAGTAAACTCACCACCATTGTCAGTTCTTAAACATTTTATAGTTCTACCAGTGTTGTTTTCTACCAATGCTCTAAACTGCTTGAAAACTGTAAAAACATCAGACTTCCTTTTCAACATGTAGACCCACACTTTTCTAGAAAACTCATCAATAAATGATACAAAATATGACGAGCCACCATATGACACTGTAGGGGCTGGACCCCAAACATCTGAATGGATATAATCAAGTATTCCTTTACTAGTATGCTTGCCTGTTTTAAATTTTTGTTTACTTTGTTTTCCAAACAAGCAATGTTTACAGAAATCTAACTTTCCAGGTCTTAGATTAGGAAGTAACTTGCAATCAGCCAAAATTTCCAACCCTCGTTCACTCATATGGCCCAACCTTTGATGCCATAGGCAAATGGAACTACTGTTCTGTTCAGACACCGACACATGATCTGACCCAGTTCTACCTTCTAATTGAAAAAGATTTCCTACCTTCTTAGCCTTCATCACTAGTAAAATACATTTATAGATTTTCATAACTCCACCTTGAATTACAGTTTTATATCCATGCGTATCCAGTGCTCCTAATGAAATTAGATTTTTTCTTAGATCTGGTACATGTCTCACATCAGTTAACAATTTGGTTGTGCCATCTAACATTTGGAGTTGTATACTTCCTATTCCAACAATACTGCAAGTGACATCATTACCCATGTACACGACTCCATCATCAACTGATCTATATGTCTTAAACCAATCTTTATGAATACACATGTGGTTAGATGCCCCAGAATCTAACAACCAATGTTGATCATGTTTTGAAACATTAACAGACAATACCTCATCACTCATACCTGAACCAGATACTAAACCTGTATCTGTGGTGTTGGCTTCCTTCTTTTCTGTCGAAGAGCCTTCTTTAGCAGCCTGCTTTCGCTTCCAGCAATCCTTTTTCAGATGTCCAGCCTTGCCACAATGCCAACACTTCACCTTTTTCTTCTTTCCTTTGGACTTTGAACGAGAGTCGCTATGATTTCCCCCGGAGTGTCTCTCTCTTGAGCGACCTCTGGCCATCATAACCTCTGACGTAGAGGTGTCTGCATTCGACCTATTCCTCGTCTCCTCAGACAACAAGGCTCCAACAACATCGTCAAACTCAAGAATGTCTGCTGTACTAAAGCTTATGAAAGTAACAAAGTGATCCCAGGATTCGGGCAATGAACACAATAGAGTTATTTCCTTATCCTCAGAATCAAATTTCACATCTAGACTGTCTAATTGTACCAGCAAGGTATTAAAAACATTCAGGTGATCAGTAATCGAGGTACCTTCTTTCATCCGCAAACCGTAAAGCTGTCGTTTCAGGAGAATCCGATTTGTCAAGGATTTCGTCATATACAGCTTCTCCAACTTCGTCCACAAACTAGCTGCAGTCTTCTCTGACACGATGTTAAATAAAACATCATCAGCCAAACACAAACGAATTCCGCTCAAGGCTCTTCCATCCAATTCATTCCACTCATCATCTGTCACGGGGGAAGGCAATTTGGACCTGCCCAACAATGCCTTTTCCACGCCCTGCTGTACCAGCAGATCATGCATCTTTACCTTCCAGATCTCAAAATTATTTTTGCCATTAAATTTCTCGATTTCGAACCGGGCACTTTGAGTTTTCGCCATTTGTATCAATAAAAAAACAATAATCTCCAAAAAACAAAACCAATGTTTCAATACCAGCAATTAGCAAAACAAACTGCCTATGCCTTTTTGTCTTTGCCTTTTGAAAAAACTGCCCTTTGCACTTATATTACTTTGATGTCTTTAATTTTTTAATCTTTACCAATTCAACAATCTGGCTCAAATCCTAGTTAAAGAGCTGAACCTACATCATCTAATTCGTTTCTGCAAAATAATATGGTATTTAAATATTCCTATCAGTCTATATCATTGAGTTGAAAACGTTTTGTTCAAGAGTCTTTTGGTGATCCATTAATATAAAAGAGGTCCACGGTTATTATATTAAACAGGCAGATAACCGGATCTACACAACAATCGGCCCTCTCAATCGGCGTCCAAAAAAAAAAATTCAATACACATGAACAGACTCGTGCTTATGCGCATTGGACAGGCAGAAAGCAAATAGAATCAGGAACGCAGTTATAATGACAATGCAATACGCACCAGCACTTAATTAAATACACACCAGCAATGTTTCATGTTGAGCCACACGCTTCAAATCTCCATTTGAATCAAGGTCGTAATACCTCCACGCAAAAACTATGCAAACTTCCACGCAGCGATTTCAAGAACTGTGTAAACTCCACGCAACAATTTTGTAAACTCCACGAAGAACTGTGTAAACTCCACCAAAGGTTATAAGCGCTCCGGCACATCAGCACTCCGGCATGCAGGTAGATCAGCGTATTCCTTTTTATCAGCGCTCCGGCACATAGGTAGATCAGCGTAGGTAGATCAGTGCTCCGACACGCAGGTAGATCAGCGCTCTGTTACATCATACGGCAATTAACAACAGTGCGCGCAACCTTCACACGCTGCCAGCAATCCACTCGGCTCTCAAACGCACCAGCACCTCCAACTTGCTCTGATACCAATTGTTGGAGATCAAATGCTCAGCTAAATTAAACAAAATACACAGCAGATCAATCATGCACATAAAGACACAAGAATTTAACGTGGTTCACCCAACCAATCTGGGCTACGTCCACACAACATAGGCATCGGCAATCTTATTAATCAAACAGGAGATTACATAATGAAATCCTCACAAAACTCTCACCCTCATAGCAAACAATCCGAATGGTTGCCTGTTATATAGCAAAGAGAATCTAACTGCCTCATAAATCCTCTCAACTCAAATTTAGGATGCATTAACTCCCTCCCAACAAACTGGAGCTAATCTAGGAACTGATTCCTATTGTTGTCATCTACTTGAGATTTTGCCTATCTTATTCAAACAGAAAATCTCAACAAAACCTTTTTGATAATGAATTTCTTGGTTCATCTTGGGCTCTTACGCCAAGCTTCATCATTTGGAATAGCTAGAAAGAAAGGAACAACTGAATCTTCAAAAATGAAAAGAGGTCATACCAATGTCTTTTTTAGCAGATCTTAAAACAACTTAAGGAGACGGTTAGCACTTTAGTGTGAGAACCCCCTAAGAATCCACCTTCAGATGCTGAAATGAGGATACTCTAACAGTTGGGTATGCAAGGGCTTATTCCTTAGAGCTTGGATAGGAAGGTTAGGAAAATGGATACTAAGCAGGATTACTAGTATCCTCCCCCTCAGGGTTTTTTGAAATATAACATTGATGGGCTTCAAAAGGCAACCCGGGCACTACTGGATTTCGAGGGGTGTTAAGGGATGAAAACGGAAATATCATTTTCATCTTCCATTTCCATTTAGGTAGAGCCACTAACAATATGGCCAAATTAATGGCTTTGGAGAAATGTTTAGAACTCCTGGAGTAGGATAATCGCCAAAATGTGATTTTCGAAGTTTATTATGAGTTAATAATTAACTCGGTCAAAAGAATTAGTTGTGGCATGGAGCCGGAGAAGGTCTCAAAACACTGGAGGCTGATCCAAGTCTTTCAACGGATCTAGCTCCACCTCCTTGGCCTTCGCACAGTAAGTTTTAACCATGTGCGAAGGACGACCAACAAACTGGTAGATATTCTGGCCAATCAAGGAGTGCATTGTACTGTCAGCAGGGTCGCGATGGGGTGGCAAGGGTTGCCTCAGAACAGACTTAAGGCACATTGTCATGACTAGGCGGATGAAGACATGATGGTGTTTCGAAATAGAGCCATGGAGGCGGGGTCTAGATGATTTGGAATCATTATGATTTGCTATTTTTTCCATAGTCTGGTCCTTCATGGGTTGCTCGGCAGACTCTACTTCTCGGGTAGTTTGCCGGAGGGATGGAGCTTGATTTTACATGGGTTCATGAACTGGCGTAGAGGGGATGGACTGAGAGGCTGAAATCCGGGCTTTCTTGGCGGCCGGAATACTCCAAATTTTCTTCATATGGACATAATACCGCCCGCGGGGTGGTATTCAGTTTATCGTGAGCCTTTCAAGCTGGAAGCAATTTTTATGAAATGGGAGTGATTCCACTCACCACGCTACACGTGGCCAAGGGAAGGGAATGAATACCGCCCTCATCGCGCGCTAACTATCGGTGCTTTAGACCCGTGCAATATGATCCTCAGTCGTTGGATCAAGCACGATGGATCTACAGTTAGGAATAAACGAGCATGTAAGTGGGTCCAAGCACTTAATTGTCGGGCTTCTAGGTACTGTGATGTTTTCCTCAGCCGTTGGATCGGGCGAGGAGTTTTGACAGTTGAGATTATTTTCCGTTTTTGGCAAGATTCGACGATTTGGAGAATTCCATTTGTTTGCGGGTTATTCCCCCATTCGAACCCGATTTCATGTAATTTTGGTCCCTTCTTCGGATTTCTGTGAGTCAACCATATGGCCTTGGCACTGTCTCTGTTTTGAGGGTCTTACGGTTTTGTTGATAGGGTTCGGGGTTTTTGCCCTTAACTCGATGCCCTTGGGTTTTAGAGATTAGTTTTTCCTTGGTCCACAGTTCCACGTGGACGGTTGTATTTTACGTAAATTATTTCCGATCTAATGATAACGAAGGTACGACTCTTGCTTTAGCAAAAAAAAAGAATATATTATTAAAAATATTTATGATAAAAATAAATATATTTCAATTATTATTTAAAAAATATAAAATAAATAATAAGTTTTTCAAAAATATATTTGAAATACAATGGAAAAAATCATATATATAAAAATTTCATATATATGTTTTTTTAGATGTTTAAAAATTGAAAGATTTCACATTATCTTTTTTAAAGGTTTTAAAAAAATTGTTGATTTCAAAATTGTTTTTTGAATGCTATTTTTTATACTACTAAAATTATCATTTTATTTATGTATTAATATTATTATGCTATGATATAAAGCAATTAAAACATAAATAATTTGCTTCTTGTTATCTAGGAAATACAATGCATGTAGGTAGTCATGTTTCTCAATAAGGATCAACCACCACCAAGCTAGCCTAGCCATCTTGCTCTAGCCAATTAGTCTCTCCATTTTTCATGGTATTTTGCGTCCTCGAGCTATGTTTTTAGTTTATATGGCATCTACTTTATGTGTCTCTTGTTTTTTATTACTAGTGTTTTGATGAATTTTAAGCCAAATTTTTGTAAGTTGTAAACACTTGTCATATCCAACATAGCATGCTTATTGTGGAAACTTCACGGCGAAGCCTCATCTATTTCCTTTGGTTTGATTTCATACCAATTAACGTGTCCATACAAAGTCTTTTTTTGTTAAATGGTTTGGAGATTTGTACTAATAGGAAATAAAGAAGGTTTGCATTTGACCCAAGAAGATTATGTTTCTACCATATCCTCATTGCTTTCCACTTGGTGGACATGTCTAGAACAATGAAAAATTAAAAGGATAGAGGACTGACATGGAGTCTTCTAATATATACTAAACAAAGAAAGGTAGACTATGTATTGTACACATATATGTGTAACAAAAGAGACAAAAAAACTTACCAATCCCAAGAGCACTGTAAATATTTTCACTATTAATAGAAGAATTTGAGCTTAAAAAAATATTATGTTATAATATGTATATAGTAAATTATTTATTTAAGTCAATTTTTATCAGTGATGTTTATCCATATTTTATATATTGATGTCTTTGGTTATATGAGTAATTATTTGGAGTTTTGACATTTTTTTGGTAATTATTATTAGTATATGTTTGATCAATTTAAAACTAGGTTTTGGAGCACAACTCATATAAAACACCCTCCCCACTATGGTACTAATAATGTCATGTTACCGATCAACATACATCCTTATTTCCATTATCATGTTTACATGTAACATAAATTCTCATCACCAACATCTTGTTTATTGGTCATAGAGGTCACTACTAACCTCAAGTTTACTCATTGAGGTCATAATGACTAATGAAAACATACTCCCTCTCAATTATCTAGTTAGACAAAGACTATAATTACTTGTCAACAATGAATATACTGATAACTTCTATTGGCACATAGTTTTAATGTGAAGCATATTAATGTGTTTCCTTATATGGTTTTAAATATTGAATCTAGGTTTAAAGAGTTAGTCATGCCAATGATTTTTCCATCCACATCTTATCTCTCTATGGTACTAACAATATAATGTTATCCATCGACATAGATTCCTTTTACAAGTATTATAATTATCTATCAAAGTATTATTGATGGTGATGGCATCTCACTTTATCTTTAGCCTTTCATGATTTTTTTTAAATATCTTATATTGGCTAGCTCTGTAATATAATTAACAGTAATGTGAGAAAGGTGGTTTATGACATGTTATTTTCATTAAAATATTTATTAATCTACATCCTTTCTCATTATAGTTCTAATAATGTTTTGTTACCCATCATTATAAAGTTGAATTTAAGAAACCACCTATTTTACACGCCATCCCTTTCCATGGTATATAATTAAATACATGATCTTCTTATAATCAACTTATTAATTAGTGATAAAAAATTTCCTCCCACTTTAAATATATCCATAACATTGATTCCCTACACTAGAATTATAGTCCACACAGGCAGATCTTCACATTTGAGAATCTGTACGCACAAATTTACCTCCTCACTAGGAGGTGATGGTATGTTGCTTAGGCACAAATACACATATCCACCCCTTTTAAATTATATAAAGATGTGTATTCGTAAATAAATGCTCTTCTTAGGAGGTGAGGGTGTGTTTCTTAGGCACAAACACACATATCCACCCCTGGTAAATTATATGAAGGTGTGTATTTGTAAATAAATGATTACAAGTAAAAATGTTAATTTGAAATAATATTCTTAAAAAACATAATAATATCAAATTAATATTTAAAAACTATACAATATTAATATCACACTTTTTTGGTAGAAAATTTTATAAAAATAAATAAATTTAAAAAATGAATTATTGAAACAATGAGTAAACTGTAAGCTGTAAGGTGAACATGTGTCACCTATTCATATAAAAACAATGAATAAAGTCTCTCATTGAAAGGTGAAGGTGAGACACCTATTTACATATGCGTAAGCTACCTCTTAAAGTTGTGAAGGAAGGTATGCTGTTTTTTAATGATGATTAATATTGAATCCATTTGTACCGACCATTTTAGCAAACCGTTAAAAAAAGATATATTATTTAAATATAATGAAAAATATTTATAAAATATTTAAATTTTAAAAACAATTATAATAAAAATAAAGAATGAGAAGTACCTTAGTACCATTAATGGAATGGTATCATAATAAATATTTATAAAATATGAAAAATTAAAAAAATAATTCTCAATATTTTATTAAATAGTTAATTTTAGATTATTATATTTATAATGAATTAATAGTAATCTAAAATGAGTCATTTTTATATTAAATATGGAATTGTAGCTTAAAAAAAATTATGGGAAAGGAGCTAAAGCGACACAATAATAAAATCATTTTTTTATATTGTTTCAATTATTTTAGAAAATATTTTAACACAATGCTTATGAATAATTTTTAGAATATGTTAGAAGAGCTAAGTGTTGCTTGAGAGAATGTATGATAATGTTGTATGAAAATGTTATTTTCATGTTAAGAATAATGATGATGATGATGGTTAATGTCTGTTAAGATCAAACATTGGTCTATCAGACCTAAAGAAACAAATTATTTATTTTGATTTAAGATTTTATTCCTATGCTCAAAAATCTTGGAGAGAAGCCTCCCGAGCTCACTATAATTTTGACATTGTAAAAGGCTAGGAAGGTCAGTATTGTAACAAAGATTGTGAAACTGAAATCTAATGTGGTTGTACAGGGGGCACTCTAAGAGGAAGTGGTTTTCATCCTCGATGTTCCTATTCTCACATATATGGCAGATCCTTTCCATCCATGGCGTTTTAGGAACTGCCCAACGACCTATTTCACTATGGAGCTCATGAGAATTTGTTCTAATCTTTGCTATATTAATTTTCTTCTTTGAGCTAGTTAAAATAGAGAGATACTTTTGATCTTCTAGGGTGGGGTTGATGACCTACTTATAATAACTTAATTTTCTTTTAGCCTCTAAATCTTTCTCACACCACATTTTTTCTTTGAACTTAGAAGTAACAATATCTTTAATGTTATTTATGTCAAAAGAAATTAATTATAATATAAGAGTTCATAAATAGTGTCCTCTATCCCTTATGCTTTTTGACATATAAATTGACAAGTTATGGGTTTTTTTTCAAATAAGCAAGTTATGTTAACCAATTTACGCTAGTTTCGCCATCATCATTCTTATTTACACCGATTATACTATTCTTATGGTGATAAGTCTCTATGAGTTTTACAAGCAACTAAAAATCCTCAAGGATTTCTCCTCTATTATGGATATGTCTATCAACATGACAAGATGAAAATCATGACCGCTAAATATGAAAGATCATTTACTGATCCGGATTTAAACAGGAACGCAATAGATTACAGAGATAACCATAAATACAGAGATGCAATAACCATAAACACATAGATGCAGCGGAAATAATGATTCATTTCATTAATGGAAAATACTGAATACAACCAGAAATGGAAATAAACCAGCTAGGGCGATGGTAGCTATCTCTGAGAAGAGATGTGCGGCTACATGCCTCTGAACTGTTCCCAACTGTGTTACAATGAGGCTCGAAGGCCTATTTATTGTTGAGAAACAATGGAAAACCCTTCACATCCCGAAACCTAACCCTTGGAAGATGAAACGCCAAATTGTGGGCCCCGTTTGGGTAAATTGGTACATCAATTTCCCGGGGTCGTAACTTTGGCATATGATCTCCGTTTGATGCGCACGATAGCTCGTTAGAAAGATCTATCCGAGTACTACCACTTTGGGAGGCAACATCAGTCCATGGACTCATGTTGCCCCAGATTCCCAAAAAAACGTCGTTTAGGGCCTCAAAACGGCTCCGGAAGTTCAGGACCCGAAAAACTGCTAAAAATAGTAAATTGTGCTACAATTTAGGAAACTGAAAAGACTGAAAGAGACAGTTGTGGGGGTCCAAATGGGTTGGTGGGTGGCCACCAACATCCACCTGGATCATTCCTCCCCCCTTAGGAAGCAATGGTCCCCATTGCGTTGAGTTCCTCCATCTGCTGAACTTGTCCTGCAATCTGTGATGTGTCCAGTGATGGTGGGAAGCATGGTCGATGATGGTCCACATTGAATACTCGGTGCAAGCGAAGGAATGGAGGAATGCTGTGCTCCAAAGCATTGTTCCCCATAGCCTTGGTACTGCTGTAAGGACCATGTCGGAGTGGTCTGAGCTTCTGATGGGTTCTTGTAAGGCGTTCTTTCTGCAGATGTAACCAAACTTTGTTTCCCACCTGAAACTTGTGTGGTACCCATGTCCGTGAGGAGAAGTTGTTCCTGTGTTTTGTCATGACCGTATCCCTTTGCTGCTGCTGCTGCATGAAGGAACCCTTTACAGGGGTCATGGATGTAACAAAAATCTTCCCCTTATTTTGGGAGTGAACCAGACAAATGAATTTCCTGGTCTGCGATATGAGCTTGCTGCCTTTCTTAGCAGTGATCAAAGATGTGGCAGTAGGTGGAGCTACCTCTGGTATCCTGTATAATGAATCACCCAAGGAAATAATGACAGCGCGAGGCCTTGACTCATACACAGCATGTCGCCTCCACAAGTATGGCTGGCCTAATAATACATCACAAACATCCAGAGGTGTAACATCACACAATACCTCGTCTGTGAAGGGCTTGATGCTGTAGGGAAGGCGGCACTGTTGGCGAACTTTGAGATCTCGTCCTTCGTGAAGCCACCCGATACTGTACGGCTGTGGGTGTGGTGTAGTCGGTAGGCCCAACCGCTTCACGACCTCTGCTGAAACCAGGTTCTTTTGGCTACCACTGTCGACAATGAATCGCAGCGGTGAACCCTTCACCCACATCTGTGAGTGGAAAAGACGCTCCCCTTCCTCTGGATCTGCAAGTTCATTCTTTTGTATCTTGGCAGTGGCAACAGTGGCGCTGGGATCCGCATCAATGATCTGCCTCCCTTTGCCATTCCCCTTGTCGGGTTCTGGCTCAGGGTCGGAACATGCATCTGATTCGGAAGCCTTCAACTCGGCCACCAGCGACTGCTTGGTCCGACACTCACTTGTGTTATGAGTGGGACTTTTGTGGAACTCACACCACTTTCCTGTGTCCTTCTTCGGCTTTGTGGTGTTGTTCTTTTCTTGTGGCTTCGACGGGTTGTCTTGGGTCACCCCGCCTTGGCTTTGTCCTTTGGGCTTCGGATTTGCAGATCCAAAGTCTCGCTTCTTCTGTTTGAACTTTTGCTCGATTTTGACAGCGTATCGGTACGCTGTGCCAAGTGAGGAGATGTTCAAGAACACCATCTCTTCCTGGATGTATTTGTGTAGGCAGCCACGGTATTTGAGTACCAGATGCAGCTCAGAATCTTTGATACCCAACTGTGTGCGAAGGGTATGAAAAATGTTTGTGAACTCCGGCACATCTTGGTCTCGTCCCTGCCGCAGTGTGGTCCATTTGATGTATTTGTCCTCATAGGTTCCAACAGGGTAATACTGCTCCTTGATGGCATCTCGGAAGTCATTCCAAGTGGGTGCGGCTGAAAATAATGAGCCTGTACTTTCATCCTTCTGCTCGCAGTAGGTTTCCCACCAGTCCTTGACGTGGGGGGCTGCTTTGAGAAGAGCGAAAACAATCTTTTCCCGACTTGAAAATTCATGAACAGAAAAATACCCATCTAGCAGATTTAACCATTTATCTACGGCATCTGCGTCTATTTGACCCTCGAAGATGGGGATTTCAAAATTAACTTGTACCTTGAAGGGTGTGGCGTTTCCAGAGTCGTTTTTGGAAGCCGATGCGTCGCCTCTGGGTAGCCGCTGAAGGATCTGCGCAAAGCTATCCATCATCGCGTTCCTTTGCCGCTCGAGCGCTTCTTCGAGCAAGATTTTGATAGGATCTCCTGCCCCCTCGTCTTTCTTCTCATCCGCCATGGGAGGCCGTCGGGATTTTCGAGGCTGGTCTTGCAAAGGTTCAACCAGTTCCAGCCCTAACTCCTTATATCCCGACCTCGTTGGGGACATGCAAAGAAAAACAGAGAAAAAGCAGACCGCTCTGATACCACTGATCCGGATTTAAACAGGAACGCAATAGATTACAGAGATAACCATAAATACAGAGATGCAATAACCATAAACACATAGATGCAGCGGAAATAATGATTCATTTCATTAATGGAAAATACTGAATACAACCAGAAATGGAAATAAACCAGCTAGGGCGATGGTAGCTATCTCTGAGAAGAGATGTGCGGCTACATGCCTCTGAACTGTTCCCAACTGTGTTACAATGAGGCTCGAAGGCCTATTTATTGTTGAGAAACAATGGAAAACCCTTCACATCCCGAAACCTAACCCTTGGAAGATGAAACGCCAAATTGTGGGCCCCGTTTGGGTAAATTGGTACATCAATTTCCCGGGGTCGTAACTTTGGCATATGATCTCCGTTTGATGCGCACGATAGCTCGTTAGAAAGATCTATCCGAGTACTACCACTTTGGGAGGCAACATCAGTCCATGGACTCATGTTGCCCCAGATTCCCAAAAAAACGTCGTTTAGGGCCTCAAAACGGCTCCGGAAGTTCAGGACCCGAAAAACTGCTAAAAATAGTAAATTGTGCTACAATTTAGGAAACTGAAAAGACTGAAAGAGACAGTTGTGGGGGTCCAAATGGGTTGGTGGGTGGCCACCAACATCCACCTGGATCATTTACACATTTCATCTACGAAAATGTAGCTTGTAAGAGGTGGATCCATTAAAATATTTGCAAATTGATCTTCATCACAAACTTAATTAGGACAATAGCATTAACAAAATTATAAATGAATGGTGGAAAACTTACTATGGACATGCAAACAATTATAAATTAATGAATATTTACGAAATGAATAAGAAGAAACTCCTCTTTGTGAGTCTTTTCACTCTTATTATATGTTTATAAAGTTTGAGGTTGTAACATGATTAGGTGATTTTCGAGAAAGTGACAAAAAAATAAAAAATTTCTTTATAACTTATATCTTAAAAATCAAAGACAATACATCCTATCTTACCATCATGATTATTTCCCCCATTGAGAGCATGTGTCTCACTAGATACTTAATGTACAAGAAGAACATAAATAAAGTGGAGAACAACTATATTTTAAAAATTATTTCAAATTCTAGTCAAAACCACTTGTAGCTCAAGCATAGAATGACATAAAGATATCAATCTTGGTTGAATCATTGGAGAACAAAGAACTTTGTAAAGTAGAATTAATATTCAAAATATTATGAGATCTAAGCTCAAGGAGAAATTTATGTGTGATAAAAAATTAAAGAATAAGATAAAATTAAGATCATATAAAGAGGTGATGAGCTGTAATCTCAAATATTAAAAATATCTCTTTGTTTTTACTAGCATAAAGAAGAATGTCAACATCCTTAAAATAACAACAAAATCTGAAGCTCCATAGTGAGATAGGGTGTTGCAAATTTCCCAAAATATCGTTATGAAAATACATTACCATCTTTGTGCCTCCAATATGGTTGAAGATGAAAATCACTTCTCTTGAAATGTCCTATGTGCAACCATAATAGATAGCAATTTCAAAATATTTATTATTTAACCTTTCCATTTTTTAACAATTTAAGAACACTTAACTCAAATGTCTAATAAAAACAAAATATAATTTTTAAATATTGCTAAAATTCTATCATAGCTAAATATTAATATTAATATATCGTAGAATAATATTCTGAATTTTTTTACCTAATTTTAAAACTATTCCCTATCATTAAAAAAAAAATTATATCCTGAAACTCTTACTGAGAAAATTCCTCTCAAATCACACCACTCTAAACTATTGCCATTTTCTTATAATTAAAATATTTTACTATAATACCCTAACTTTAATAATATAGAGATAAATATGGAAACATGAAGCTTGCATTCGTCGTGAGTAACATCATATTAACATAATATTGATTAAAAACTAACGTTTGAAAACACAAATCAGGAAGAATGGGAACTAAACAAAAGTATCAATGGTTTACGTTGATTAAGCGACGTAATGGGCATCGGAAAGAACATACAACATTTTAAAAATTGCGTGCCAGTTCTCTAGACCACCTAAAATTTGTAATTTGCATAAGAAGAGCCTTTGAAAAAAATTACACAAGTGTAATAGGTGTCCGTAAAGGTCAAAAGGACATTTAGAATTGTTAACTTTTCCTAACCGTTTGGTCACCGTGGTCTCACTTTGTCAAAGATACAACCATCTGGTCCTTGATACGAACTCCGTCGACAAGGACAATTCGTAGATAATTGTCAGGTATAGAACAACTTGTTGCATTCAAGGTTGTCTTCTTCTCTCCTCTTTTCCTTGAGATGTGCAGGTGTCTCACAACATTGACACGTGGATACAGTACTCAAAACATTTACACGTGGATAATGGTAGTGCATATCTCAGAATTTGGGATGATTGATTTGCTGAATTTGAAAAGATGATTACGCCTGTCACAATCACATAGTTTATTCAATAATAAGGTAGTATATGGAAATGGTATTATAAGGTAATATGTGGAAATGATATTATAAGGTGTTCCTCTATTTAAAATGATTAGTACCTCAATGTCTAGCACAGTGGTAAGGAACCACTCAATTCATAGTCAAACGCATCTTAATCAAGAGTCCAAAAAATCATGTTCAATACACATAATGTATGCCCCAAAATCGCCACACACATTGGGCACTCAAAAGTAAAGAGTACTAACTTGCCACATTAAAAGATGACAATTGAACAATTTTTATGATAGAATATTTTCATATTTCAATTGCATAAAGCTTCCCTTTGTTAAAAGGACGACATATTGAAGTGTAATTTACATCATTTTATTAATAAAAATACATTTTTAGTGTTAAAAGAATTAATTATAATTATATTAAAATAATAATTACATTATTAAAAATGAATTATTATACCGCTTATAAAATTTACAATCTTGAGTATATTATTAAAAATGAATTATTATATCGCTTATAAAATTTAGCAGCTGGCTCAGTTCTATCCGTTTTTAGAGGGAAATCTCTTTCCCATATCGTTAGTGAAGCCTCAGCTCCCACTGTCCAGGTGGTCCAGGCCTCACTCGATGAGGCTTTGAAGTATTTCGAAAGTGCCCTAATCTGCTGGTTCAATGGTAGCCTCAGCTCCCACTGTCCAGGTGGTCCAGGCCTCACTCGATGAGGCTTTGAAGTTTTTCGAAAGTGCCCTAATCTGCTGGTTCAATGGTTTTTGGCCGCGGCTGACAGCTCTCCACAATTGGATCTCGGAGGTATGGAAGCTTGTCATTTCTGATGAAATTAATATCTACCCTTGTGCTAGGGGTTTCTTTATAGTAGATTTTGAAAACCCTGAAAGCAGTTGGCCCTTGGTTTTGGGAAAACTCAGGCCTATTCATGAAGCCATGGAACCCATCATTCGACCCCTCAACAGCAGTGGTAACCTCAGCACCAGTTTGGGTGAGATTGCCAAGCCTCCCCTTGCATCTCTGGAATCTCTCCTCGCTAAAAGCCATTGAAAATGCAATTGGGAAATTTTACTACAGGTGCCCAGAGACAGAGGAATATGCCAGAACCACTTATGCACGCATTTGTGTGGAAATGGACTTCAGCGCCGGATTCCCAGCTGAAATAAACCTAACAAGTAAAGACTATGTGTGGAACCAGAAACTCAATTATGAAAGTGTCCTTTTCAGATGTCGATCTTGTTTTGAGATAGGCCGTCTAGCCAAAAATTTCCCAAAAGCCTCCCAGAAAAATTCTGCTAGAAAAAACCACAACAGATCTACATGGTGGGAAGGAGCACAAAAAGAACACTACACTGTCATCAAAGAAGAATACTGTAGAGAAAACTCTGAATCACAAGAAATCGGGCAAGAAACAAACAACTCTCAAGGCAAGCATGGAGAAAGCCCCATCCTCTCAAGCATCAACAATTATGAGGATTTGAATATCGCACAAAATAAATCTTGATTTAACAACAAAGCAGATCTCCTAGACCGAACTTCTTCTTCGACTATCTTCAAAAGGACAAACACAATAGAACGCGAAGAAAAGACACCAATGTCCCAAGAAAAAGAAGAGATGAATGAGATGCAAGATAAAGGAAGTTGGAAGACCGTAGAGAAAAAAAATAAAGCTACAGCATCAATCTCGCACGAGGAGCTAGACAATTAAAAACTAAGAAAATTATAGGTCCAAGAGACCATTTTGGTCTCAGTGGACATTAACCACCACCACCACTATCATCATCATCTTAAACATCAATTGACAAAAGTTAAAATAAATTGTGATTTTTTTTTAATATATTATAATTTTGTGATTTATAGTGATTTTTTGAAATAATTTTTAAATTAATCACGTCAAATTGTTTTCTAATAGATGTTTGGAACTCTTTAATGAAATTCATCTTCAAAATTATAAATTGTGATTATAAAATTATTTTATAATATTAAATTGCCTAAATTATTAATTTTCAAAACCTAACTCTATATTTTATAAAAATATCACAACTGCAAATGCATTTTTGCTATGAGAAGTAACACCAAATTACATCAAATTTTAAAAAATTAAAAATTAAAACAAAGAATCAACGGACGAATTAGTCGCAAGAAATTCAAAAGATTTTCACTCAGTGTTGGTATATGCAGCCAAGTGTTTTCATTTTTTCATAGAATTGTATGGCTAGATTCTCGCGGAGGAGTGCAGTGCCCAATAAATGGGGTTGCTGGGGTGCTTAACACTACGCCTTATTACAATGGGTTGTGGGTTTGTGGAGCACCGGTCGGCCATGCAAACTCTTGACCTAATACAGATTACCGACCTTACCCTTCTCTACGCATCCAACCCCGGTTAAATAGTAGCCGTTACTTTCATTCCCCAACAAATATAAATAAAGCCTTGCAAGTTTGTGCGATAAAAAGATATAATGAACCGATAGTGTGACCATTGAAATAAAAAAGAGATACATGTATCACGGCTGGAGCTAACCAGTCATATATTGGGTATTTAATGTTTTCAGAGCAGCACACCACTTAGCTTGATAACACGGCAGTGGGTAAATATTATTTAATACTGAATTTGCCCGCTCCCGATTCAACATTATTATTAACTATGTACGAATGCCACTTGTTAAAGCCTAAATGAATGGCCAAGTGTCGAAAAAACAATGATGCTTGGAATTTTATATTTTTTTCCAAAATTAAATTAAATTTATTAAAAAGTTTATATATTTATTTATTAAGCATAATTTAATGAATAGATTTTTGGCGTAAGGCAATTCTAAATTTTATTTCGGGAATCCCAAGTCAACGTAATGGAGCCCGGACGCAACACAAAAATTCTAATCATGGTATTTCGTAAAGAAAATGATATTTTAAAAGGCTTTATGAATAGTTGAATGAATAATTTTTTTAATGCAAAGTGGGATTGGTATAATACACAAAGGTATAGTGGTTTCGTATTGTATCAACAAAGATCTTTAAAATTCCTTTCAAAATTTTAAAGTGGGTTTTGAGAGCAGTGATTTTTAAATGCTCATATATTAATTTATTTATTTTTTAAGTGGCCATAGCAACATTAAAAAAAGGCGTTCTTCAAATTAGAGTGGGCATTTTAATATTTTTCAAAGAAACGGCGTGTCAAAGTATTTATGGATTTATTGTTTTCTGAGAAATTTAGATAAAAATTATATTGAAGACTAATTAATTTGAGATTCCTGAAATACCATTGTTACATGCCGTCACTCCAAGTTAGAGCTAAAGACAGAGATAGAGTTGACATTCTAATTTGTTTGAAGTTGTCACCGTAAAGATATCTTTGTTTGTTGTGGGAAACTGCCATTTTTGTACTAAGATTTGTTTGTTGAGCTAAATTCATTGAATACTAAAAAAAAATGGGAAAAATCAAGAGGTTAAGAAAGTCAAAGTAGCAGCAAGAGATGTTTGATTTTGTTTTTTTATGATGACAAGAAACAACTAGAACGAATGAAGCAAAGACAACAAAAGAGGCATGGGATACCCTTAAAAAGAGTTTTTCATGTAAGGTGGAGTAATCGAGTTGAAGATGAAGAATTTGGTGAATCCCACTATCATGAGCTATAAGTGGACAAATATTTGGTTATTCTAGTAATAGAGTTTGATGATGCCAATTTGGTGATTCCAGCAACGGAGGTTGCTCATGAAGATTTGGTGATTCCAGCAACAGAGCATGCTGATGACAATTTCATGATTCTAGAAACAGAGTTTGTTGATGACAACTTGGTGATTCCAGCAGTAGAGCTGGTTGATGAAAATTAGGCGATTCCAACCAATGTTATACTTAAGCCAACAATTTAATTCATTGGTGTTAAATGTGATGAAAATTTGTTACCTAATGATGAATGGTTGAAGTTGATACAACAAAAACATGATATCGACATGATGTTATTTGGTGAGATAGTCCCACTTGAATATGAAAACCAAGTGGAAGACAACGTGTCTGCAGCACCAAAAGTTAGTAAAGCACTGGAAGACACAAAGAAAAGAAAGAGACAGAGGAACATAAGGAAGCCCACAAAAAGAAAACAGACGCAAAGACATAGAAGGAAGCACGACATGAGAAAAATATCATTATGGAGCAGAAGGAACATAACCAATATGGTTTTGCATATGTTTTTAAACTTACCATTAATTTCCAATGCGCAGGTAAACATGACGATTATGAAGAATAATTAAATTTCTTTCAAACATGGATTGCAATACCATGTATAGATGAGTATGCTTAGAGTTTGCAACAATGAACCTTGAAGACAAATTTGATGATGAAAACAGTAATGAAATTTTTAGGTATTGGAGTCCAGAAGAGACGAAATTGTGTTATGGTTTTATGTTGCAGCAAATTGATGATGAAAAAAAACGCAAAAAAAATATGACATGTGGGAGAAATCCACATACAAGCCAAATTTTGAAGAAGTCGAGGACATTCTTAGACAACCTGGAAAAATGGAAGACCTCCACCAAGAAATGAAGAAGCTAAGGTTTGAAAGATACAACAAAAAGAAAACGTAGTAACAATTTAGAGGCTACACGATTTGGAAGAAGAGAAGAAGAAAAGTAAATCTAGTTAAAGTCATTTTTTTTTAAATTGTAAGCATAGCTAAGACATAGGCCAACAAACATCTTAATTAAATTTTCATGTGGTTGTCATTAAGGGGGAGTGTTGGAGAATCTAATTCCAACCACCTACTAGGTTTCTACAACCATCCATCCAAGTGTCCCATTTCAGTTTTCGTTAGTCCAGTTTAGTTCAATGCCACTGTAGTTATTTATTGTTGACTTCTCCAATGTAATCTTATTTAACTAATTCATAATATTGAGAAGAGAAATGTTATGTTCCACTTTATTTTTCATTTATTATCAATAACTAAAGAAGAAAGGAAATAAATAATGACTCTCGATAACAATGTATGATTAGTTACCCATGTACACACTCTCATAAACGGAGAAAGAGAGAAAATCTCGTAGGAACACCCCCCCCCCCCCCCCCCACCCTCCCCACACTCTCACCCCACCCACCCCGCCCCCTGTCTCGCCCCACCCACACCCCCCGCCCCCACAAAAAAAAATAAAGAGAGAAAGATGCTAGTGCTCAAATTATCACGGAGATGAAATTGTAGATCCCATAATGATCCACTCAATGGAAAGAAAATATGCCTTCTCCAATCAAGAACTATGAAATATTGAAGTACCAAAACTCTAAATATGAGAGCCATGAAACCTCAATGAGTTCAGTCAATCTCTGAAGTAGGATTGTTGCAGAGGCACACATGTAGTTAACATTGTCAACTTCTCCCAAAAAAATGATTCAAATAAACTAGGTGTTGGTAAATAACTCAAACAAAGGCTTCAAACATAAGCAACCTCATCAACCAAAAAAAAACAATGATTCTTGTAAGTATGGAAAATGTTGTACAACAACACTCCCAAAGATTTCAGAATACCGTCACCATCATGCTGATCAAACACAAAGAATGGCACTTGTCGACAAAAAAAATGACAACCATATCTCTCACCATCAAAAACACAATTGTAGAAGGAGTGAGAATCAATAGTCCCCATTCTCAGCAAATTTCCCATTTGAAGCACAACTAAGGGTACAATGGCAATCAATAATGAACAACTCATGCAACATAAAGGCATGAAGCCTTCAAGCATTGGTTGAAATGATGCCATGATCATCCATAATCAATCCTAATGGTTGGCATTGGTCTCTGATTCATTCTCTCACGTCTCTTACGTAATGATCTGAACGTTGGACTACTTATTGACTAAGATTTTTGATGCTTGGATAATTTATTCTGATGAGGATGTGAAGAAAGCTCATTTTTTTATTTTTTTAGACTCAAACTTGGGTGAAACAACATTTTCATTTAGAATGACATTAGCATCCATGTCATTAATATGTTTATCAGGAGCATTTTCTTCAAGCACCTCATAGTTTTATGTAGGTTATGAGGCAGCAACATGATCGTATCCAAGACCTTCTCTTGATGTTTCCATTACAGGGTTAATAGGAGAAGCATATCCCTGTCAATTCTTCCCAACTACTCCTCTGGTATATCCGTTTTTTCTCAGAAATCGAGACCCAATACCAATAGTATGGTTTTCAAAACTAGGTGTGACAAAGGCATGTGATGAGTCATGATCATCGAAATCAAACTTTTGGCATTCAACATCATCAAATGTGGAAGAAGGACAACATGACACCTTAAGATCAACTATCTCCATCTCAAATTTCTAAAGATGACTAATTTCCAATTCAAGTTCCTGATTAGAATCTTTCAGCTTTTGAATGACCTCATTCTTCTCAATTTGTTGTTCATACAAGACATCATAATTGTTGGTACCATCCTATGACCTCCTTTTTCCTCCTAAAACATATCATTTTCCTACTCCTTTTCATCATATATCTCTTAGATTCCTTGAAAATTGATTAGTTAATAGTCCTATAGTTATTAAAATGCATTGAAATTGATTTAGGAGTTTCATGTTAAAGAATTAGAAGTTTTTGGTAAAATGGTTACAGGAAGTTCCAGCATCCTGTAATTAGCTCATTGTTTGACATGTGGCACAACAACTGGGCTAGAGCGAAAGGTATGGATGAAAAGTAGAATGTCCAAGCATGGACGAATACCTATCCTACAGCAGAATCGACCCTCCTACATGCGGGGTCAACACAGGTCAAAGCATGGCACACTGGCAACAAAGGCAGCAACAGCAGAGCATTCTAAAATTGATTTAGTTTTTGTTCCTTTTTGAAATCAGTTTAGGATGGAAACATTTTAAAATCTCGATGTAGTAAAAGCGGAAACAGCCATATCATGTATGTACATTCGTTTTTGAAATGTGTTGTAAAAAGACATATGTAAATACAGTTCGGTGTAATGAACGAGGGTTAATCGTTGTATCATTTGAAACAGTATTTTGAACTTAATATCAAGAATCCAGTTACAGTCACGACCCTTGTCTTGTTGCATTGATTTGATAAGCGGTTGAACACGTGTACCTCTGGAACGCGGACGGGCCCTGCGTTAAACTGGTATATTGTCCTTTTCGTTTATTCGCACTTAGGGTATTATATGGTTTGCACAGTAGTTAAGATTGGTTTCCGATTTCAATAGTTCATATTGGTTTTTGATTTCAATTGAATGCACATGGTTTGTGTTTGTGATAATACTTGAACAGTCATCACTGAGATCGTGAAGCGCGTCCTGTAAGGGATTCGATCCCTGTGTTGTCTTTTAAAGCAATGTCATGAACTTCGTTTTCATTTCAAAATCTGTTTATGATCTCTGTATATTTTTATCTTGTAGGAATATTAGTGAATGCTGGGTATTTGCTAAACAAGGGTTGTATGTATAATGTCTCTGTAAGGAGATTGAAATCTTGGTTTGCAGTGATACACAGTGTTTAATTTCAGTGTTTAATTTGGCGAATGAATTTAATGACCGTATTGTAATCAGGTATATTAGCAGAGTGAACTGAGTGTTTGGATGATAGGTAACATACCCCAATATTCCGTAAAGAAGTTTTGTGACCTCCATCATAACCACTTAGCTAATAATCCTTTATGTCTATATACTTTAGACGCATGCCTCTAAGCTTACGCATCCTGGTCGATAATAAATATGGTTTAGTCTAGTACCCTAGATAGAACACTACATTTTGGCGCCGTTTTCGGGGAGGCGTACTTAAAGGATTTAAAAAAAATAAATTCAATACACAAAAATAAACAAAAACACAGTTAGAAATCATGTTCATTTATGCCTAGATTTAGAGACAGTCAAGGTAGATTTGTAAAAACCCCCCACCATCTAAAAACTAACCCATCATCATCAGGAGCAGACTCTCTAGGGAATACAACACCAGCTGAGGAAGTTATCCAAGCATTAGAAGAAAAACAAAAGTCAGGACAGAGACTTACTCTTATTGAAAGGCAAACTTTATTCACACATAAATCGCAGAAGAAGCACTTTCCTAGACCTTCCACACAAGGAGAAAGTAGCACAGTGACCGAACAATCTTTCTTTAATCTCCTTTTTCAAACAAGTGACACTAACACAGAGAGACCTATTAGAATGGCTGAGGAAGGATCTGGATCACTACCACGTCAAGGAGATGAAGAGGAGTCAACTTTTAAGTTTCCTATACATGAACCACAGGAAGATGATGAGATCAAAATGAAAAACATACCCCCATCCGTGCTACCAAACTTCTATGGTATGGCTTCGGAGGATCCAGACTCATTCTTGTTCGAGTTTGACATTGTATGTCGAACATATGTCTATACAGATGATGCCCATAGGCTTAGATTATTCCCAGCGAAATTAAAGGCATCAGCCTTAAGATGGTTCATGAGGCTAGGTGAGCATGCCATAGTTGATTGGGATGGCATGAGGAGAATATTTCTAAAGAAATATCAGCCTTATTGCAGATCCAAAGACTCTAAAGATGATATCTTTAGAATGAGCCAACAAGAGGATGAAACCTTAGAGGAATATTTAGAACGGCTTGTCTACAACTTACAAAAATCTAAACACCGAACTATGCCTCTTGATCTGATCCGCACAATATTCTTGAAAGGTATCCGAGAGGAATACATGGATGACCTCAACTTGATGGGCAAAGGTGAAATTTCTGCCTTACCCTTTGAAGAAATCGCTGAGTTGTGCGAAAAGTATTCAAGGAGTAAAGCTAAAATGGGAAAGAGAACCCTGTCATCCAAAGTCACAAAATCTGCCTCTGCAAGTGTCACAAGGGCTGAAATAGGGAATCTTTTAGAAGAGTTTAAAACAGATCTATTAAGCACCCTAGGGAACCAAATTGACACTTTAAAGGCCAAGAAGAAACAAGAAGATGAAGATCAGATAATGGCTATCTTCTGCCAAAAATGCCGGAAGAAACATGCATTAAAAGACTGCCCTCTAGAAAACATCCAAGTTTGTGCTTTCTGTACTGAACATCATGATATGTTTAACTGTCCTAAAGTTAAGGTTTTGCAAAACTGTAATATGGCAGCCAATGCAGAGATGGAAAACGTGTATTACATGGGTGCAAAGAGACCATGGCAGCCAAGGCCAGCACCTCAAGGTATGTTTCCAAGTCAAAATTTGCAATTTCCTATGAATGATCAAATGTATGCACAAAACTCATGGAATGTACCCATGCCATGGCAACACCAAAACCAATCACAACACCAATGGAGACCGTCTCAACAATACTCCCAATCTTATCATACATACCCTCAATCATACCCACCATACTCACAACCATATCAGCAATACCAACAACCGTATTCATCACATTCTCAACCATATCAGCAGTATCCTCAGCAAGTTGCTTATCAGCCCCAACCTCCTCAACAAGCACTGCCTGCTCCTCCACCAATAAATCCACCACAACTGCAATTTCCAGCTAACTCAAAACCTCCCAGACCCACTCAAATTCCTGCTCAAACTGTCCCAAATCCAAATAATAGAGCAGAGAGGCCAGCTTACAATGTAGAAGAGGGAACCTCATACTCCACACTGCCTTTGCAAAATATTAACTTGAGGTTTGGTAGGGTACTCCACAAAGATTCTCCAATAACAGATAAGCAAGAAGAAAACACAGAAAACGAAAATGAAATGACAAATCAAAGAAAACCAAACAATGATACCAAAGATAAACAGATGCAACCACTGCATCCACCTTTTCCAGACCGATTGGTCCAAATAAAACCTCCACTGTCTATACCACAGTTTGATGTCTTAGATGAACTCAAGAATGTCTACATAAAAATTCCACTGCTGCAAGCTATAAAAGACATTCGTATCTATACCAAAGCCATCAAAGACATGTGCCTCAAGAAGCCTGCTAGAAAAAGGATTGATCCTCAAACCATTCATGTTTTAGGAAATTTAGCAGGCCTTATGACCAATACCATCTCCATGGAGAAGTATGTTGATCCTGGCATCCCCAGAGTGACCACCATCATTAACAACATACGGATTCCAAACACTTTGATAGATCTCGGGGCCGCAATCAATGTCATGACTCTTGAAACCATGAGAGCACTCCAGCTCATAAATTTACAACATACAACGATTGTTCTAGAACTAGCTGATAGGTCTAAAGTGATTCCTGAGGGGATCTTGGAGGACATCATTGTCTCATTGGACTCTTGGGAGTATCCAGTGGATTTCTTAGTCCTTCAACCCAAATCCAATTTAGGAGGACACCCTATCATCCTTGGTAGACCATGGTTAGCGACTGCTGATGCATTTATAGGATGTCGATCGGGCAACATGATCATTTCAAGGGGGACCGAAAGAAAACAACTCACCCTTTATCCATCGGCACAATCACCAACAGTAACACACAATTTGTGGCTTGATGATAAATTTAATGATAAAGAAGAAGTACAATCTGTTTTTAACATTGACCAAATCTATGATTTCCAAGAACAAGAAATAATGATTTGGTAGAATTATTCCTTTCTCAACCTGATATGTCCGAAAATTTGAGAAATGAACAATATCATGCTGCAGATGTACTTCTGGCCCAAAACTTTCAGGAAACATGCACCATCCAATCTTTGCAAACCACATTTCACGACATTTTTCCAGTTCAATCCATCACCAACACACAGAGTCAGATCATAGAGATTAGTCCAGGGAAAACTCTGAACATAGGCAATCACCTAGACTCATCTCAGCAAGAGAAATTGATTAGACTCTTGAGAAAATACCAAAAAGCCTTTGCTTGGGACTACATCGATATGCATGGGATGCATCCTGACACATGCACTCACCATATATATACAGATAGCACCATTAAACCAGTGAGGCAACCACAGAGAATAATGAACCGCATGCTCCAAGATATTGTCAGGGAGGAATTGCAAAAACTTTTGAGAGTTAATTTTATATATCCTATTTCTGACAGTCAGTGGGTATCCCCATTGGTTATAGTGCCCAAGAAAAATGGTAAGTGGCGGATTTGTGTTGATTACAAACAACTGAACAAAGAAACGCTCAAAGATTATTTCCCACTACCATTTATTGACCAAGTGTTAGACACCGTAGCTGGCAAATCGTCATTTTCTTTTCTTGATGGTTTCAGTGGCTACAACCAGATCAGGATCGCCTCAGAAGACCAGGACAAAACCACATTCACCTGTCCTTGGGGCACTTATGCTTACAATGTTTTGCCATTTGGACTTTGCAACGCTCCAACTACATTTCAGAGAGCTGTGCTAGCTATTTTCGCTGATTTAATTCATGATTGTGTTGAAGTTTACATGGACGATTTTTCAGTATATGGCAATTCATTTGAACATGCATTAGAAAACCTTGAGAGAGTTTTGAAAAGATGTATTGAAGCTAACCTGTCCCTCAGCAATGAAAAGTGCTTTATGATGTTAAACGAAGGGATAGTGTTAGGCCACTATATTTCTTTTCAAGGCATCAAGGTTGACCCAGCAAAGATCCAGATCATTGCTGATTTGCCAATTCCACAGAATTAGAGAGAGGTAAGAAGTTTCCTTGGGTATGCAAGCTACTACAGAAGATTCATTGAACATTTTAGTAAAATAACTTTACCTTTGTTTAAACTTCTAACCAAAGATGTACTTTTCAACTGGAATGAGAACTGTCAACAAGCATTTGAACAACTCAAAAAGAAGCTATCAACCGCACCAGTCTTGAGAGGGTCTAATTGGAGCCTACCATTTCATATCTTCACGGATGCATCTGACACTGCAGTGGGTGCATCCTTAGGCCAAAAAGAGGAATCTTGTACTTATGCCATTTATTTCATTAGCAAAAATCTAACACCTGCAGAGTTAAACTACACAGTTACAGAAAAGGAAACACTTGCCATCATTTATGCTGTGAATAAATTCCGACATTATATAACTGGTTATGAAGTCTTTGTACATACTGATCATTCTGCCATTAGACATTTAATGAATAAACCAATAACTAGTGGCAGAGTTACCAGATGGTTATTATTGTTACAGGAATTTAACATCACAGTGTTAGATAGACCAGGTAAAGAGAACCAGGTGGCAGATTTTCTTTCTAGACTACAAAATCCAGGTGAGGTTGTTCCAGTTGAAGATTCTTTTCCAGATGAAAACTTATTTGCAATTTCCATAGTAACTCCTTGGTATGCTGATTTGGCCAATTATTTGTCTACAGGAAGGACACCTCCACACTTTACTGCAAAGGAAAGGAAGAGACTAGTCAAACAAAGTGCTAGATATTCATGGCTTAATGACGATTTATTTTACACTAGTTATGATATGATCATTAGAAGATGTGTAAGAAATGATGAGGTAATTGATATTTTAAAATCTTGCCATGATGAACCGTGTGGTGGGCATTTTGCAGCTAAGCGGACAACATTCAAAGTTCTTACTCTTGGATACTACTGGCCATCCATTTTCAAGGATGCCAAGAAGTATGTAAATAGTTGTGACAGCTGCCAAAGAATGGGCAGGCTAACAGCTACCGATGAGATGCCCCTTCAGCCCCAAGTTCACTTAGAGCCATTTGACAAATGGGCTCTAGACTTTATAGGACCCATTAACCCAACGTTCAATGGTAAGAAGTACATCTTAGTATGTATTGATTACGTCACAAAGTGGGCTGAAGCAAAAGCACTGGTTAGAGCCACCGAACACACAGTAGTAAATTTCCTTTTTGAAGAGATTTTTGTGAGGTATGGGGTACCAAGGGAAATTGTGATTGATCAAGGTACTCAATTCACCTCAAAGCTAGTGAAGGACATCACAGACAAATACCAATTCAAGCATAGGAAAAGTACCCCTTACCATCCACAGGCCAATGGGCAGGTGGAATCCACAAACAAAACTTTGGAAGGGATCATTACTAAAATTGTGGCAATGAACAGGAAGAATTGGGAAGAGAAGCTCAAAGATGCACTCTGGGCTTACAGAATTACGTGGAAAGATACTACCGGATTTACACCATATCAATTGGTGTACGGCAAAGAGGTAATGCTTCCTATTGAGTTTCAAATACATACTTTTAAACTGGCTGCAGATTTGCAAATTGACTTGGACCAAGCACAAAAAGAAAGAATTCAGCAGTTGAACCAGCTAGATGAAATGAGGCAGCAAGCAGAGGAGACCACAATCCTCATGCAAAAACAAAGGAAGCAGTGGCATGATGCACATATTAAGAAGAAGCAGTTCAAGGAAGGTGACTAGGCTTTACTTTTTGACTCTAAATTCAGAGATCATAAAGCCAAGTTCACCACCCATTGGATGGGCCCATATGAAATTATTCAGGCTTACGACAATGGTTCAGTCAAGCTCAAAACTATTGATGGAGAAGGTCACTCCTTTACTGTCAATGGTCATCGCCTGAAACTATACACCAAGCCCATCAGCAAGCAAGATTTTCTCCATACAGTATCTCAGCAAAGAGAGGTTGAGATATTGCAGCCCTCAGCTGCAGTATCACTGCCTTAGTTCATTTCCTTTCAATTTCAGAGTCAAAAAGAAATAAAAAAAATAATATAAAACAAAAACTAAAAAATATGTATATATAAACAAAAAAAAAATAAAAAAAAATTAAAAAAAACATATAAAAAAAATAATGGGTTAGATGTGAAAACCAGCCTCTAGCACACTCTAACCCCGAATTCCTACTTGAAAACCAATTCGTTGGCGGGTATGAATTCTCTTTCTTTTGTTCACTGTTTGATTTATCAACTGAATCATGACTTGAGGACAAGTCAAAATTTTTGTCGGGGAGAGAGGCATCAGCATTTTGTTCTTTTATCTCTCCATTGTAAATTCTTAAAGATTTCTTATCCTATCTCTTCACTGTAAATTTCCAAAGCAGCTTGTTCCAGCATTCCAGACTTCAATAAATAAGCTGTTTTGTCATTGTTTTATCTCAGAGGGACCTGGTTATAAACATTATGCAGGGGGACCTGTTCTGTCCAGACGACTATGCTACCAACATCAGCAGTAATGGGACCTGTTTAAGACACCTAGAAGGGACCTGTTAAAGAGATTGACACCCAGGGCTACTTCAACAAAGTTTCATCAAGTTTCTACAAGAGTTTCATCAAGTTTCTACAAGGATTTGGGCACCATGATTCCATCAAATGCCCAAGCTCAATGAACCTGTATACACATAAGGAGCTGCATGAACATCTTCAAATTTTTCTCAAGGGACCTGTTGCATTTAATCTTTCACAAGGGACCTGTTGCATTCAATATTTCTCAAGGGACCTGTTGCATTTAATCTTTCACAAGGGACCTGTTGCATTCAATCTTTCTCAGGGGACCTGTTACAACAAGCAAAAGAACAGTCAAAAGGGACTAGTCCTACTCAGCATCAATACAACAACAACCAACAAAAGAGTAATATGTTTCTTATTCCTAACATTTAATTTCTTAGATTAATTTTTAATGTAAATTTGATGACTGTGACTGTTATGATCGATTTCAAGGACACCTACATTTTCCATCATCCCTTATCCCACCGTTTCTTATCATTTTTTTCATACTTCAACCTATTCATACCTCTGAACCCATTACCAACACATCAACCTTGTCATGCTAAATGCATCCTACAGCCATACCAACATCTTCCATTTGACCGAATGCCAACCAAAACAGGACATGTGGTGGATTGTGTTTTTAAATAAAAGGGAAAGAAACAAATGTAAAGCGGCCTATTCATTGTATTCCACACAGCCAAATTATGACTCCACCACCCGACGTAGCCAAATGATTCAAGGGACTCCCCGAAATCATACCCAGCATTGCATATACGCCTTCAGCGCTCTTATGGTGACATCTATACAAGCGGTACAGCACTCCTCTGTTCTAAAAAAATGAATGCGCTATGAAGTAAGTACAGCTGGGTATCCCACCATCATTTTCGGTTATCTTACGCTGGCATTTGATTTCCCGTGACTTCCACAGTAAGAATCAGAAGCAGTGAGCGCCGAAGGAAATATTACCATTTGGGTTCGACTTACACAGTGAGGATTGGAAGCAGTGAGCGCCACAAAAAGGGAAACATAACCACTCGGTTTCGACTCCCACCAAAGTCATAAGACAGTCGACCGACCGAGCATCATACTGAAGATTAAGGGAGCGACACACCAGGTAACAAATTGAAATTTCTTTGTTAAAATTGCAAGACATAAACAGAGAAGGGTTAGAGCACGACCCTCTGCCACTATGACTAATAGGGTCGAGCCGAGTGTGTTCGACAGTTCTCAATATCATGAAGATTACATTGCAATTCTTAGAGAGATACAGTGGTTACCATTTTTATAAAAATTTCATGGAAGTAATGAAGAGGTTACCAAACAATTTGCTTTCACCTTCAATGGAGAAAAAGCCCTGATAGGTAACTTCTCATTCAGGGTTTCAGAGGATACTATAGCCCAGTCAATAGGGATTAGTCCAGAATGGGAGAAGTACTTTAAAACAAAGCAATTTAAAGAGAAATCGTGGACACAGTTTATGTCTAGATCCATAGTCTCATCAGTTAACTGGAAGAAAGGTGTTCCAAGAAGTTGGTTGATGCATCCCTGGGATGGGATGGTCTATATCCTTCAAAAATTCATAACTTGCGAAGGCCGTTACAGTATTGTCTATCTATACGATATTAAGTTACTGCTGCACTTGAAGAGACAATGTGTTATCAGTCTACCATATTTTCTATTACAAAGCTTAACCAAGATGTCCAAGACCATCCAGAAGTAGAAGGGAAATGAAGACAAGAGCCTATATCACTTTGGCTTAATTAAAATTCTTATTGATCATGAATTGCAGAGAAGAGGGAAACCGTGGAAAGAGTTCTTAGCCGCTAACCAAATTAGAGATGAGGAAGACAAAGAAGAATTGCAGGAGGACTCAGGGTTCATGAAGGATATTGATGAAGAAATCCCAGTATCCAAAGCCAGCAAGGCACCTCTACCTGTGGGCAGCATAAGGACTAGGAACATGAGAAAGGAAGATGCTAAGAGGGAAGAACAAGATAAAATTTTCACCACTTACTCACGAGGAACAAGGAGGACACCAAAAGCCCAGTTACAAGAAGATCAGCTTGAATCCAATGCACCTATACAAATGGATGTTGAGAGTGGTGACCACTCACTACCAGGGCCAGGAGTTGATATAGAGGTAGAAGGCAATAACAGGCAGGAAAAATGTTCACCACCTCCCATTAAGAGACAGAAGAAATTGGAGAAACAGATTGAAGAATTAAAGGAAGAGCTCATGGAGGCTAATATGCTAGAAAAAGTTATCAAGAAAGAAAATGAAA
Organism: Pinus tabuliformis; assembly: GCA_031772625.1. NCBI lineage: Eukaryota > Viridiplantae > Streptophyta > Pinopsida > Pinales > Pinaceae > Pinus > Pinus tabuliformis. The sequence goes on from CM062812.1 coordinate 65,138,738, forward strand.
TGCTCCGAGCGCAGAGTAAAGAAACTCAAAAGAAGAATGAAAAGTTAAGGGAGAGAATCAGTGAACTGGAGGCTGAGCAAACGGAGATTTGTAACTGGGCCACTAAGTGGTACAACCAGAAGAAGACCCTCAAAGAAAAATACAAAAGATTAAAGCAGGAGCTCAAGGGTCAGAAAGATACCCAGGTGAAAAAGAATGTGGACACATTACTAAAGGCAATAGAAATCCAGGCAGGGACAGAGTTCAGGGGAAGTACTTCGGGGTTAGCATGAGGACATGCTAAGTCCTTAAGTCGGGGAGAGATGTTGGTACCATCCTATGACCTCCTTTTTCCTCCTAAAACATATCATTTGCCTACTCCTTTTCATCATATATCTCTTAGATTCCTTGAAAATTGATTAGTTAATAGTCCTATAGTTATTAAAATGCATTGAAATTGATTTAGGAGTTTCATGTTAAAGAATTAGAAGTTTTTGGTAAAATGGTTATAGGAAGTTCCAACATCCTGTAATTAGCTCATTGTTTGACATGTGGCACAACAGCTAGGCTAGAGCGAAAGGTATGGATGAAAAGTAGAATGTCCAAGCATGGACGAATACCTATCCTACAGCAGAATCGACCCTCCTACATGCGCGGTCAACACAGGTCAAAGCATGGCACACTGGCGACAAAGGCAGCAACAACAGAGCATTCTAAAATTGATTTAGTTTTTGTTCCTTTTTGAAATCAGTTTAGGATGGAAACATTTTAAAATCTCGATGTAGTAAAAGCGGCAACAGCCATATCATGTATGTACATTCATTTTTGAAATGTGTTGTAAAAAGACATATGTAAATATAGTTCGGTGTAATGAACGAGGGTTAATCGTTGTATCGTTTGAAACAGTCTTTTGAACTTAATATCAAGAATCCAATTACAGTCACGACCCTTGTCTTGTTGCATTGATTTGATAACTGATTGAACACGTGTACCTCTGGAACGCGGACGGGCCCTGCGTTAAACTGATATACTGTCCTTTTCGTTTATTCGCACTTAGGGTATTATATGGTTTTCACAGTAGTTAAGATTGGTTTCTGATTTCAATAGTTCATATTGGTTGTTGATTTCAATCGAATGCACATGGTTTGTGTTTGTGATAATACTTGAACAGTCATCACTGAGATCGTGAAGCGCGTCCTGTAAGGGATTCGATCCATTTGTTGTCTTTTAAAGCAATGTCATGAACTTCGTTTTCATTTCAAAATCTGTTTATGATCTCTGTATATTTTTATCTTGTAGGAATATTAGTGAATGTTGGGTATTTGCTAGTCAAGGGTTTTATGTATAATGTCTCAGTAAGGAGATTGAAATCTTGGTTTGTAGTGATACACAGTGTTTAATTTCAGTGTTTAATTTGGCGAATGAATTTAATGACCGTATTGTAATCAGGTATATTAGCAGAGTGAACTGAGTGTTTGGATGATAGGTAACATACCCCAATCTTCAGTAAAGAAGTTCTGTGACCTCCATCATAACCACTTAGCTAATAATCCTTTATGTCTATATACTTTAGACGCATGCCTCTAAGCTTACGCATCCTGGTCGATAATAAATATGGTTTAGTCTAGTACCCTAGATAGAACACTACAATAATCTTGTTTCAAAAAAGTATACTACTCCACCGTTTTCTCTTTTAAACAATCCATCTCCATAATGTGTTGATTATTTTTCTCTTCGAGTTGCTTCTTCAAATTTTAATTAAAAAAAGACTCAACTTCCTCCTGCAAGTCATCAAGGAGGTAAAGCTTCTCTTGAAATTCATTTGCAAGCATATGGAGATATTTTCCCATGGTTGATTCCAAATGTTCAACCTTGTTGATTTTGTCAGTTATTTAAGTTTGAAACCTATTTTTAATAGTTGCATTCAGTTGGTAATGTTGCGGACTTTTTCTTGAAATATGTTTTAGCTGCTTTTGTCTATTACTAGAGTGTTTAGGGTTCTGAATTGGTGTCTGGTACTGTGTTCTTAGAAGTTATTGGTTGATTCAATATTTGTACAAGGAAGTTGGTTGATTGCAAATCTATTTGATGTTTGATTGATGGATCCAGTCTGAAAATTTATGAAACGTGGTCCCTGAAGAAAACAAGTATTCTATAGGTTAGCACCTATGTACTAGTACCTCAGCTAGTACAAGAGCAAAGGGGGTTGTAGCTCCCTTCCAAGAGAGTCTGGAGAATGAGAGAAGGCTGTAGCCTTCTGCAGGTTGAAGCCTGCATGCTGGTATAAGACTGCACTAGTACAGAATCATTGTAAAAAGAAGTTTCTAATTGAAAGAAGATAGAGACATATTGTATCAGGTGGTTTTCACCCACATTGGGTTTCCACCTTATATCTTGTGTTCTTTTGTGTGACTGTCTGCACTACTTTTCTATTCCTGCTTACTGTTATATGATTCTGACACACAGATTAATGATCAACATTTGAAGAATAAATTAAATTATAAGTCTAGGAGGTATTCGCAAGTTACATTAGTCAGATCTGCAAATCTTTGTATAAATTGGAACATAATTGAGAATACTGATTCACCCCCCCTCTCAGTATTATTTACAACAATTGGTATCGGAGCCGGTCCTTTAGGAAAAGCTTGATCGCTTGAAGGAACATCTATCATCATGAGCAACTATGAAAAGGAAGCATCTATTAGGCCACCGATTTTTGATGGGAGCAACTTCGTCTATTGGAAGGTAAGAATCACTGCCTATCTTCAATCTCTTGGTACAGAAGTTTGGGATATTGTGGAAACAGGATACACATTTCCATCAACAACTCCTACAGATGCAGCTGGTAAGAAGCAGTATGAAACAAATGCAAAAGTTGTCAATACTCTATTAGGAAGTCTATCTCAATCAGAATTTGTCAAGGTTATGCAGCTCAAAAGTGCAAAAGAAATATGGGACAAGATCATTCTGAGCTATGAAGGAGATGAACAGGTAAAACGAGAAAAATTACAAACTCTTAGAATTCAATATGAAAGTCTCAGAATGCATAATGATGAAAGTGTGGCTAGCTATTTCCTACGTATAGATGAGATCGTAAATTGTATGAAAAACTTGGGTGAAGAAATAAAAGAGTTTGTTTTGGTTGAAAAGGTTCTAAGATCTTTGTCTCCTAAGATTGATTCAAAAGTTTTTGCCATAGAAGAAAAGCAGAATCTACAGAGCCTCACCATGTCACAGCTGCACGGAATTCTAACTGCTTATGAAATGAGAAAAGGAGGACCATCAGACAGGAGAGAAGCTGCATTCAAGGTTTCAGGAAAAGGAGATTACTATGAGTCAGGACATGTGTCAGAAGAAGAGGAAGAATCAAATTTTGTCAAGAACCTTCAATGGGGAACTGGAATATTCAGAGGTAAGCTGCCTTTTAGATGCTTTGCTTGTGATAGAGTCGGTCATTATGCTGCAAAATGTCCTCACAAAGATAGACTAGACAAAGGTAAGGAACCTGTTAGATGGAACAGAAAATAGAATGCAAATAAGAAGAGCTATTACACGCATGAAGACAGTGATGGATTGTCAAATAGTGATGGAGATGAACAAGGTAATGATGATAGACTTTTGATGGCTTTTGAAGATGATGATTTCTTAGATGCTATAAATGAAGAAGGCCTTTATGAAGAAATTTCTAAACTTAAAGTTTGTTTAGAGGAAAAGAATATTATTATAGATACTCTAACATTCCAACTTGCTGGAAAAGATAAACACAATGAAGAGTTAGAATGTGAAATTGTGGGACTTAGAAAAGAAATTGAGAAAACAAAAGCCCTTAATCTCAGATTTGCTAAAGGATCTGAAACTCTAGATGAGATTATCAAGGTGCGGCGTTCTCCTCTAATCAAGACTGGTCTCGGATATTCCGAAGAAGCATATCAAGCTCAGAAGCAAGCTCAGAAGCCATCCACCTCCAAAAGTTATCTGGATGCAGCAAGGAGAAGTGAACAAGTTGACAATCAACAACAAAAGCATAATGCAGATCACCAGGTAAATCAGGGACAATTTGCTTCAAGAATGATCAAATATTATCAAGTAAATTGGGGGCAATCTACGTCAAGGATGAACAGAAGCATAAACTGACCACAGGTAAATCATTCTCATATTGGCTCAAGAATGGATGGAAACTTCAATCATATGGTTGGTAGATTTGATAATCGCAGGAATTTCTTCAATGGCCAATGTTTCTCTTGTCATAACTTTGGTCATAAAGCTGCTCAATGTGTTGTCTACAAGACCATCATGACTAGGGAAGCTAAAAAACAAAGGGGTATGACAGGAATCACGAAAAGAACCTACAATAACTTCTCTGCTCTTGAAAATGAAATAGAATGTTCTATTTGTAACAATTTCGGTCATGAAGATTCTGAATGCAGAAGCAGGTTTCGGCAAACAACTCAGAAGGAGCAAGCCTCATTGAGTTCCAAAACATGGAAAAAGAAAGAAACACAACCGGAAAGATGTGGGATAGCCTTATATGCAGAAGGATAGGAAAATCAATGGTACATCGATAGTTGATGCTCGAAACATATGACAGGTAATAAATAAAAACTTCAGTCCTATAGTGCCTTAGAAAAGGAAAAGAAGGTCTCATTTGGAAATGACACCCCTGCATTCATAAAAGGTAAAGGCTCTATTCATTTGAAAGAAAAGGTCAAGGCTGGTAATGTTATGTATGTTGATGGCTTAAAGAATAATCTATTGAGTGTCAGTCAGATGTGTGATCAAGGAACTGAGGTAATATTTCGATCAAATGGATGTATTGTTCATGAGCTTGATACTGGAAAGACAGTGATCAGAGGCATAAGAACTCCTAATAACTTATACGTACTCAAGGGAGAACAACAACAATGATATTTAAGAAAGAATGATGAACACTGGCTATGGCACAGAAGACTGGGGCATCTTAGCTTCTCTTAGATAAGGAAAGCATGAAAATATTAGGCAGTTCATGATCTTCCTGACATCAGAATTCCAGACTATACAATATGAAAATCATGTCAATTTGGTAGGCAAACTAGAACTAATTTCCTTGAGAAGGAAGGATCAGCTAGCAGGCCACTGGAACTTGTTCACACCGATATATGTGGGCCAACTAGGAAGAGGTCACCTCGAGGAGAAGAGTATTTCATACTGTTCATTGACGACTTTTCAAGGATGTGTTGGATAGGACTCATGAAGTATAAAGATGAAGATTTCGAAAAGTTCAAGTCATTCAAAGCCTTGGTTGAAACGAATCAGATCGCAGAATCAAATGCCTCAGATCTGATCGAGGAGGGGAATTTACCTCAGATGAATTTTTCGGTTTTTGTGAAGAACTTGGAATAAGAAGGGAATTTTCTACTGCAAGGACTCCTCAGCAAAATGGAGTAGTGGAAAGGATGAACAGAACGGTTCAACAAATGGCTTGTGCTCTGCTTGATGAGTCTGGAACACCCGCAACCTTCTGGGGTGAAGCCGCATTTGCCATTGTTACTATTCTCAACAAGACAAACGTCCGGGTAAACAGCACTCAGACTCCTCATGAACTTTGGTACGGTAAGACTCCCACGGTAAAATACTTCAAAATTTTTGGAAGCAAATGCTACATTAAAAGGATTGATGAAAATCTTGGCAAGTTTGAACCTAGAGCAGATGAAGGCATTTTACTTGGCTACTCTCCCCACAACAAAGCTTACAAATGTTACAATAAAAGACTTGGTAAAATTGTTGAAAGTATTGATGTAGTGGTTGATGAAGAAGGAAACACTCCTAGGCAGGTAAAATCTGAAGATTTCGAAGATGGCGAAGACTATCCATCAACATCAAATAACATTAATGACGAAGAAGAAACCCATGAGGCACCAGAAGAACAGATAAGGATAGAAGAAAAGACTCCATCCAGATACGTTCAGAAGAATCATCCAGAATCTCAAATTTTGGGGCAGAAAGAGGCAGGTGTACAAACAAGAAGAACCATTTCAGAAGCTTCAAGCTATCTAGCATTGCTCTCCTCCACTGAACCACAGAACGTAAGAGAGGCTTGCAAAGATGAATGCTGGGTCAAGGCCATGGAAGAAGAACTCAAGCAGATTGAAAAGAATAACACTTGGGAGTTGGTTCCTAGACCAAAAGATAAGAATGTCATAGGGACAAAATGGATTTTCAAAAATAAGATGAATGAAAATGGGGTTGTGGTTAGAAACAAGGCAAGACTTGTTTGTAAAGGACAAGGATAATTTTAGGGGCGAATGTTCGCCCTTTGGCGAAATTAAGGGGTTTTAAATTTTTAGTGGGCAAATATTTTGTATCATAGTACATTTTTACAAATCACCTCAAATAGCCCACCTTATTTTAAGGGAGAGGGTAAAAAAGGTAAATTTAGCCCTTGAAATTAGGACTTACAACCTTCCATTCACCCATTTTCAAGAATAGGTTTTATTTAAGTGAATCCTATGGGCCAAATACCATATTTATAAAAGAGGTATGGTAAATTAATAAAAATATAAATAAATGAGAGGTATGGTAAATAAATAAAACATTTTTTATATTTACTCCATAAGTCACCTTATATACATGTAAGGGTGTAAACAAATAAAAATATAAGTAAAGTGGAGGTATGGTAAATAAATAAAACGTATTTTTATACTTACTTAAAAGGTATGGTAAATAAATAAAAATATAAATAAACTAGACGTATCGTAAATAAATAAAACCTCTTTTTATATTTAGTCCATAACCCTCGTTCTATTTATGAAGGGTCAAGAAAGAGGTTTTATTTAAGTGAATCCTTTGGGCCAAATACCATATTTGTAAAAGAGGTATGGTAAATTAATAAAAATATAAATAAAAGAGAGGTATGGTAAACAAATAAAACATTTTTTTATATTTACTCAAGTCACCTTATATTTACGAACACTCAAAAAATGGGTTATATTTAGGTGAAACCTATGGCCAAAATACTATGGGACAAATACCATGGACTAGATTGTTATTAATACCATGCAAAAAACCATTATTAACCCTAATATTAGAATTAATAAAAATAAAAATGGCACATGGTATTTGTTACACTAAAAAAATGTCACCATGACCACTTACAGTTAGTATGGCTCAAATCAACAGTCATGCTACCCTCTTAGGCAAGTCTTATGCCTCTGTTATCCATCTCAAACTCAAAGAAGAGAGAAAGTCTTGTAAAAATATGTTTATCTCTGGGGTCGCAGGTTCTCTCTAGCCTTACCTGCGGGGACGCTCACAATGTTCACAAAAGTTGCGTCCTTGGACGCTCTGTATGTTAAGGGACAGGTGCGTCCTTCTGTAAAAGGCAAAATGCGCGAGTTTCATCTTAAAAAAGTTACTTGTGGTTACTTCTAGAACTTTCTAGAGGTCGGTTTGATGAAATGGATGCGCCTCCAGTTGGTTCATGTATCCCTATTAAGGAGGAACTTATCCCATCAATAAGGGAGCTATCCCACCCAAAGAGGGGGATTATCCCATTGATGGTGGACCTGAATAACCTCTTTACAGCACTATAAATAAAGGCATTGAGCCAGAGGGAGGAGGTTGAAAGCTATAGATTTCTTTGGGTAAATGCTGCAGGAATTAGGACTCCCATTTAGAACCTTGTGAGGAGAGATTGTCTTTGCTTGATTCTACTTGGAAGTGGGTGAGCTTTGTCAAAGTAGAGGAAAACCCTTGATGGACCCTGGGAGGAACTTGCACAACACCAAGGCCAGGTTGTAAGAGTTTCTTTGTTTCGTTATTAATACAAACTGGTTTATTTTTCTCAATAGCTTGTGTTAATGAGTTATTTCATGTGTTCCTTGGTCTGCATGTTGAATATATGTTTTATTATATGAAATGCAAGTGCTTGGTAATTGTTTGATTGTTTGTGGTTGCAGGAATTGATGTGAAGGAGGAGCTCATCCGGATCGGCAAGGACGGACTACAACAACAGCGTTTTGGAATAAGGTAAGCCTAAACACTTGTAGTTTTCATGTTTTAAAAGGTATATTTAGAGAAAGATCACTCCATTTTGTCTTGTTTGTCGCTAGAGAGTTTAGACTCCTAGGGAGGTCAGTTGTGTCCGCACAAACGACTGTTTCCGTACGACAAATTGGCGACTCCGCTGGGGAATCCATTAATGAGAGAGTCTTTTCCTTTGTGTGAACTTTGCTCTGTGAAAATCACTTTTATTTTCTGGTTTTTGACTGTGAGAATTAGTATTTGGGTGGCTTAGCTTTACATTTAGTTAGATTTGGTTTTTCTCAACTTTTCCAGAAGGACGCACCCTCTGAGTACTGCACAGTGCGTCTTTGGACGCGCTGTTGCCGTTTGCACAGAGCGGGCCCGCGCCTGTTCTAACGGGTTGCCTGCGTCTTCCTGTAAAAATTTAGGAAAACTCCATTTTTGCTTTAATTGCTTTTAGATTTTGGTTTTTTCTTAGTGTTTTCTGCCCAGATCCTTTAGTACCCTGTCAAAAATTTTCACCTGAACTTGTTTCATTAGCATTCCTGCTTTTAGCTTTCATCAATTGGGTGTTTTGAGTCTCTTTTTTGAGAAATTCTTAATTTGATTTCCTTTGGTCATTACTTGGAGGTTTCTCTCAGTCTTTTCACAATTTTGCATCTTTTTGCTTTTGTTTTTGCAAAAAAATTTCCCCCTCATTCGCCGGGGGGGGCTAAATTGTGTATGAGTGTTAATCGCCTTTGAGTGTTTTTATGTTTTGGTCTTTGGAACTCTCACCCAATTTTCTCGACTTGCACTTGATTGGTTCTTAGATTACATTAGAATCATCTTGTGTTTGAGAATTCTCTTGCATAGATCACATTTGCATAATTAGAGTTCTCAGTTTCAGAATATGAATGAAAAATGTGCATAGATTACATTTGCATACTTTTCATGTGAATTGTGCATAGATTACAATTGCATAGTTTACATTCTGAAAAATCAATCGTAGATTTAGATCAGCTTTCTTTGATTTGAATTTACACAAAAATAAAAATAAAAATTGGTTTGGAATTGATTTGCATTAGTTTTTCTTGATGAAATTAGTGCATTAGAGAATTTGTTAAATTTTCTCTTAGTGATCAATTTTTTGCATTGTTGGAAGTGAATGGAAACTCTCTCCTTACTTTAGTTAGGATTCATCGAATTGAAAGGATTACATTATCATATTCGATTGCATTCAGTTGAGTCGGGTCATAACACCATTGGTTTCATCTCCATTTACCCATTTGAGTAATAACAGCCTTAATAACACAACGCTTAATTAAAATTCATCTAGTAATTTTTACATTTCTAGGGCTCTGAAACACCAACATAGCTTAGGCTAGGGTCTTGGAGTAGGTGAGTACTTAACTCTCCAAGACTACAAAACCAAACAGATAGTTTATCTTGAGTAGAATAAATCCAATTGTTTCAATTGCACTCTGGGAAAGCTCCTCTTAAAGGAGAAGCACGAGCTCGTGTCCGAACCAGTGAGGGGATCATTCCCCCTCGTTGGGAACGACGCCAGACAGTACGTATTACAAACGGTAAACCTCGGATTAACCATTGTCGAGGAGCCAGGGGTCACTTATCGGTAAACCTTGGATTGTTGTCAAGGAGCCGGTAAGGGGATTGAGCTTGCTACTCTGCCCTTGCGTGCTGTCGGAGTTTAGACTGTTCCCCCAGGTGTATTTGTTACTGTTGGTGACCTTAGTGACCATAATCTTTAGGGTTCTACCGAGGTGACGGTGGAGGGAAGGTCCCACTGTACTTGGAGCAGACGTCGGTTATACTCACTTGGATTTTCCGGGGGGTTCACTTCACTTCGAGACGGTTAAAGTGGAGGAACTTGTGCCGATCTATTCATTAAGTAGGTTGCCGGGGTAACTGTTCCACCCGCCATTTCTGTACTGAATTCTGCGAGGTTGGGCTTCATCACCAACTAGTGTTTTCGGTCCGGAGAGCTTACTGTTTGTGTGTGGTTTGTCTCCTAGATTTGATAGCGCGTGTTAATTTGTTTGTTTTTACTTTTAGAGACCATAGGTGTGAATTGTGAATTTTAGTTGTTAAGTGTGAATTGTGAATTGTTAATTTTAGTTTTAAATTGTTAATAAAATTCACTGAAGTTGAATATAATGGCAAATGTTCCGGAATTTATCAACCTAGGAACCCCTCCTAATGAGAATCCTAGTACTTTTCCTTACTTTGGAAATGTTGGTCCTCCTTATATGGCTACTTTGTCATTACCTGGATTTACAATAGGTTTATCGATATGGTTATTTTCAACTTCGTTGGCCCAAAATACTCCAATTGTTCCATCTCAACCGGATGCTTCACCTCAACAGAGTTCACCATCTCAACATCACCAACCTTCTGTTGACCCTTTACCTTCTTCGCCTAATTTTTCTTCCTCTTCGCCTGGTAAAAGCCTTGATGTTAGTAACCAGGAGGCTAAGAAGAAGAAGAAAGGGAAGAAGAAGAAGAAGAAGAAGAAGCAAGATAAGAAAGAAGTCAACCAACCAACCATGGCTGTAAGTGTTAGTTGTGTTGAGGAAAATTCCGACATGCATCGTAAACCCAAATACCCTTGCAGGCTTTGTAAGGGTGACCACTTCCTTGTCAATTGTCCTGGTATTCCAAAGGTCTTGGAAGTATGGTCAGAAAAAACTCATCAACTTTCCATTGATCCATCAACCAGTGATAATCAGGTTCCTGGGAAAAAGGGTAAAGTTAGGTTTCCTTGTAAGTTATGCAAAGGGAGTCATCAAACTCACATTTGCCCTCACATGGATGAAGCCTCAACATTGTTGGAAAACCTTACTGTTCCACAGCAAGAATTTCCAACTGGTTACCGTAAACTTTCTCCCAACCTACCGTCAACTGACGGAGTGATTGATCTAAATTCAAGTACAGTCGATCACACTCTCCCATTGGAGAGTGAAACTCATGTCACTCAGGTTGATGATCCATTAGTTGATCAAGTGGTCGATTCAATTTCACATTCAGTCGATCACACTCTCCTTTTCGAGAGTAAATTTCATACCGCTGATGTTCTTCTTGTTACATCAGATTCTTCTATGCCGGGGGGCATTTCACCTGTTTCTACAGGACCCCCTCCAAGTACTGAGGTCTTTTCCTTTGATTGGAATAGACTGACAGAACCTCGTCTTCCTTCCTCCATCCCTTTCCAAATCATTGTCAAGGCTGGTGGTAGGGACATACATCGTACTCAGGTAGATGAAGGTGCTTCTGTTAGTATTTTATCCTCAGCTGTTTGGAAAGCTTTGGGTTCCCCTCAGCTTGCGCCTATTACGCAGAATCTGAAAGCTTTTAACAGAACAATTAGTGAACCTTTAGGGATCCTTCCTAAGTTTTCTATTACCTTGGAAGGTAAAACTGTTTGTGTTGATCTTATGGTAGTTCGAGGTCCCTTGGATTTCAATTTACTCCTTGGGCGAGACTATGTTTATGCAATGAAAGCTGTCGTATCGACACTCTTTCGCGTGATGTCTTTCCCTCACAATGGCAGTATTGTGACTGTAGACCAGCTTTCGTTCCCTAGTCTTTTTTCAACTACCAACAGTATGACACCCCTAAATGTTCCTGATTCTAAAGTGGTATCTACCCTGCCACGGGTTAATTATGTGGCAACTGGTCCCATGTTTCCAGTTACCGATGTAAGTGAGCCTCTCACAGTTTGCTCAACTTCCTTTGATTTAGATCCGGTAATTGACATGGAGCACTCTATGGGATTACATGAACACGATGTTCTTATCCCTTTTGAGTCCCTTGACATGTGTTCCTTCCAGAGAAGTATTCTTCCTTCTGATGAAGACCTCTTGGAAGCCATGATCAAGGTGTGTCCATTGACATGTCTTTCTTCCAGTTGGAAGCCATGATCAGTGTGCACGAGGATAGTTTGTTCCTCTCTCAACCTCGTTAAAAAATGAAATTGGATGTTATGAGGAAAGTTCCTGTTACTGAGTCAACCTCATTAAAAAATGAATCAGGTAGATAGTAGGTTATATAGGAAAGTAGGATTAGCGAGGAAAGTTCCTTTTACTGTGTCAACCTCGTTAAAAAATGAATCAGTGTGTTCGAGGACAGTTCCTTTTCCTGTGCCAACCTCGTTAAAAAATGAAACAGGCTAGTATGAGGATAGTTCTTTTACTGAGTCAACCTCATTAAAAAATGAATCAGCTAGATTTTAGGCTATATAGATTGTAGAAAGTAGGATTTTGCGAGGACAGTTCCTGTTACTGAGTCAACCTCGTTTTAAAAATGAATCAGGTATGAGGATAGTTCCTGTTACTGAGTCAACCTCGTTAAAAAATGAATCAGGTATGAGGATAGTTCCTGTTACTGAGTCAACCTCGTTAACAAATGAATCAGGTATGAGGATAGTTCTTTTCTTGTGTCAACCTCCTTAAAAATGAAACAACTCCCTTTTCAAGTTAAATATTGAAAGTAAACCTTCATTTCATCCAGCCGGTTGAATGCAATGAAGCCTGGGGGGCATGTACCTCGCTTTGCATCATTATGCTGGGGGCATGCGAACTTTTCGAGCATCGTTCCTTGTCTTGTGTCAAGCTCTTTAAAAAATGAAACAAGGGTAGGTTAAGTAGGTAGATTGTAGTGAGTAATCATGAGCATAGTTCCTTGTCTTGTGTCAAGCTCATTAAAAAATGAATCAAGGATTTTAGAGCACAGTTCCTTGTCTTGTGTCAAGCTCGTTAAAAAATGAATCAAGGTTTTTAGAGTAGAGTTTTTGTTAGGTAGATTGTAGAGAGTAGTTATGAGCATAGTTCCTTGTCTTGTGTCAAGCTCACTAAAAAATGAAACAACTCCCATAAGTCTTTCCAAGATCTTGAAAGTAAAGCTTCATTCCATCCACCTCATTGAATGCAATGAAGCTTGGGGGGCATGTACCTCGTTTTGCGTCATTATGCTGGGGGCATGTGAACTTATAACAAGCATAGTTTTTCGTTTCAAGCTTGAATAAACATGAAAACGATTCCGAGCATAGTTCTTTTCCTGTGTCAAGCTCGTGAAAAAATGAAACAAATCCTCCTCTAATTGAGTCGAGAGATTGACTAGATCTTATAAATGTTAAGTTTTTAGGTTAGTTTTTTCAGTTTTTGCATAATTTTCTTATAGTTTTAGGTCGAGTCTTTCAAATGATCTCGTACTTGAACCTTCATTTCATCCTACTGGTTGAATGAAATGAAGCTGGGGGGGCATGCGCTCTAGCAGTTACGCTTAGGGGGCATAAAGCATAGTTTTTATCTGTTTCAAGCTTTTGTAAAAATGAAACCTATCTCGAGTCAATTTTAGTTATTTTCAAGACTCATTAAACTCATGAAAATACCGAGATTATTTTGCTATCTTTCAGTCTCGTAAAACAAATGAAAATGCCGAGTTCTTTCCGTCTTTTCCTACTCGTAAATTAAATTGAAAGTCGGCCATATGAGTACATTTTTATCATTTTTTTTGAACTCGTTAAAACTTACGAAAAAGTGAAAACCATGAGTACATTTTTATCCCTTTTTCGAACTCGTTAAAACTTACGAAAAAGTGAAACCTTGGAGTTCTCTTTTAAGCCCTTTTCAGACTCCTAAAACATGAAAAGATTGCCGAGCGTTTCTTTTACACTCGTTAAAACGGAATTAAAAGACGGTCCCCTTATAGCTCTTTTCTGACCGTAAAATCAGGAAAAGATTGTCGGGTTTTTGTCGTTTCAAACTCGATACGGAAATAAAACGACGTGTCCTTGATCGCTTTTTACTTTTCAGGTCAGTGGCACTAATTATGAAAGTACTCCTTGGTCGCAAGATCAAGCGGTTCCCCCAGGTATTATTTTATACTTTTTCGGGCTTGAGGGACACAAATGTACGAAAAAGTTCAACGTGGAGTCTCCTTTAGTTTTTTCAGACTCTCTAAAATTGAAAAACGCCGAGTTTCTCCTATACTGGGCTCGTTAAACTTTTACAGTAAAGGACCTGTTCAATTACAAACAGGAACAAACCACTCCTTCCTAGGGTTCGAATTTAAACTAGGTTGGACTTGTCCGAAGGATGAGCTTATAATCAAGCATATGTTATCCTCCTCAAGCTTGTTAAAAATAAAGAGGTACTTGCCAGAAATGGTGGGGGAAAAGAGAGAAGAATGAACCTGTTTGTTACCTTTTGTCTCAAAAGAAACTTTATTACCACTCTTGAACACGACACTTTTTCATTCACCTGGGTTGGGAAATCTTTTACCTCACAGTTGATCAAACCACTTTGAAAAGTCTTTAACCAGGTTCTGGGGATTAACTTTGAGTTATTCGTCACCAAGCCATCTGTCGTGTCGTTATGTGTTCAAGAGGTCTGCAAGCAAAACTTTCATCTGCAAAATACTTGTCATCCATTTGACCATCCCTGAGTCAGTCCTTACAGCAACATTTCTTCAACTTGAACAATGATTTCGTGTTGCGGGCTTGCCTGCAACGGGTCGCTTTCTATCGACATCGACACATTATCTAGAAAGATGACTTAGGAATCGACAGTACCTTGAAGTCTGCATGCATCAATGGCAGGTTTCTCAATAGCTTGTGTTAATGAGTTATTTCATGTGTTCCTTGGTCTGCATGTTGAATATATGTTTTATTATATGAAATGCAAGTGCTTGGTAATTGTTTGATTGTTTGTGGTTGCAGGAATTGATGTGAAGGAGGAGCTCATCCAGATCGGCAAGGACGGACTACAACAACAGCGTTTTGGAATAAGGTAAGCCTAAACACTTGTAGTTTTCATGTTTTAAAAGGTATATTTAGAGAAAGATCACTCCATTTTGTCTTGTTTGTCGCTAGAGAGTTTAGACTCCTAGGGAGGTCAGTTGTGTCCGCACAAACGACTGTTTCCGTACGACAGTATTGACCCATGGTATTCACCAAAATGGCACATGGTATTGACCCATGGTATTCACCTGGAATGTAGCCTATTTAAATGGGGGAATTAAACCAGCATGTAGCCTATGCTAAGATTCACTAGGACTTTACAAAGTTTTATTATTTAGTGAAAGACTCGCCAAGATCTTACAAGATTTTATAATTGAGTAAAATATTTGCCATGCCTGGTGAGAGATTCGCCAAAAAATTATATATACATATTATATTATTGATAAAATCGCCTTCCATTTTTCCTATATACCATGGAGATTCGCCCATTTATTATATTTATAAATTTAGGGGGGGTTCTTAAAATTTTCCCTGGTAAAGGATATGTACAACAAGAAGGAATAGACTTTGAAGAAACTTTTTCTCCAGTTGCCAGACTTGAGGCCATAAGAATGTTCCTTGCTCTCTCTAGCTTTCAGAAGTTCAAAACTTTTCAGATGGATGTAAAATCTGCCTTTCTGAATGGAGACTTAAATGAAGAAGCATATATTGAACAACCAGATGGGTTTATTCTTGGAAATGATCCAAAACTTGTATGCAGACTCAAAAATGCTCTCTATGGCCTTAAATAGGCTCCAAGGACGTGGTATTATCGGTTGGATAAGTACCTCCATCAGCAAGGTTTCATAAAAGGATCAACTGATAGCAATCTATATATAAAAATTGACAATGATAAGTTGCTGATACTTGTTGTGTATGTTGATGATATCATCTTTGGTAGCAATGAAGAAGACATGAGTCAAAATTTTGCCTTGGTGATGCAAAAAGAGTTTGAAATGTCCATGCTTGGTGAACTCACATATTTTCTTGGTTTACAAGTACAACAAAACAAAGATGGCATTTTTCTATCACAAACTAAATATCTCAAGCAGATCTTGAAGAAATATGGGATGGAGGATTCAAAACCAGTATGTACCCCTATGGTGACAGGATGCAACCTCAGTAAAAATGATGAATCAGAAACTGTACATCAACCAACCTATAGATCCATGATTGGTAGTCTGCTCTATCTAACAGGTACCCGACCAGACATTATGCATGCAGTGAGAATAGTTGGAAGGTTTCAGGCAAATCCAAAGGAAACTCATCTTCAAGTAGTTAAGAGAATCTTCAAATATCTTCAAGGAACTCAAAACTATGGCTTATGGTATCCTAGAGGTTCAGATCTCACTCTTCATGCATGCACTGATGCGAATTGGGCAGGAAGCGTGGATGACAGGAAAAGTACTAGTGGTGGTGCATTCTTCATGGGTCCTAGATTAGTATCTTGGTTCAGCAAGAAACAAAGCTCTATTGCATTATCTATAGCTGAAGCAGAATATGTAGTTGTTGCATCTTGCTGCACACAACTCCTTTGGATGATGCAAACATTGCAAGATCTTCAAATCACCTATACTCCACCTATCTCCATTTTCTGTGATAATACAAGTGCAATCAGTATTTAAAAGAATCCTGTCATGCATTCAAAGACTAATCACATACCGATCAAGTATCATTTTCTCCGAGAACAAGTTCTTGAACAAAAGGTCAAATTGGAGTATGTTCCCTCTAAGGAACAAGTTGCTGATATTCTCACCAAACCACTGCCCAGGGAGACCTTTGAATATCTCAGACAAAAGTTGGGGGTAATTGATGCATCATCTTGCTGTTGAATCTTGTTTTTTTAGGAGATTGTTGGTTGTACGCGAGTTTCATACATACGCTGGTTTATGTGGATTCAGTCTACTTGAAGAAAAAAAAGGATGAGAAGAGTCCGATATGGGTCTGTCAGAGACAATCTAGCACAGGTTCAGGGGGAGCATATATTCTTCTAATAATGCATTGTTGGCATTATCATATAAGATCTTCGTTCAATTCTTTAGTTGTTTTGATTTCAAGAGGAGCAAGTGCAGAAGGAGAACATGAATACTGATCTGAATAATGCTGCTGATATTTTGTCTCTATCTTTCTTTTGTCAAGGTCATGTACCGGCCTATCTTGGTGCCCCACTATGTCTGGGATGGATAATGTAATATGCTTATTATATCATGTATCGCGACTTGGTTGGGAGTCGTATGTATGAGTCTTTGGTGATAGGAAGGTCAGTTATGATGTATAAAGTCATATTTCTTTTGTAGAACATCTTCTTGCAGATCTTGCCTATATGTCAGGGGGAGCTTGGGCAGCACCACAGAGCAGAGATTTCATCATGTACTCAGGGTGAGCATAACCCTTTGCCCTTGATGTCAAAGGGGGAGAAAAGACTTTGAGTGACTTTGGGTTGCCATCAAGTCTAAAGGGGGAGATCGTTGGCATTATGACACAGGTTTGGCTCAATGACATAAGAGTTGTCCTTGATGGAAACTCACTCAAAATAGCAGATCACAAGTTCAAGCTCTCAAAATAGTAGAAAATGAGATACCCGCAGGTTCCTGTTCGTAAAGCCGCGGACATACGTAGGTGCACCGAACAAAAGTTGCGGACATGTACGCAGGTGCTCTGAACAAAAAGTGCAGATGTAAAGTACACGCATTTTCATGCAGAGAAATGTACGCACATGGGAAATCTTATGGTTGGTCCATGGTATTTAGTCTGACATTTCTGATCCTATGGTTTTAGTCCGTGGTTTTGCATCTAAAGTATTGATCCCAGGTTTTGAGTTCCTCGTATTGGATCTTTATGGTTTTGGACCATGGTTTGAGTAAGGCCTAGACTATAAAAAGGAAAGGAGATCATTTGGCTGAGGCAACTAATGAGTTGAATATCTTGAGATGAGCGAGATCTAAAATACTGGTGATCGGTTGGTGAGTTATAGCTGGACCTGAATCAAGGAGAAACCTGAGCATTACAAGACAGATCTACTGATGGGTCGAGATCTCTTTAGCACATGTTCAGATCTATAAATCTGATAATCTGGGGTATAATTGAATTCTGATAAATTTCTATACTTGCAGGCTCGACACAACGCAGGCGCGAATACCCGCAGGCTTGACACAGCGCAGGCGCAGATACCCGCAGGCTCGACACAACGTAGGCGCAGATACCCGCAGGCTCAACACAGCGTAGGCGCGGATACCTGCAGGTTTGACAGATCACAGGTGCAGATACCCGCAGGCTCAAGAACTGAATACTACGGACGTACGCAGGTTTCTATTGGTGATGTTGCAGACTTTTTCTTGAAATAGGTTTTAGCTACTTTTGTCTATTACTACAGTGTTCAGGGTTCTAAATTGGTGTCTGGTACTGTGTTCTGAGAAGTTATTGGTTGATTCAGTATTTGTACAAGGAAGTTGGTTGATTGCAAATCTACTTGATGTTTTATTGATGGATCCAGTCTAAAAATTTATGAAACGTGGTCCCTGAAGAAAAGAACTCTTTTGTAGGTTAGCACCTACGTACTAGTACCTCAGCTAGTACAAGAGAAAAGGGGGTTGTAGCTCCCTTTCAGCAGAGTTTGGAGAATGAGAGAAGGTTGTAGCCTTCTGCAGGTTGAAGCCTGCGTGCTGGTATAAGACTACACTAGTACATAATCATTGTAAAAAGAAGTTTCTAATTGAAAGAAGATAGAGACATGTTGCAGCAGGTGGTCTTCACCCACATTGGGTTTCCACGTTATATCTTGTGTTCTTTTGTGTGACTGTCTGCTCTACTTTTCTATTCCTGCTTACTGTTATATGATTCTGACACACAGAATAATGATCAACATTTGAAGAATAAATTAAATTATAAGTTTGGGAGGTATTCGCAAGTTTCATTAGTCAGATCTGCAAATCTTTGTATAAATTGGAAAAGAATTGATAATACTGATTCACCACCCCCCTCTCAGTATTATTTACAACATCATCTCATGCTCCCTACTAATCTCCATACTGCTTAGCAGAGCCTCCTTTTGTTGGTTGTTCTCTTTCATATTTTCCATGCTTGCATCCCTTTCCTTCTCAATAGGAGTGATCTTTGATTCCTGGTTTGTTCCTTTGTTTCCAACTTCTTCTTTTGGGATCTTGAAACCATTTTGGCTTGGTTGTCTATCCTCATCAATCTTCTTTTGTTGTTACTTCCCGCCTTTCCCTTTTCCCTCGACCTTGGTGAAACCCTCAGGATTTTTATCTGTTATGATTTTGATGTTTCTATCCATTTTGTTTGTTGGGCAGTCTCTGTATAGATGTCCATGTTCATGGAATTTACGACACCTAAAAGGGACATGTTCATAGTCCATCGCCTACACCTGTTCTTCGTCATACACTTCTAAAATGATTGCGTCTAGAAGTGCCCCAGATAAGTCCATTTTCACACATATCCAGGCAAAGGAGGTATATTTTCCTTTCAGAGTCGCATATGAGATCTTTATAAAATGCCCTAGTTTGTTACCTATTGTCTTTAGAGACTCTGGCAACCAATAATCCAGAGGAAGGGAGTAAAGTCTAATCCATACCGGTGCCGATGTGAATGTTTCACACTCTGGGACAAGGTTCATCATCCATGGTCGCATGTAGATCCCTGCAGCAGCGTAGAAACAAGGTCCTCCTTCGAACACTCTGTCTTTGTCCTCTAGGCTTGTAAAAACCACTGTGAAGAAGCCCTTGGATCCTAGGTGAAGGTTCATTTCACCCTTGGGTTTCCAGTGGCTCCTTATCCATATGTGCAACGCCTTCTCCATCGGCCATATCCCCATGAATTTTCATATAATTGCATATTCCATCATGTGATCTCTATGGGCTTGTAGCACTGGGTCGCTTAAAATGACTCGAGAAATTATGGGCAGCTTGGGTTTGCAAACCCCAGTTGTGCTCATGGAAGCAGTTTTCTGATTGCTGCCCCCTGTCCTCTTCTATCTATTGGCTTCCTGTTGATCCCCTTCCTGTTCATGAGGTCTGTTTTTTTCCCAGTTTTTCCGTGTTAATAGCCTCTGTTGCCATCTCCATAGGTTTCTTGAAATGATGCGTTCTAGTGTCCTTGCTTCTGTTCGCCACTATTTGACTGTAAGAGGGAGTGGCACTCCCCCCTGCGCATCCTGCCATGGTACCCAACGATACAACCCTAACTTCAACCCTAGCTCAGATTGCAGAGCAACCCCGTTTTCAAATTCAATTTAGTATGTTATTTCAAAAAGGTTTCTAATAAAAATAAATATATTTTCAATTATTATTTAAAAAGATATAAAATAAATACTAATTTCTTCCAAATATATTTGAATCACAATGAAAAATTTCATACATATAAAAATTTCATATATATGTTTTTTAAAAAAATGTTGATTTCAAAATTGATTTTTGAGTGCTATATAACAACCTATTTTTTGATATTACTAAAAATATTATCTTATTTACATATTAATTGCATTATGTTATGATATAAAATAATGAAAACATAAATAAGTTGCTTCTTTTTATGGAGGAAATGCAATGCATGTAGGTAGTCATGTTTATGAATAAAGATCAACCACCACCAAGTCATCCTCCTCCAACCAATTAGTCTCTCCATTTCTCATGGTATGTTGCATCCTCGAGCTATATTTTTAGTTTATATGGCATCTAGTTTATGTGTCTCTTATTTTTTATTACTACGGTTTTGATGGATTTTAAGCAATTTTTTTTTAATTTGTAAACATTTTCCATGTCCAACATAACATACTTATTCTGAAAAATTTGTGGCTAAGCCTCAATTATTTCTTTTGGTTTGATTTCATAACAATTAACGTGTCCATACAAAGTAATTTTTTTTGTAAATTGGTTCAGTGATTTGTATTAATAACAAATAAAGAAAGTTTACATTTGACCCTAAAATATTATGTTTCCATTATATCCTCATTGCTTTCCAGAACAATATTGTGGATGGACATGTCTAAAACTATGAAAAAACAGAAGGATAGAGGAGAGGAAGACTAGAATTTGTACCTGCTACTATATACTAAACAAGAAAAGTAGACTATGTATTGTATACATATATGTGTAACAAAAGAGACAAAACTCTGACTAATCCTAAGAGTACTGTAAATATTTTTACCATTTATATGAGAATTTGAGCTTAAAAAATATTATGTTATAATATCTGTGACAGTAAATTGGTTCTTTAAGTCATTTTTTAACGATGATGTTTATCCATATTTTATATATTGGTGTCTTTGGTTATATGAGTAATCATTTGGAATTTTAACATTTGTTAGTCATTATTATTAATAGATGTTTGATCAATTTAAAATTTGGTTTTGGATCACCTCCTATAAAAAATCCCTCATTGCTATTTTCTTATAATTAAAATATTTTATTATAATACGCCAAGTTTAATCACATAGAGATAAATAGCGAGCAACACCATGTTAACATAATATTGATTAAAAACCAACGTTTGAAAACACGAATCACGAGGAAGGGGAACTAAACAAAGCTATCAATATTTGCACGCGAAAAAGCATCGTGTAACATGTTAAAACTTACATGCATAAAATTTGCAATTTGCATAAGAGGAGCCTTTGAAAAAAACTTTTAGAGGCATGCCCATTGTTCAACTTTTGCTAAGCCTTGGGTCACCCTTGTCCCACTTTGTCAAAGATGAACGACCTCGTCCTTGATTTCACAGATAATTGTTAGGTATAGAACAACTTGTTCATCACGTTTGTCTTCTTCTCTCCTCTTCTCGTTGTGATGGATAATGGCAGTGCGTGATATGTTATCTCACATTCACATATTTTATTCAATAATAAGGTAGTACATGGAAATAATATTATAAGGCGTTCCTATATTTAAAGTGATTAGTACCCCAATGTCTAGCACACCTATAAGGAACCACTCAATTCAGAGTCAAACTCATCTTAATCAATGGTCCAAAAAAACATGTTCAATAAACATAATGTATGCCCCAAAATCTTCACACACCTCGGGCATTCAAAAGGTAAAGAGTATTTACTTGCCTCATTAAAAAATGACAACGAAACAATTTTTATGATAGAATATTTTCATATTTCAAATACATAAAGCTTCCATTGGTCAAAGGTGACCATATATTGAAGAGTAATTTACATCAAAAATAATATTTTATTAATAAAAGTATATTTTTACTATTAAAAATAATTAGCTATAATTATATTGAAATAATAATTGTATTATTAAAAGTGAATCATTATTGGAAAAAATATTATACAATTAAAATAAAACAATATAAACAATATGCTCTTTTAAATAGATAAGGGTTATTCATACAAAATAGTTATTATATATACAAAATAGTTATTATATATACATATATATACACATATGATATGTATATTTGATTATATATGATAAGTAATATATTGGAAGTTTAATTAAAAAAAATTTAAGATGAAATTTTATTATCTCAGTTATACAAGAAGGATTGCATATTTTTGGTCAATCTCTCATAAAGGAGACTTAACCATAATTGAAAAAAAATTATCTTGAGAGAAGACCTAGATAGTTGGGATTCCATCATTAAAAAAATTATCCAAGTTGTGGCTAACACACACACATGAGTAGCCATATACATAAGACACACCATAAAGAAAAACAACTAATTTATTTAGATTCTAAGCCTGGTAACCAAGGTTTTGTGTTAGGTCCCTATAATACTAGTGATTACCCCGTTACTATTGTAGTTGTATCCCTTATTAATATTGTTGTGCCCCTATTGTCCCCATATTGTTATTACTATGCCCCATAGAATCCATCTATTGTTATTTTTGTGCCTTTATATTATTATTATTAGGTCGGCTGGGTTATATTGTGACTCCTTAGACTCCTATATATAGAAAGGAGGTTTTGTGATTTGAATCATCCAATAATTTTTCATTTGTGTAATGTAAAGGAGGTTGCCCCCTCAAAGAGACTGAATTCTAAGGCGTTTAACTATCTTTTCTATCCTTTTGCCAGCTGGTTTCATAACATTTGGTATCAGAGCTTTGGATTCTAGGGTTTTGTTGCTCCAAATAGGTCATCATGGCATTTTAGCTATAACTTTTTTTCAGCGACATTTCAGAAGCGAAAGAAAAAGCAAATTTGAAACGAAATCACATTGAACCTCGGGTCCGAATTTCAGAGCTTTTGGCACTATATTTGCGGAGATATGATCCGAGGAAGTTGGTCTTTTTGCAGATACCTGAATTACATTCCAAATAGGTGACCTGGGGAAAATTGTCATAACTTTCTCTCTAAGCATTGGATTGAAATTTCGTAAGAAGGCACAGAAATAGGACGAATTGTAGTTTCTTGTATATATTTTGCAGAGACAAAGGTTGAAGCAGGGACACCTGGCACATCGTATGAGTTCGCTCTACTGAACTAGTCTATAATCAGGTCACTATGGGAGATTTGGCATAACTCTTCCTTGGAGAATCCAATTTGGATCAGACTGGTGGCATTAGAAAGAGGACACGGAGGGCCACTGCAGATCACAATTTCAGAACTGGATGATATGAAATTAGAGAGATACATCAGAGGAAATATCGAGCTCCTTCAAAGTGAAAAAAGGTGTGTAGATTTTTTTAAATTTTTGCTTAAGCTTGGTTTGAAAAATTATTTTGAAGGAATTCAAAGGGCATAGTAGAGCATTATTATCGGTAACTGATGCCCCAAAAAAAGAAAATGCAAACACCTAGTAAGCAACTTGAAAGCTCTAGCATGACTTACGAAGAAGAGGAAGAAAGATATATCAAAATTACGAGACCAAGTGCAACAAATGTCACTCGCACAAAAAGTAATAGAATCTAAGATGGATGGTTTAAAGAAAGATGTAGAAGCTAAGATGAATGACGTGGAAGCTAAGATGAATTATGTCGAAGCTAAGATGGATGATTTGAAGATAGATTTGAAGACAGATTTGAAGACAGGCATGGTAGATTTGAAGACAGATTTGACAAACTTTCTACAAGAAACACTTACTAATGGTGAAAGGGTAGTAAAGGAAAATCATGATACGAACAAAAGAAATGTTAATCATGATTTCATAGACTCTAATGTTGGATCGAAGACCCACCATATTCCAAAAATTGATATGAGGAAGTTTGATGGCAAGTATCCCGCAACATGGATATTACAGATGGAGCAATTTTTCGATCTCAATAATGTGAAAAGCACACAAAAGGTACGTATTGCAACTTTATATTTGGAACAAAATCAGTTTGTATGGTATCAATGCCTTTGCTCTAATAAACAAATTATCACTTGGGCAATTTTTATGGAAGAATTGACAGCACATTATGAGGATACAAAAAGCAACACTTTTTTTAGCCAATTGATAAGTCTCAAACAAAAGGGTTCAATAATGGATCACATTGAGGAGTTCCAAAAATTGAACATAAGGGTAAAAAGTATTCTAGAGGAGCATAGGATTGATGTGTTCATAGGGACTTTAAAGGATAATATCCAACATGACGTTCACCTTTGGGAACCCGATTCATTAGAGAAGGCATTCAGGTTAGCAAGAAAATTGGAAAGCATAATTATGGCAACCAGGAAGCATACCACTCACAACTATAAAGATGGAAGTGTTGTTGCCCCTAGTCTTCCACAACCTATAAGGTTGACACCACAAAAATTGGAAGAAAAAATAACAAAAGGGCTTTGTTATAGTTGTGATAGAAAATACACTGAAGGTCATAAGTGTGCTGAGAAGAAATTATTCTACATAGATTGTGAAGAGGAAGAAGAAAATGGGCAAGAAAGGTCAAAAGAAGAGGATATACTCCAGGAACAAAGCCTAGATAAAGAAGAAATGAATCCAACCATATCTTGTAATGCATTGACTTGAATTACCACTCCTCAAACCATCAAGATAGAAGGACAAATCAAGAAGAAAAAGGTAATAGTGTTGATTGATTCAGGAAGTACCCACAATTTTATTCATTGTAAGATAGCAAAAGAATTGAATTGCTTCCTATATCCAGCACCAGAGTGTCAAGTGGCGGTTGCAAATGAAGGAACTTTAAATTGCTCTGGAAAGTGCCATAATATCAAGCTATCCATGGGAGAATATGTATTGGCTAGCCCAATGCTTTCCATTCCAATGGGAGGTGCCGATGTTGTACTAGGAGTCCAATGGATACAATCCTTGGGTACAATAGTTTTTAATTTTCAAGAACTTTTCATGAAATTTTCTGTGGAAGGAAAGGAAGTTGAATTAAAGGGTATTGCAGGGAAACCAGGAAAGATAATCAGCTCTAACTGTATGACAAAGCTTTTAAAAAAGGAACAAAGAGGTGTAATTGCACAATTATGTTCGCTAGATGTTTCCACATCGAAATCATCTATTCTCTAGATCTCCAAAAAGTCTTGGACAATCATTCCAAGGTATTTGAGACTCCCAAAGGTCTCCCACCTATTCATGATCATGATCATGTTATTCATATGATTCCAGGAAGTGTTCCTCCAAACATCAGGCCGTACAGATATTTCTATCCCCAAAAGAGTGAAAGTGAACATATGTTTGCAGAAATGCTACAGGCTGGTATGATTCAACCTAGTCAAAGTTCTTTCTCTCCTCCAGTAGTATTGGTGCACAAGAAAGATGGATCATGGTGCATGCGTCTGGATTATAGGGAGCTCAACAAGCTCAGTATTAGATATAAGTTTCCCATTCTTGTCATTGATTAATTATTGGATGAATTGCATGGATCACTTTACTTCAATAAGTTGGATCTTCATTCAGGATATCGTCAAACCAGAATGAAGACTAAAGACATTCCGAAAACAACATTTAGAACTCATGAAGGTCATTATGAATTTTTGGTCATGCCTTTTGGCCTTACAAATTCACCTTCTACATTTCAAGGTTTTATGGATTCCATTTTCAAACCCTTCCTTAGAAAATTTGTGTTAGTATTTTTTGATGATATACTAATCTACAACAAGTCTTGGAAGGATCATGTTGAACATGTTGACAGGGTGCTACAACTATTGGAGGAGAAACAATTATATGCAAAAAGATCCAAATGTTTCTTTGGAGTACAAGAGGTGGAATATCTAGGTCATCTTGTATCTCATGAAGGAGTTAAGGTAGACCGTAGCAAAATTAAAGCCATTAAGGAATGGAAAATCCCCACATCCATAAAGCATCTGCAAGGATTTATCGGGTTGACAGGGTATTATCGCAAGTTTGTTAAGAATTATGGGAGAATAGAAGCGCCTCTAACAACATTATTGAATAAAGATGCATTTTCATGGACTCCAGAAGCAACAAAGGCCTTCGAACATCTTAAAGAGGCAATGTGCCAAGCACCGGTCTTAGCTACACTGGACTTCACAAAAACCTTTATTGTGGAATGTGATGCTTCAGGAGATGGAATTGGTGCTGTTTTAATGCAAGATGAAAGACCCATTGCTTTTGAAAGTTGTCGAATCAAGGGAACGTTTTTACAGAAAGCTATTTATGAGAAGGAAAAGTTGGCAATATTACATGCACTTAAGAAATGGCGACCCTACCTAATGGGAAGACACTTCAAGGTAAAAACGGATCATGATAGCCTTAAATACTTTTTAGAACAAAGATTATCCTCTGAAGAGCAACAAAAGTGGGTCACAAAGATGTTGGGTTATGACTTTGAAATCATCTACAAAAAAGGGAAGCAAAATGTGGTGGCAGATGCACTCTCAAGAAAGGATGAGGATGTGGAAGCATTGTTGTGCGCCATTTCTATTATCCAACCAGATTGGATAAACGAAGCAAGGGAGGAATGGAAGAATGATGAAGAAGTGTGGGCACTTATTCGAAGGTTACAACAAGATTCCAGTACATCTAATACATTTAGCTTGCAAAATGATTCGTTATGGTACAAAGATCGCTTATACCTTTGTAAGAATTCCTAACTCAAACAAAAGATTCTTATGGAATTGCACACTTCTCATTAGGAGGGCACTCAAGATTTTTAAAAGCTTACCATTGGGTTAATAAGGAATTTTTTTTGGGATGGCCTTAAATCGGATATTCAAAATTTTGTGGCGGAATGTTTGGTTTGCGAACAAAATAAAGTTGAAAGAATTAAGACCCCAAGTCTATTACAATCTTTATCCATTCCAAGCCAAAGTTGGGAGGAGGTTTCAATGGATTTTATCACAGGTTTACCCAATTCTGAGGGAAAGAGTATCATCATGGTGGTAGTTGACAGAGTTACCAAGTATGCACGCTTTTGTGCATTATCACATCCATTTAAAGCCAGTACAGTTTCTACTACATTTATGAAAACAATTCAAAAGCTACATGGAAACCCAAAGATTATTGTAAGTGAAAGAGATCCCATTTTCACTGGAAATTTTTGGACAGAATTATTTTCTTGTCTCGATACTCAGTTAGCTCATAGCTCATTTTATCATCCTCAATCTGATGGGCAAACTGAGATAGTAAACAAATGTTTGGAAGGATATCTTCGTTGCTTTTGTATTTGATAAACAGACACAATGGGTCAAATGGTTGGCTCTGGCTGAATGGTGGTATAACACTTCCTTCCATACAACAACAAAATTGACCCCATTTATGGCACTTTATGGATATCAGCCACCATCCATCACATCATATTTAAGAGAAAATTCTAAGGTTCAAGCAATGGAACATCACAACGAGCATCAACAACAAGTCCTCCAACTCTTAGAGGATAACCTCGTGTTGGCGCAGAATAGAATGAAACAATAGGCAGTTCAACATCGCAGCGAAAGAAGTTTTGATGTAGGTGATTGGGTATTCCTATGGCTACGACCATATAAACAAATGTCCCTTAAGAAAGCTAAGAAGGATAATAAATTATCACCAAAGTATTATGGTCTGTACAAGGTGTTGCAAAAGATTGGTACTATGGCATACAAATTGGAGCTTCCTGCAGCTTCTCGAGTGCACCCAGTTTCCCATGTTTCATGTTTAAAGAAGGTTATAGGTGACAAGCTCCTAGTTCAAACAATATTGCCAGAACTTGACGAGGAAGGAAAAATTATATTGCAACCGGAAGTAGTCATAGAAGCAAGAACTTGACAGCTACGAAATTGATCAATTTTGGAGTATCTCATCAAGTGGAAGAACTTATCCATTGAAGATTCCACATGGGAGGATGAGAATTTTATACAGAAGCATCCAGATCTACTCAAGCATTGAGGACAACACTTTTTTGAAGGAGAGGGGCATGTTAGGTCCCTATAATACTAGTGGTTACCCCATTGCTATTGTAGTTGTATCCCTTCTAAATATTGTTGTGCCCCTATTGTCCCTATATTGTTATTACTGTGCCCCATAGAATCCCTCTATTGTCATTTTTGTGCCTCTATATTATTATTGTTAGGTCGGCTGGGTTATATTGTGACTCCTTAGACTCCTATATATAGAAAGGAGGTTTTGTCATTTGAATCATCCAACAATTGTTCATTTCTGTAATGTAAAGGAGGTTGCCCCCACGAGGAAGCTAAATTCTAAGGTGTTTAACTATCTTTTCTATCTTTCTGTGAGCTCGTTTCATAACATTTTGGCATAGAGAAAAGAGTGGGAAACGATAATTGAGTTGCGTACTACCAGATCTATAGTAATAAATTCTAACATAAATGCAAATCAACATAAATCCTGAACCATCTCACTATTAACCTCTAATCACTGAAGTTAGAGCCTAATCAGTGTTTAATTATGTTTGTGGATTAAGCAATCACATTATTGTTAATTCTTAGCGTGTGGAAATTGTGGGTTGGTCCCATCATAGTGGTATCAGAACAGGATTTAGAATTGGCTTGAGAAATGGATGTAGGAAGACGTGGTCATGTAAGAGGTGCTTGGAGGATAGCAGAGGAAGGATTGAGAGAGGAGATCAGGATCCTTACTGTCCATTTGGAGGCAGTTGAAGTAGGAAGGAGAAGGGATCCAGAGGTAGGAGATGATAGTGAAGAAGAAGCCATAGTAACAACAAATCGATCGGATGAAGAAGGGCCGAAAATGAGACTGTTGAGGTCGGTCTTATTGGCGAGCAGCAAGCCTAAACCAGAAATCCCAAATTATGAAGGTAGCTTGTCCACAAAGGTTTTGTTGGACTAGATCAGCGAACTAGATAAATATTTTGAGTGTGAAGAGGTCAATGAAGACCATAGAGTTAAGTTCGTTGCGAAAAAGTTGAAGGGACACACAGCCCTGTGGTGGGATAATGTCCAAACAAAGAGGAGGAGATTGAACAAGTTGCCAATCAAGGAATGGTCAAGAATGATGAACAAGTTGAAAGGCGGATTTCTGCCTAAGGATTACCAGATTGCACTCCATTGGCAAGTGCAGAATCTAAAGCAGAAAGGGATGACAGTAAGGGAGTACACTGAAGAATTCTATCGGGTAAATTTAAGAGTAGGTTATACAGAGGCACCCCGCAGAAAACAGCCAGGTATGTGAATGGTTTAAGGTTAGAAATATTACACAAAATCAACATTCTTTCCCCAAAAACATCGAAGAAGCATACTAGAGTTCTATGAAAGCAGAGGAGAAGATCGCCAGAAAACAAAATGCCAGGAGATGACGGGGAACCAGCAGAGGAAGAGGATAGTCTTATGGCAGAGGACGAACTGCCAACAATAATGAAGAAGGAAGCAGTTCTAAAGCTTCTGGAACAGTAGAAAGAGGTGACAACACGAGAGGTGGTAGGCCATATCAGCGAGACAGGGGAAATGGCCGAGGCAGAGGAGCTAGTTATCAATGTTACAGGTGCCACAAGTGGGGACACAGATCGTTTGAGTGTCCTAAGGTGGAACAAGTTGGACAGAGGGGTGCATAGATTGCATAGCCAGAAGAAGCAGAGGCACCTACCCAAGAAGCAGAAAATGTACTGGAAATAGGGGAAGCCTTAGTTTTGAACAAGGTGTTGCTGAAACCAGCCAAAGAAACAGCTGAACAAACTCAGCAGAAAGCTTTGTCTTAGAAAGTTTGTAAGCCACACGGTAAGTGTTGTAAGCTGATTATCAATAGTGGGAGTACAGACAACCTAGTAGCCACGAAGATGGTGGAAAAGTTAGGGTTGAAGTAGTTGAAACACCACACTACTTACAAGGTATCATGGCTGCAAAAAGGCCATAAGCTCTTGGTAAATGAGCAATGCGAAGTGGAGTTCCATATCGGCAAATATAAGGATAAGGTCATTTGTGACATAATGCTGATGGATGTATGTCACATACTACTAGGTAGGCCATGGAAGTATGACAGGAAGGTGGTACAT
Organism: Pinus tabuliformis; assembly: GCA_031772625.1. Taxonomy (NCBI): domain Eukaryota; kingdom Viridiplantae; phylum Streptophyta; class Pinopsida; order Pinales; family Pinaceae; genus Pinus; species Pinus tabuliformis. The sequence goes on from CM062812.1 coordinate 65,168,821, forward strand.
GATGGGAAGAAAAATATAAGTTTGTCAAAGATGGGATCAAGCACACGCTTGTGCCCATCAAGGAGGAGGAGACAACGGGAACAAGTGAGATGAGAGTGTTGTTAATGGGCGGAAAGAAGTTTTTGAAATAGATTGAACATAGTGAAGTGAGCTATGTTGTTGTAAGAAGCACAAAGACAGTGCTGCTACACACAGAGCTGTCAGATTTTCCCACAGAAATTCAATAGATGTTGCAGGAGTTTAGCAATATAGTGGTGGATGACTTGCCAGATAAACTGCCCCCTAAAAGAAGTATAAGTCATCATATTGACTTTATACCGGGAGCAAGTTTTCCGAATAAGGCAACATATTGGATGAGCCCTAAAGATAATGAGGAGATCAGAAAGCAGGTGTAGGAATTGCTAGACAGAGGGCTGATAAGAGAAAGTTTGAGCCCTTGTGCACTTCCAACAATTCTCGCTCCCAAGAAAGGAGAAGAATGGCGAATGTGCATAGATTCAAGGGCCATCAACAAAATCACCATCCAGTACAGAAATCCACTGCCACAAATGGACAACATGATGGATTGCCTGAGCCGGGCAGCATACTTTTCCAAGATTGATTTAAAGAGTGGGTATCATCAGATTCGAAATCTAGAAGGAGATGAGTGGAAGATAGCCTTCAAGACTAATGAGGGACTGTATGAGTGGATGGTAATGCCATTCGGACTGAGAAATTCACCCAGTACCTTTATGCGATTAATGAATGAAATGTTGAAAGAATACATTGGGAAGTTTGTAATAGTGCACCTGGACGACATATTAATTTTCAGCAAGACAAAGGAGGAACACTTTCGCCATGTTCGAAAAGTGTTGGAAAAATTGTAGTAGAATAAGTTGTTGATAAATCTGAAAAAATGTACTTTTCTGCAAAAAGAATTGGTTTATGTGGGCTTTGTAATTGTAGAAAACGAGTTGAAGATGGACCCAGAGAAGATTGCAGCAATAGTCAACTGGCCATCCCCAAAAATTCTATTTGAGGTACGTAGTTTTCATGGGCTATCGAGCTTTTACCGAAAATTTATAAGAAATTTCAGTGAAATCTACACACGTATGTTGGACACTATCAAGAAGGCAAGTCAGCCTTTTCGTTGGACCAAGGCAATAGAGAGGAGTTTTCAGCTACTGAAGAAGAAGATCATAGAGAGACCGATCCTGAGATTGCCATATTTTAAAAATCTTTTTCAGGTTCACTGTGATGCAAGTGGTATAGCTATTGGAGCTGTACTTAGCCAAGAAGATAAACATGTTGTGTTTTTCAGTGAGAAGTTGAACGAAAGCAGACATAAGTATTCATCTTACGACAAGGAATTCTATGCTGTCATCCAAGCGCTGAAGCACTGGAGACACTATTTGTTGGGAAATGAGTTTGTTTTGTTCTCAAATAGTTCTGCACTGCAGTATGTGATGCAACAGCACAAGCTGAATCACAAACATGCTAAGTGGGTTGAATATTTGCAGAGTTTCACCTTTGTGTTGAAACACATCAGCGAGTAGGCCAACAAGGTGGTAGATGCGCTGAGCAGATGAGCCCTACTCTTGCAAGAGAGTAATAAACAAGTGCTTGGCTTTGAGCACTTGAAAGATTTGTATCAGACTGACACAGATTTTAAGGAGGCCTATGAAGCGTGTCAGAATCCTTTGGTGAGAGACAATAGTCCATAGTTGGACTATAATTTGTTGGAGAAGCTCTTGTTTAGAGGAGGATAGTTATGCATTCCTGACTGCTCGATAAGAGAGAATATCATTCAGGAGAAGCACAATGGAGGTCTAGTCGAACATTTTGGCAGAGACAAGACATTAGAACAACTCAGCCATTTTTACTTTTGGCCAAGAATGCGAAGGGATGTGCAGAGATTTGTGACCAAATGTAAATTGTGTCAGTTGGCAAAACGGTAGAGTCAAAATACAGGACTTTACACGCCATTGCCCATTCCAAGCAGACCGTGGGACTCAGTCAACTTAGACTTCTTCTTGGGTCTACCAAGGACACAGTGGGGTTATGATTCGGTAATGGTAGAAGTGGACCGGTTTTCGAAGATGGTGCATTTCATCCCTTGCAGAAAGACCAGTGATGCCACTCACGTGGCCCACTTTTTCTTTGCAGAGATCGTTAGGCTACACGGTCTACCTAAGTCCATTCTCTCTGATAGGGATGTGAAGTTTACAGGGCACTTTTGGCACACCCTGTGGAAGAATATGGACACGTAGTTAAGTTTTAGCTCTGCTTATCACCTGCAGACCGGCGGGTAAATAGAGGTGGTGAACAGAAGTTTGGGGAATTTTCTACGGAGTTTGATTGGTGAAAATTCACGGATGTGGGATCGAGTACATGCCCAGGTGGAGTTCGCTTACAACGACTCGCCCAATCGCAGCATGGGTTGCAGTCCTTCAGATCTTGTATGGCATGCATCCTCGTGGAGTGCATGAGTTGCAAGATCTAGGACAACAAGGAAGACGAAGTGTTGATGGGGAAGATTTCGCTAAGGCAATGAAATATTTGCACGAGCAAGTGAAAGTCAAGTTGCAGAACAACAGTAAAAAATATAAGTAGCAAGAAGACTTGAAATGAGGAGAAGTGTAGTTTAATGTGGGGGATGAAGTCCTCATGCATTTGCGCAAGGAGCACTTCCCTAAAGGCCCGTATAACAAACTGAAGTAAAAGAAGATAAGTCCCTACAAAGTCCTCCAGAAATTTTCAGCGAATGCCTACAAATTACAGCTGCCACCAGGAATAGGCATTCGCCCATCTTTAATGTGGCAGACCTGTTTCCATACACTGTTGATCCAAAAGAAGATAGTATAGCACGGCCTACACGGGACACCCAGGATGAAGGTAAGACTCGGATGAGACAAATGCCTTACGTTCAGCCTCCTGAGATTGAGAGGATCCTCGACACTCAGGTGGCTAAGCAAACTCGATGGAAAGAATATGTGCAATATCTAGTCAAGTGGAAGAACCGTCCTATTGAGGATAGTTCGTGGCTTGATGCCAGGTAGACAGAGTAGGTGGGTTATTCGGTCGAGAAGCTCATGGACCGGATTCATGATTTATTTTTACCCTGGGAACCTGATGTAGGAGCATCCAACTAAGGGCACCATGACCGGGTGTTGGTCTCCGCCAAGGTGGAGAGTTTATCAGTGTTTGGTTTCTTTATGTTTAATTATTCAAAACAGAATGTAGGGACTTGTCATTTTTTAATTTCATGATTAGTTAGGGAATAGTACAGTTAGTTAGGGTCACTATCACAATTATTTGTCTTTTAGTGAATGATGGTCTTCTAACTGTTTCTTTCATTTTAGAAAAGAAAAAGACAATCATGTAAAAATGTAAAAATCTTGCAGTGCAAGAAGAACTAAATGAACTAACAGTTATGTAACTAATAGAATAAACAACTGAAAGGTAACTACGCATAGTTCAGATAACTGTGGACAAACAAGTACAAATACAAAATTGGAAATCATTTTGAGGGTTTAGCATACGAGTACAGTAATAGAAGGCAGAGAAATTTTCTTTCATTTTTGAATCCATCCATCTGTAACAGTCTTGTAACATTTATCTATATTTCTCTTCCCTAATCATTAAATAAACCAGAATAGCAGATATGGTGCATGTGTATACTTTCATTTGCTTTCTCTCCTAAAGAACAAAATGTAGACAACAAGAAATTGCACACGAGTTTCCAACACGAAGGTTGGAAATTAGCAAATAAAGCCCACGGGCGGAAGAGTCAAGTGCATTACAAATAGTCTGAGCGAGAATGAGAACCTGAATGCTAAGTAATCAAACCGAGACAGAGGTAGCAAGTGTAACTCAATCCATCATAATTTTCTTTTCATTCCAATGGAAAAAGGCATACATTTGTTTACATATGACAATCCAAGGTTAACCCACTGGACAGAGTGAAAATAAAACAAAACCAACGAACCAACAAAACCCTAGATGAGGGTTTTAGGACAGGCACCCTTCAATAAAAATTTACAGTTACAAAAGAGCGAAATATAAACAAGGGTTGTATCAAGTTAACCCAAGTCGCATAGCAATGAAAGAGGGGCATAAACAAACAAGTATTGGGAACTCAGTCCAACAAAAACAAAAAAACCCTAATCTTAAACACAAGTTGATGACAGTGGCAGAGCCTACCTGGTAAGAGCCGAGGTGCTCACACCAACCACGTCCAGGAGCAAAACCCCGACTTGCGAGACCAAAATAGGGCAATCCTGTCAGGCCAACTGTAAGGAGAGGAAAACAAACGAAGGGTAATGAACTTCATACACAGTGAGAAAATAATTTACCTGGAGGTTTATCCGTGTGGAAAGAATGCAAGCCATTGAGCCACAATCCACAATGACAACCTGAGACCGAGGAACAATCATTGTTAGAACCAAAAAAAGATGAGGGAAAACATAAAACATGGATAGAAAGCTTACGTGAAGAGACATTGTGAGCAGAAGAGGTCATTGCGATTCCAACCTGAAGCATGCGAAGCCATTAACCAAATTTAGCAAACAGAACCACAATAAAACAAGAGAACCAAAGAACAAATACCAATTGAAAGACCAAACAAGACAAATACAGTGGTCATTTTCTTACGCGAACGAGCAAACCGTCACTCTGTGCCAAGGAGCCGAGCAAACAAGTCACCATAACGAGCGACAGAGCCACACCAGTGAGTATCACAGCCCATAGCCGGCGCAGGCAGAGCCTGTGGCTCATTTTTGTCCATATACAACACAAAAACCACTTCTGAACCAAACCCTCAACGTAGCAGAATTGCAAGTGTAAAAATGAAAAATGACATGGTAACCAAGGTTTTGGGATAGAGCAAAGAGCGGGAAACGATAACCGAGGTGTGTATTGCCAGCTCTACAGTAATAAATTCTAACATAAATGCCAATCAACATAAATCCAGAACCATCTCACAATTAACCTCTAATCACCAGAGTTAGAGCCTAATCATTGTTTAATTATATGTTTGTGGATTAAGCAATCACATTATTGTTAATTCTCACTGTGTGGAAATTGTGGCTAGTCCCATCAAGGAATTATTTGGTTTTCATTAGACTTTATTTTTTGTGCTTGAAATAATTTGAGAAGTGTTCCTAAATCACCAAAAAAATTGAAAAGTTAGATAACAAATATTTTGAAATTGCTCTCTAATGTGGTTGCACATAAGACATTTCAAGAAAAGGTATTTTTCATCTTCAACCATATTTGAGGCACAAAGATGATAATTTGTTTTCATCCATGATTATTTGAGAATTTTGCAACACTCCATGTCACTATGGAGCTTGTGAGAGTTTGTTACATTATTTTACTAATGTTGACTTTCTTCTTTATGCTAATAAATACAAAGAGAGATTTTCTATATTCTAGATTAGGGTTCATGACCTCTTCATAGCATCTTAATTTTATCTTATCCTCTAATTTTTTTATCACACATAAAGTTCTCTTTAAATTTAGATGTATTAATATTTTTAACATTAATTCTACTTTACAAAGTTCTTGGTTCTCTAATGATTCAGCTAAGATTGGTGTCTTTATGTCATTCCATGATTGAGCTACAAGTGGTTTTGAATATAATTTGAAATAGTTTTAAAAAGCCTATTGTCCTCCATGTTCTTTATTTTCTTCTTGTACACTAGCTATCCATTCATAGCCATGCTCTCAATGGGGGAGAGAATCACGAGGGTTAGATAGAATGTATTGTCTTTGATTTTTAAGATATAAGTGATAAAGAACTTTTATATTTTCTCTCACTTTCTCCAAGATCACTTAAACATGTTACAACACCAAACTTTATAAACATATAACAAGGGTGAAAAGAGTCACAAAAAGGAGTTTCTTCTTCTCCTGCAGGAAAATATTCACTAATTTATAATTTTTTGCATGTCTATAGTAAGTTTTACACCATTCATTTATCTTTTTGTGAATGCTATTCTCTTAATTGAGATTGTGATGAAGACTGATTTTTAAACATTTTTATGGATCCATCTCTTAGAAGCTGCTTTTTCATACGTGAAATTGGTGTAAGTGATCGTTCATATTGAATTATCATAATCTGCATCTTGTAATGTTGATAGACATACCCATAATAGAGGATAAATCCTTGAGTATTTTTAGTTTATTTTAAAACTCATAGGGACTTATCACCATAAGAATAGTGTAGTCGGTTTAAAGAAAAAGGATGATGACAATGCTAGTGAGAGTTTGATCAGCATAACTTGCTTATTCCAAACAATCCCATAACTTATCAATTTATATGCCAAAAGACATAAGGGACAGGGGACAACATTGTTGAACTCTTATATTGCAATTAATCTATTTTGACTTGCCATTATTATTCTTAACATGGAAATAACATTCTCATACTTTCTCTCAACTTGAAAGGAACACTTAGCTCTTTTAACATATTCTAAAGATTATTCTTTTGCATTGTGTTAAAATATTTTCTAAAATAATTAAAAAATATATGAATTGGTTTTATTTTTTTTTTCTGAATAAGGCTAATTCTATTATAATACAAAAAGGTCAAAAAATTACAGAAAAGTTACAATAGGGCCATGGCTCAGTAATCCTGCCCAGAAATTGTTCGTTTGCCCAGATTACATCTTCCAAAATTGAACACAGTCAAAATTTGGATTACTGTCTTCTGTTGTATCCGCTGCCTCTAAGACTCGAAACCGTGACTCTAAATAGTGCATAACAGGGACCCGTAGACATACAAACATATATACCCATACGGACGACACATAGACAGACAGACCTATGCTGTCGAACTGATACATAGACACAGAAAACAAGACAAAATAAAGCTCTTACGGCCTAGGTTGCCGAGAGCGAACTCCTTGTCTTGCTCATTCATCGTCCGTGGTGTAGGGCGCTTCCTCAATTTGGCACCTAAATTGTAGAGAGTCATCAGAATCAAAGAGAGGGACTATCACGCTGGAAGGCTATCCCTGAACAGGCGCGCTTGGACCTGCAAGAGCTGGTGGACAGGCTATGGGGGAGCTTTCCCTGTCAGGCTCGCTTGGACCTGCAAGAGCTGATGGACAGGCTAAGGGGGAGCTTTCCCTGACCAGGCGTTGCAGGTCAATAATATGCCCTGTCCCATGAACAGGAGGAGTATATTCCAGAGTGGCATCTGCCGGTTCTCTAAGAATATCATAATGCTCAACCGTAACAGAGATAATAAAATTGGAATTAGCGAGTGTGCAGGGTGTCCGATACCTGACCATAGGATGCTCATCATGCCCACAATCCATTCTTCGTTCGCTCTCCATTCCTCTGCTGCGCCCAGCTCTATTACCATGGAATTGTTAAGGCACAAACGTAACTTCGACGGTGGAGGAAGGAGAAATGGGGGCAGGTCGGTGGGTGGTGGCCCGTCCGCGAGAGCCTCCGCGCTTACTGCACATTCTCTGTCGCTCACCCCGCATTTCTGGATTCAAAAGATGAACTCGCGTGCAGGAACCTGGTGAGGAGGACTCAGTTAGGATGTGGGCTGCCGTATTGAGCTCACAACGCCGATTTCTCTGGCGTATGGCAGTCCCTGAGTTGGCTGCAGAGCATGGATGCTCTTGTTCCCTTCCCCACTCCACCGAGTGATGCACCAATGAAGCAGCAAAATGCCAAACGATTGCAGTAGTATGCACAAATGCCAGAGGAATTCCCGGTGTATTAATCTCCATCGCGCAGTTTGCCAGGCAGCGAAGTATGGACGACAAGACCAGCATTAATTCCGGCACTGGTTTTACAGCATGTGAGCCTCCTTTACCTACCGCGGGGTACTGCATGTCACTAATGGGCTGACACCTGCCCATGTGACTCCCCATCTGTCCGCTATGTCGTTTAGACACCCGCATCCGGGAGGGAGAGATCTTTCTGCACCAAAGAAATGCAGTCCTTTTTGAGTTTATCATCATCTACCATATCAAGTGAACCTGAGAAGTATGGAATTAACTGAGATGCTCCCTGGTTAGCCAGCCTGTCTGCTACTTGGTTAGCTGTCCTTCTTACGTGCTGGAAGGCGATGCTTGGGGGATTTTTTAGTTTTTCCTCCAGAGATTCCAGCCGGCTCAGCAATCGCCAGCTTGAAGCGACCTTAACAGCTGGAGTACCTGCCTGTATTCTTTGTGCAGCAGCTATAAGAATGAGAGAGTCTCCTTCAACCTCCAGAGGGTAGAAATGTTTTTGTTCTGCTATGCATATGCCTGCCCAGAGTCCTTCCATTTCTGCTGCGTTGTTAGTATCTTTGCCAATCGATCCATAGAATATATGCAGTATTGCTCCAGTATGGCTTCTAAAAATTCCTCCAAAGCCCGTGGGTCCGGGATTTCCTTTAGCAGCCCCATCAAAATTTAGCTTGTAGGAGTTGTTTGCCGGAGGGAGCCAGCTTGCTGATGAGGTGGTACTAATTGTAGGACGAATGCTGACCTTTGCTAGAACGGAGAGATCCAAATTCCATGCTTTCAGAATGTCGCATTCCCTTGGAGAGTCTGGCAGATCTGTAGCAGACCATGTTCTGATAGCAAGAGTTTCTTGTAAATTCTTTTTGAAGATGAGCCACAGAGCATCTATTGACCTGAAGGTATTATTGAAGATTCTATAGTTTCTTTCCTTCCAGAGAGTCCAGTATAGAAAGCCTGGTAAAAGACTCCACAGAGAATTGAGAAGCTGGCTCTTAAAAGGGTTCTTGGTCCATTTCCTTATATTTTCTGTTACATCTTCCATCCTTGCTTCCGATCTCATGTTGCAGTTTTCAACTTTCTTCCAAAGTTGCGTAGCTAGCTGACAAGTTTCCATTAGATGACTGATGGTCTCAGAGTGGAGGTTACAATTTGGGCATCTTGATGGCCCAATGAAACCGCGTTTTATCAGGTTGTCCCAAGTGAGTATGCGCCGTTTGCTGAGAAGCCATAAGAATGTTGAAATTTTGGGCCATAGTCCTGGCTGCCAGACCTTTTCCCAGATTCGGTCCCTGTTTGCCTGGATCTCTGAATACCTCAGCTGATGAGCTTCTTTTGTGGTGAATGTTCCTTTGGGCGTGTGACCCCATCTTAGTCGGTCCTGCTGGTTGGAGTATCGGATTCTTCTGTAGGTGAGTTCTTGATCTATGTCAGAGTGCGATTCTCCCTGCCAATCCATCTGCCAAAGGCTGGCCTGCTTCCAGATTCGGAAGTCATGATTTGAGGATTGTTGCCAGAATTGATGCACGCAAGTAAGGTTTGCCTGCTGCATCTGCATTTGCCATAGAGGCTTTTGAAATAAAGTTGCCAGCTTTGGGAGTTGTTGCCATGAGTCTTCCCAGAACCTTGTTGTTGTACCTGAGTGAATCTCCCAGAAACTGTGCTCTTGAATGAACTTGCTATGGAGCTTTGCAGTGTTCCATATTGGTGATCCTGAGGTTGAGGAACTGATTCTGATGAGATCTTTCCATTGACTACCCGGGACATATTTTGCTTGCCATAATCTGGCCCATGGTGAGTGTGGCTTGGTGATCCAATTCCACCACATTCGTGCTCCCATTGTATTATTGCTTTGAAGTGGATCTCGCAAGCCTAAACCTCCCTCTGATTTGATTTTGCAGACTTCTTTCCAGTTGACAAGAGCCCATTTTCTGTTTAAGCCAGAGGAACCCCAGAGGAAGTTGCGTTGAAGGTTGCGAATGGTTTTGAGGACCCATTTTGGAGCTGCCATAATGGAAAAGAGATACAAAGGCATAGCCTGTAAAACCGATTTGATTAAGACCAGTCTACCAGCCATGTTAAGAGCCCGGAAAGTCCAAGATGAAAGCTTTGATTCTAATTTATCTAGAAGAGTCTTCCATGAGGCATGCTTGACTGCAGAGTCCGCGAGGGGTGCCCCTAGGTAAGTTGAAGGCAGCTTGGATATGGTATACCCCAGAATTCTGGCAATGTTCCTTTGTGTAGAGGGGGGGTGTTGAAGAAGAAGAGCTGAGACTTCGAGGCATTGATGGATGTGCCAGATGCTTCGGAGAAGATGGAAAGCAGGGATTTAAAAACGGAGGCTTCTTGTGAGGAAGGATGTCCAAATAACATGGTGTCATCAACAAACTGTTGATGTGACTGAGAAGGAAGACCATGAATAGAGATGCCTTTTAGAGCTTGGGAGGAAACAGCTGATTTAAGAAGTCTACTGAGACCTTCTGCCATTAGAACAAAGAGAAAAGGTGAGAGAGGATCCCCCTGTCTGATGCCCCGAGAGGGGCGAAAGGGTTTGGAGGGAGAGCCATTCAACAGGACTGAGAAGCTGGGAGAGGAAATAAGGTTCATGATCCATCTGGTCCAAGTAGAACTGAAACCAAAAGCCAATAGCATTTTTTGAATGTAATTCCAACTGAGTTTGTCAAAGGCTTTAGAGAGATCCAGTTTTAGAAGCATACCTGGTTTTTTTAGAAGCTTTAATGAGTGAATCACCTCATTTGATAGAATAATACCATCCATGATCTGCCGGCCTTCGACATATCCCGTTTGTTCTGGAGAAATGAGTAGTGGAAGGAGAGGTTTGAGCCTATTCGCTATGACCTTAGTGATAAGCTTGTAGATTACATTGCATAGCGCTATAGGTCTGTAATTTTCAGGCTTACTCGCTTCTTTACTTTTTGGAACCAATGCTATGAAGGTTGTATTGAGGGCCGGGAGTATCCAATGCATAATTCGTGATTCCTCCACAAGTTCCCAAACTTCAGCTTTGATGAGCTCCCAGAATTCATGGAAGAAATTGGATGTGAAGCCATCCGGCCCTGGAGCCTTGCCATCCTTAAGTTGGTTCATAGCTTCTTCAACTTCCTTTAGTGATGTAGGTTGAAGCAGTTTATTGTTGTGGTCCTCTGTTATTATTCGAGGGATGTGTTGCGTGATCGTTCTGATTGCCTCATCTCTGTTACCTGTGGGCTCCCTGAGGATATCCTGAAAGTAGCCTGTGAATTCCTTCTCCATATCTTCATGTGCTTCTATTCTTTCCCCATGTTGATTGTTTATGAAGGTGATGTTGTTGTGCATACGCCTTTGGATGGCTGTTTTATGGAAAAATTTGGTATTCTTTTCCCCATCTTTTAGCCAGCTGATTCTGGATTTTTGATGCCAGAGAATTTCCTCTTGTCGCCTGCGTTCTTCTATTTGATTCCAAAGGATCTGCTCTTGTTGTGTCTGTTCCTCTGTTCTGCCTTCTCGAATGAGAGTTTGTTGAAGTGCTTCCATTTGCTTTTCCAGCCTCTGGCGATTCTCCTGAATGTTGCCAAATTGTGTGCGATTCCAGCTCTTGAGGACTTGTTTTAAGTTTTTCAACTTTTGTTGGAATTGATACATTTTGGCCCCCTCTGGCGGGATAAAGGACTTCCATGCTTCTTCTACCACTGTCTTGAATTTTGGATTTGTAAGCCAAAAGGCTTCGAATCGGAAGGGTCGATTGCAGCGAGTACCGGGCCTAGACCATTGTAACATGATGGGCCAGTGATCAGATCCTCCTTGTGGTATGATTGACGCATTAAAGTCCCCACCTAGATGTATTGCATTGTCCGATAGGAGGAACCTATCGAGCCTGGAGGTTATATGATGAATGCCCCTGCGTTTATTAGTCCAAGTAAAAATTCCATTTGAGGTTGGAATGTCCATGAGTTGATTATTTTGAATAAATTCTCTAAGACCATTGTTGTCACTCTCTAGCCTGGTTCTGCCTCCTGCTTTTTCTTCCATCGATTTTATGATATTGTAGTCTCCTCCTCCGATCCAGAGGGGGTACTGCCTGTTCTCATTTAGAATAGAGATTGTTTCCAGCAGATCTAGTTTTTGCTGAATATTTTGCGGAAAATACACATTTGAGAGATGCCCGTGGATGTTAGTGCCAATGAGGTGGAAGGACGCTTGAATGAGGTGATGTGTTGCATGGAAGTCATACAGTGAAAGAGTCTGCGGATTCCATAGTATGGCAAGTCCGCCTGAGGCCCCTGAGGCATCAACTGAGATTGCGCTGCTACCTGCCCAAATCTTGTTTCGAACTTTTTCAATAGCTGTGTTGCTACTTTTGGTTTCTTGAAGAAAAACTATGGATGGTTTTTCTTGTTGAATCAGGTTTTTGATCATCCGGTGTTTTGAGGGGCTATTGAGTCCTCTCACATTCCAGGAGATGAGCTTCATGGAGACTGAGGTTTGGGTTTATAAAACTTTGTCAACTTAGGGAATCGCCCCGATTCCATAAGTAATTCTCCCACTAATATGGTCCTCTGAAGATCTGTCTTGCGTCCCCTTTTCTTGGTTTCTTTGAGAGTTTTTTTTCCGTCCCAAGGGCTTCCTCCTTGTATACCAAGACTTTTATTGTGCTGCACTTTGGCCAAGACTCCTTCAAGCCTGTCTATTTGCCAAGGGGGGATGGTGTTGAATTCTTTTTGTTTGCAGGCTGTTTCAAGTTTGAAGATATCTAGACCCTCGAGGATAATATTCTCCGGATCTTCCTCCATGATGATAGGGGAGCTCTGATCTTCCTCATCTGCAGCTTCCTGTAGACTTAGAGCTAGAGCTGCATCTATATCCATGGTTGAAGCCTGCTGCTTAAGATCGAGAACGGATTTTCCCTTGCCTGGGGGTAGGGGGCTGAGATCTGAAACCACTTTTGTGATGTCTTCCATTTGATGAGGTGAGGGGTGAGAGGAAGCTGGATCGGAGGACTGCATGGGGGTTGAGGGGTTGAGGGAAGATGAAGGCAAAGAAATATTTTCCAGGGGATCAGAGCTATGCAGGTCCTGGGAAGCAAGCGGAGTAAATCTGTTCTGGGAATCCGATTTAGCGGTATTATCAGGGACTGTCTGGCTTTTCTTTGCATGCCTACGGCGGTTAGGAACTTTGGTGAAGCCTTCCGAGTCTTTGGAGTTTTCAATGGAGGAGGCTTTAGACTGCATGTTGAGAGGACAGTCTCGGAAGAGGTGTCCATGCACATGGCATTTGCGGCATCGAAAGGGGATATGCTCATAATCTAGTGACTGTATCCATTCAAAGTCATCGTGAAAGAGACTTACCGAGTCAGCTAAAGCCTTGGTCAGGTGCATCTGCACGCAGATCCTGGCGTACGAGGTGTATTTGCGGGACTTTGTTTCCGCCGCAACTTTGATGAAGGTCCCAAGTTTGTTGCCAATGTCTGCAAGCGTTTCTTCCTTCCAGTATTCCACTGGGAGGGAATACATTCGTATCCATACGGGAGCCCAGCTGAAGTCTTCTTTATCAGGGTTGAATCTTGGTTTCCACTCCGTGAGATACAGTCCTGAGGAGTTAAAGAAGTATGGGCCGCCTTCAAATACCCTAGATTTGTCTTCCACACAATGGAAGATGGCTGTGAAGAAGCCTTTCAGTCCCAGTTGCAGAGTAACCTGTCCTTTGGGTTTCCATTTTGATGCTATCCATCCCTGCAAGGCCTTTTCAGTAGGCCAGAAGCCAAGAAACTTTCCTATTAACGCGTGATCTTGCATGTATTGGATTTCACCGTTTATGCGATGACTTGGCAGATCAACCTTGATACGTTCTGCGGCCTTCGGAATACAGGTTGCCGAGGTCGCCTTTGGCTGTGACGAAGAGGCTTTTTGGTGCGCCTCTTTTTCTGTGTCCATTGCTTCAGGCTGAGCTGTGGGCATCTCTTTTCCATTCGTCCTTTGTCCTCCCTGCTCAGATTCTTGGACAGTGCCAGAAGGGGTCAGTGGAGTCTCGTTCTGATTCGTGTCAGAGATTGGGGTGTTCAGAGGAGGGGGGGCAGAGCCCACCCCTCCAGGCTGCTTTGCCATTGAAGGCTTTCAACAGGAGTCCGGCGGCGCAGCTCGATCCGTCCGAAGCGATCAGGGTGTAGGGTTTGCAGAAATTTGGCAGACGACATAAAAATCGTCGCCAACCTAGAACCTTCCGAAGTTACATATGAATTGGTTTTATTATTGTAGCTTTCTTTCATAATTATTTTAAGTGTAATAATGTGGTTCACAATTGAATAATAACTCATAAATCTAATATGACATTTAACTCTTTTTCATTAACTTTCTATCCACAATTCCATTTTCAATATAAGAATAGCTCATTCTAGGTTACTATTGATTCATTATGAATTTAAAAATATAAAATTATTTGTTTAATAAAATATTTAGAATTATTTTTTTATTTTTCATTTTTTAAAATCTTTATTATGATATCTTCCATTAATCATGCCAAAGAATTTCTAAAACATTTACTTTTCCTTTTTTATTTTTGTTATGATAATTTTATAAAATTTAAATATAATATTAATTTTCTAATTATTTCTTAAAAAAAATATCTTTTTTAATCTTTTCGTAAACTGGTTGGTGCAAATCGATTCAATATTAATCATCATTAAAAAATTGCATACATTCCTTCCCAGCTTTAAAAGGTAGTTTGTGCATATGTAAATACGCGGCAGACCTTCACCTTTCACTGAGAGGGTTTATTCATTGTTTTTATATGAACGGAGAAGTTTTTTCACATTAAGGCTTACTCGTTCCTTTTTTAATTCAATTTTATTTTTTTATTTTCATAATTTTTTTTATTAATTATAAATTTAATTAGAAAGTTGCGGTATTAATATTGTGTCATTTTTATCGATTTTAAATTTAATTAGAATGTTGCGGTATATTGAAGTAATCAATGTTTGTTATGGATCTATTTAAAGGGAGAGAACAAATTTTATCATTAATTAATAGGTTGATTATAAGAAGATCATGATTTTAAATTATATACTATGGAAAGGGAGTGTGTACAGGGGTTTGTTCTTTAAAAGGCTATTTTATAATGATAGGTAACAAAATATTATCAGAGTGGTAATGAGAAAGGATATATAATGAGAAATACTTTAATGCAAATAATAAGTCATATACTACCTCCCTCACATAATTGTTAATTAAATGATAGCGTTAGCTAATATATGATATGAAAACAGGCTAAAGTTAAAGTGAGATGCCATCACCATCAACAATACTTTGATAGATAATTATAATATTTATAGAGGGATTGTATGTCGATGGATAGCATTACATTGCTAGTATCATACATATATAGGACGTGGATTGAAAAATCATTAGTGTGACTAACTCTTTAAAAGCTAGATTCAATATTTATAAATATATAAGAAAATACATTAATACTCATAGCATTAATACTATGTGCCAATATAATTTATTAATAGTTTCATTATTGACAAGTAATAATAATCTTGGCCTTACTAGATAATCGAGAGGGAGTATGTTGTCATTAGTCATCATAACCTCAATGGGTAAACATGAGGTTAGTGGTGAGAATCTATTACCAATAAACAATATGTTGGTGATGAGAATTTATGTTGCATGTAAACATTAAAATTCCAATAAGAATCCATCTCGATGGTTAACATGATATTTTTAGTACCATAATGGTTGATGTGAGAATTTATCTTACATGTAAACATGATAATGAGAATAAGGATCTATGTTGAAGGGTAACATGATTTATTAGTACCATAATGGGGAGGGTGTTTTATCGGAGTTGTGCTCTAAAACCAAATTTTAAATTGATCAAACATATACTAATAATAATGACTAATAAATGTGAAACTCCTATTAACTACTCATATAACCAAATACATCGTTGTTAAAAATATGGATAAACACCATTGATAAAAATTGGCTTAGAGAAATAATTTAGCGTCACACATATTATAACATAATATTTTTTTAAGCTCAAGTTATTGTATTAATGACGAAAATATTTAGAGTACATACTTTGTATAGACACTTTAATTGGTATGAAACCAATCCAAAGGAAATAATTGAGGCTTAGCGATAAATTTTCCAAAATAATCATGCTATCTTGGAAATGACAAGTGTTTACAAATTACAAAAATTTGGCTTAAAATCCATCAACACCTTAGAAATAAAAAACAAGAGACAAATGAACTAGATGCCATATAATAAAAACATAGCTCTAGGATGCAACATACCATGAGAACATGGAGAGACTAATTGGATGGAGCAAGATGGCGAGACTAGCTTGGTGGTGACTCATCCTTATTGCGAAAGATGACTACCTCCATGCATTGCATTTCTTCCATAGGAAGAAACAACTCATTTATGTTTTCATTGCTTTATATCATAGCATAATACTATTAATACATAAATAACATGATATTTTTAATAATATTAAAAAATTGGTTAAATAAATCTCAAAAATTAATTTTGAAATCAACAATTTTAATATATCAATAAATACATTTTCTATTTTATTAACACTTTTAAAATGAAATATAATTTTATCCAAAATTCAAATTTTATTTTATTGTTTAACTTAATATCCCACTTAAATTCTAAAATATTAGTTGTAAATTTTATAAGTGAAAATATTCAATATTAAATTTTTTTTTATTAATTGTATTTTTAATAATTTATTACCTACTCCCTCCATCATTTTTTAATAATAATAATATAAAATACTAAATTGTTATAATTTTGATTCTTTCTAATAAATAAAAAGTTAATTAGACAAAATGGTCATTTCCATGGTTTTTCCTTATGAATTTGGCTATAAATTATTGAGATAGATTGTGGTTTCTTGTTGTTTACTTCAATGCAGGTGCATAGGTTGAGCACAAAAAAATGACGAAGTATGTAAAAGAGCTTACCAATGTGATGGGATAGTCACAGGGTAATGCTAGGAAAAAAATTAAAATGTTAAAAAATTTTGAATATTTAATTTAAAAAGTGAGTTTTTATTTTTTAGAAATAAGTTGGAAAAAATATTTTCTATTGCAGATAGAGTTCTTTAGTTTCCCTTATTTTGTTGATAAAGGGAAATGATTCACATTTTTGTGACTCTTGGTTTACATAGTCGGTTTCTTTTGGGAAACAATAAGAAAAGAGTGTTTGGAAGTTATTGGAGGGAAGAGAGAAAGGATAAGAGAGAGGAAAAGAACAGACATGAACTCATTGTTTCTTTGTGTAACTATAGTTTTGAATGAATAACATGCCCGTACATTTAAATATGTGTGAACCAGAAATAATTTTTGTATAAATGGCATAATGAACAATAATTGGGTTATAACTTGTGTGACTGTTAAATGAATTGAAACAATGTGGTGATGCTGAATCAATTTCTACTTATGAACCATTATTGTTTGTACTTTCATTCCTGCTAATTTTGAGAGCCTGTAACTTGTTGAAGTGATTTACCTTAACAATTTGTACATTGTGGCTTCAATTGTTATATGATTTGTCCATCTGTCTTTTGGTATTCATGTTGTATCAATCTTGAAGTTTGTAGGAGGAATGTGGAAATTATGTTGTGGAATAGTGAATGGATGGTTTTTTTTGTGATTTGAGCATTGTTACAGTGAAGCAGAGTACCCTATTTTGGGAAAACTATTAAATCCTTTTTGACTAGTTTTGTCTTTTCTGATTGACAAATTTGTAATAACGTTGCAAACTCCAGTGGAGGGAGGTAGGTGAATTATATATTCCAATGAGGAGTCAGTTAGTGATGTGAAAGTTGAACTGGAAAGTGTGAGTAGATTCATCTTCCTTGAATTTGATTACCAAATTTGATAGTGCACTCCAAAATCGTTCTGGAGCGGACAACATTACCAAAGCATTCATTAACGATCAAACAATTAATTAGAAACATACACTACCAAATAATTTAGTAGTGACTTTGGAGAAAGTTTAATTTTGGGGGGACTGTGTTTCGGTTTGAAATCCCCTTTTCCCCTGCTTCATATTACCCAATTTAGAGCATGGAATTACTAATCAGGACATGTTAATGAAATGGTGACTCAACAAATGGTGGAATATTGACTTGCAATGAATAATTAGATAATGTTATAAATGCGCCAAACATATTGAATTCACACAATTATTGTGGGATTTATGTTAATATTTCTATGTGGAAAAGATAATCCCCCTTTTAATAATGTAGAGAAAGGTATTGGCATTTTATATTATTTGGAATTGAATATGTTAAAGTGAGAATCCATTGTTATATAGGTTGATTAAATTGGTGATATAGGCGACAGTGTGAGTTGGGTGCCATCAAGTGGCATAAGAGCAAGAAATCTCCTTAGCTTGGCAACTCGTAGACAATGATTATAAATATTTTAAAGAAAAAGTGTTTGTACCATAAATAGGTATGACGTGATTCTAATCTTGAATAAAATGGTGTGAATAGGAATATGATTTTCCTATGAAATTAGTTTCGCAAAAGGATAACAATGGAGTTTTCTGAAAGAGATCAGAACATAGTAGAGGTGAAGTTCAGAATTGTAGCAATACAGATAAGGAAGCTTCTCAGGTAAATTCTTTTAATTTACAAGTCCAATTATAATTTTAAGAGCAAAGTTCCACAGTGAGTGGGTATAATTTCCAAGAGAAGGTTCCAAAGAAGGAATAAAAAATACCTAAATGTTAGCTCAGGAGGGAGCTTTGTGAGATATTAGTAGTAGGTACAGAGTTTGACATGAGGTAAAGGCTTGGCTGCAATTCACATGTGAACTAGGGGAGTTTACAGGAGAAAAAGAAGAAAGAAATGATGGATATTGGTAGTCATATGACGGGTTTAGGGAAAGGTTATAGTCAAAAAAAGAAGGAGGCGAAGACAATTGGAAAAAATAAAATGAGTGATGAAGAAAGAGAGAAGGAGATAATTGAGATAAAGGAATAGCTCAACAAAATAAAGAAGAATCTACAAGAGAAAACAAAAAAGTGGTAGGAAAAAGTGATTAAAGAATTAAGGAATGGAATTTATGTTGGGAAGAGAGTCCAATGGCCAGTTGATAAGTTGTATGTAATTAATCGTAGAAAGAGGTTGAGGAATATGATTATAAAGTGGTTGAGGATGCTCAAATAACCTGAATCTAAGGAAGAAACAAAGTGCATTTGTACACTTAAAAAAGGATCAATCCTTGGAGAGGAT
The DNA here is from genome assembly GCA_031772625.1 of Pinus tabuliformis. Classification (NCBI taxonomy): domain Eukaryota; kingdom Viridiplantae; phylum Streptophyta; class Pinopsida; order Pinales; family Pinaceae; genus Pinus; species Pinus tabuliformis. The sequence continues at coordinate 65,187,801 of CM062812.1, forward strand.
GACAATGATGAAGAAGATGTTGATGATGGACTCACTCAGAGTCTCACACATTATTTGGAGAATGAAGAACAACATGAAGAAATGGTGCAAGAAGCATCAAATGAAGCTAAGATGCCTTGCGATTTTGAAAATTACAAAGTATGTGTGTCTTCATGTTACACAAGTTAGAAAGAAAGACAACCAATGAATATTGTCACAAGAATGAAGGAGACTGAACATAATTTGATTTATGTTTCAAAGGCTAGGTATCCTCATGAGAATGTAAAAAAGGCAATTTATAGGAGATATTTTCAGTAGTCTATTTTAGCAAAAGCTAAAGTTGAATTGACTTGTATAAAGAACCAAAGGATAAATGAATACAAGCATTCAAATGCAATGCTGAATAAATTTGATGAAGGAAAATTGTTGCTGGAAAATTTGGTACAAAAATATGAGTCTAAGTTATTGATAGAACCACACGATGAACATTCAAACTTAATGTTCAAATATTTTGAGGAAGAAACAAAATTTTTAGATAAATAGCTACAAAAGGACATATGTGCTGAAAACAATTGCAAATTTTGAAGGTCGCCTAAAGAAAAGGAGAAGACTAAAGTGTCATATAGTAGTCTGATAAAAGAGGAAATGCAACAAATAGTAAGTGACAAGAACAAGAATTTTCGGTTATGTGGAGCAAATCCCATGCAACATAAAATTACAGGGAAAAAATATGAAATCAAAGTGGAAAAAATTGCAGAATCCAGTAGCAACGATCAACACAAAAGAAGTAAAAATATGTAGAGTATGTGCCAGCTAGATGATAGGTTAGATGTGGAAATATAGAAAATAAGGAACCTCATGTTGAAGAAGCCTCAGAATAGGAGGTATGTCATGGAGAGGAGAATAAAGGACACCATATTACGGATGGTCGAGAAAGTTTTCGTCAACAAAGGAGGAAGAAGACTACAACATCAAATATGGAAACCTAGAAGGATGAAGAAGAAAATAGTAGAGTAGCGACATGGCAAGGAGAAGGACCAACTCCAACATAAATTTTGGGATCGAGGTAGGTTCACTTTATCAACACATGGTGATAAGACCATGAATATTTTTCACCTCGGGAGAATGATGCAGGTGGATAGGCTGAGGACAGAAATTGGACGAAGTCTAAACAAGAGCTTACTAATGCGATGAGATGGTCAAATGGTAATGTTTGGAAAAATATTAAAATGTTAAGAAATTTTAAATATTTAATTGAGGAAGTGAGTTTTGATTTTTTAGAGAAGAAGTCATTTTCTATTGAAAATATAGTTTTTAGTTTCCCTTATTTTGTGGAGAAGGGGAAATGATTCACATTTTTGTGACTCTTGGTTTTCATAGTGAGTTTCTTTCGGAAAAAATAAGAAAAGAGTGTTTGGAAGTTCGTGGAGGGAAGACAGAGGGAAAGAGAGGAACTCTCTATTTCTCTATGTAACTACATATTTGAAGGAAAAGCACACTTGTACCTTCGAATATTGGTGAACCAGAAGGTACTTCTGTGTGAATAATGTAATGAACAATAATTGGGTTGTAAGTTGTGTTATTTTTAAATGAATCGAAACCCCGTGTTTACAGTGAATCAATTTCTGCTTGTGAATCATTATTATTTGTAGTTTAATTCTTGCTAATACTAGTCATTTTGAGAGCTTGCAACTTATTGAATTGATTTACATTAAGAATTTTTACAATGTGGCTTCAATCAATGTGTGATTTGTCCATCTGTATTTTGGGATTCATGTTGTATCAGACATAGATTATGTAGGAGGAATGTGCCAATGGTGTAATGGAATAGCAAATATTTTGTTTTTGTTTTTCTATGATTTGAGTGTTGTTACAACAAGGGAGAGCACCCTATTTTGGGAACAATGTCAACTCCTTTTTGATTGGTTTTTTTTTTTCTAATTGAAAAATATGTAATAGCATTGCAAACACTGGTGAAGGGAGGTAGGTGAAATGTATATTTTGTTGAGGATTCAGTCATGAAAGTGAAAGTTAATCCAGAAAGAGTGAGTAGATTCATCTCCCTCAAAAACTCTGACTAAATTTCAATGTGTGATGTAAAATCATTCGGTAGTGGACAATGCTACCAAATCATTTTGTAGAGACTACATAGTTAATTCGAAACAAAAGATATCAAATCATTTCGTAGAGATTGTAAAAAAAAGTAGTTTTTGGAGGACTATTTTTTGGTTTGAAATCCCCTTTTCGTCTTCTTCATATTGCCCAGTTTAGAGGGCATAATTGTTAATCAAGAACTATTGATGAACTAGTGAATCGACAAATGGTGGAGTACTTATTCGCAAGGAATCGTTGTAGAAATTTGTAGGTGCTCCAACCATATAGAATTTGCATAATTTTGTTACGATTTGTGTTAAGATTGAGAAGGGGAAAAGAGAATCCCCCTTTTGGCAATGCAAAGAAAGGTATGGGTATTTTATATTCTTTACCATGAAATATTTTAAAGGGGTGAATTCATTCTTATGTGGATTGAGTAGATTGGTGATATTGGCATCAGTGAGTTGGGTGCAATCATGTGGTATTAGAGAGGGAAGTCTCTTTAGCTTGACAACTCTTAGAGGAGGAATTTAAATATTTTAAAGAAGACAAGTCTAAACCAAAAGAATATATGACATGATTCTAATCTTCAAACAAGGGATGTGAACAAGAATATGATTTTCTTGTGAAGTTGGTTTTGTGAAAATATAACAGTGGATTTTTCTGAAAGAGATTAGAACAGAGTAGAGGTGAAAGAATTGAGGAATGAACTTTATGTTGGGAAAAGGGTGCAATGGAATGTTAAGAATTTTCATGCAAGTAATTAGAGAAAGACGATGAGGGATATGATTAGAAACTGGTTGAGGATGTGTAGAGAACCTGCATCTAAGGGAGAAACAAAGTGCGTTTGTACACCAGAGAAAGGTACCATCCTTGTAGAGGATGAAAATGATGAATTAGATGCTAATGACGGAATCCCTCGGAGTGTCATAGATTATTTCCAGAATACAGATCAACATGAGGAAATTATGCAAGAAGTATTGTTGGCTTGAGAGGGCCTCACCTAGGTTTGGGTTAATTATCGAAACAAATCCCTACACTACTGGCCCTTTCGGCAACAACCCAGGGAGCACGGACTGAGGTCTCACTCGAAGCAGTATGGGGGGATGCTGGAACCATGTTTCTGCACCCTTGAGATGTCTGAGGGGTCAATTTAGTGCAACTGTGAATGGCTTCACATAGGTCACTTCACGTACTACCTTGACCTACCAGGCCTTCGCGATTTGTTATAATCGCCTTCGCACAACCCTAACCAGGGGCTGAGGTGCTTTCGTGCTACTAAGGCAGTGATCTGTGCTATTTCCCCAAGTTACACCATGGATCTTACTTATCTTCTTATAACTGTTAGTTAACTTCACGTAAACAGATACCTTATCTTATATTCACTTAATCAACACAATCAGATATGTTCGCGCAACATGTAAGCAACAAAAATGGAATTTATACCCAATACATTCAATGTATAAAATAGTAAATAAATACACATGAATGGTATAAAAGTTCTCTTTATTAATGCTTCAATTGGTTACAGACTTAACTTGCCCTGCGCACTTAGCTGCAAGGGTCCGTCACTGAGCTATGGACTACTAGGCCTCTGTGCACTCAGCTGCAGAGCCTTCTCCTACTCTATGACCCAAGACTCGACTCTACACTTAGATAAGAATCAATTCTTCATTCTTCATTCATGACTTCCTTCTCTCTTATTTACAACTTAGAGCCTCGCTCTATTTATACAATCCCATGGTCCACGGACCATGGATAGATTTCTAAAGATGACATTACATTACAAAAATGAGGGTAGACAACCATATGACTCATTTACAAGCTTGCACTCCATGTGCACAAAACACGGAGTCTTTACATTGGATTTAGTCAAAATCTGGGTGTAAAGCCTCAAAACATCCCTTCGGGGATCCTGCACCCAACAGGCCCCCAACAAAAACATCATGACTCGCCCTCGAGTCATTATTTTGGTGCTTAGATCTTCGCGTAGAGACCTCCCAACTCTATCAGAACTGCTACAAGGTTGGCAGTACACTGAGTGGTTGCCTGTTGTACCTCTTAGACGCATTGTTCAGAGATCATAGTACCTAAACTGCTTCCTTGCATCTGCTCCTGTGTTCCCTTCATCTGCATGAGCTTGTCTTCGATCGAGGCTTTAATGATGAAGGCCTCATCGATCCATGGTTGGTCGTGCACCTTCAAAACTGCTTCCTTTTGTTACACTACGTCCACCTGTTGCTTGACTGCTTTTTCCTGTGGCATCCACGCATACCTCTGTGTAAGGGCCACCATCTGCGCGGTCATTTTTATATCATCGTACTTTTGCTACAACTCATGTGCCTCTATTTCTAGGTGTTGCATGTTCGGGTCCTCCTACAGAGTGGTGAGGACCTCGAATGACTCTTCAAATAATTCGGTGCAGTCCTTCACTGGACTAGTGATCTCCTCTATTCCCATTGTAATGGCGCTGGAGTGTTGTTCCCTCATCTTTGGTCAAGTTGAAGGTTGTGCATTTAACTACAGCTCAACTATATGAAGGTTGAGCTATAGCTAAACCTTAGCTATCTCTTCCTTCGCCTTGCACACCCCTACTGCTAGCCCCCAGATGTGCGCCTCTACTGGTGCCTCTACTAGGATGGCCAACTTAGGGACCATCTGGCAGGCTTCTTTAACCACCTGCACAATCTGTCGGTTCTGCACCACTACCTCGTCACGCTGCAGGCCCAGTTGTTCCATGTTAATTCATTGTTCGCTCATTACCTATAGTGCACGATTCTCCCTAGCCTGAAACTCTGTAATCACTCCATCCTATAGAACATAGAGTGCCTCCCATGGGAGCACAACCATGTTTATCCCAACTCCCTTCAGTGCACTAACCATAGGCCTGTCGGCCTCATTTTCTGTAACCAGTGCCCCTTCTGGCAGCACTATAGTGTTGGTCATGTGGGCGTGCAACATTTTCTCAGTAACGACCGTGCCTATTGCAAGGCTGGTTGATATAGTACCAGCCTGAGTATTGCGTGCCTGCAACTCCTGTATCTATGTCCAGAGGGCCCCCAAGACCACCTGACTTTCCTTTGCGAACTGCTGGAGGGCCTTCATGGTGACTTCGTGCACCATCTCCCCTATATCATGTAGATCCCCCTCAGTGAGGGTGATCAGGTGGAAAGAATTCTTGGAGGCTTTTAACTTCTTTTGCAGCCCCACCTGCTCTCCCGGGCACTCTTGCTTCAGCTATGTGGATGCTGTCTCTGGGTCTGTGCCACCTTCCTTTGTTTCAGGTTCCTATTCACATGAAGGCAACTTCCGGCCTACGCGCTCCTTCTCATATGCCTACTACTATTTTTTTGTTGCCTTCTTAGCATCCTGTGCCTCGTGTGCCTTGGCCATTGCTTCTTCATTCCTTCTTTTCTCTGCTAACTACAACATCCTTAGTTTTGCCTCCTCCATTTTCCTCTGTGCAGTGGAATTCTCTGATTCCACCGTGGAGCTAGCTGGAGCGTGCCACTACGGCGGCCACGACTTAAGCACGTCAAATATGACATCGTTCGTGGCCAAGTAGGGGAGCTAGTTCCATTTATTCATGGGGTCCTTGTGCGCTCAAATATATATGTGATAGAAGTCCACCTTGAACTTTGCAAAGCTCTACAGACTATTGTAGACAGTGGGTGATAACACGGCTTGCAGTTAATCCCCATTCTGATGTTCATGTACATGAACACCTAGAATATTTTGTTGTTTCTGATCCTCTACACATATTTAGCTGCCCATAATGAAGCATACTTCGCTACCTCTAGAATATCCTTCGCAATCATGGGGAGGTGGCTATCCTCAGGCAATTCCCAAGGCACCAACACTATGGATAGTAAACTCCATGCATAGTGGAGAGTCTTCCCTTGTTCCTATGCCTCATGGCAATTTTCCAGGAACTCCTTGCACAAGTAGTCTGACTAGTTGAACTGGACCCCCTCTGTGCACTACGTGGCAAGTGATACCACCGGTGCGGGCATCTCATCCGTGCGACACTTCCACATAACCTTGACAACCAGTATCTAGGTCACACTTTGATTGTATTATTGTTGATACTAGACATTGCGTACCCTCTCTTCTTCTTCTCCAACTTGAATTGTTTCTTCATGGCCTCCGCGATGGCGAAATAGTTGCTCTTACCCTCCGAAATATCCGCTGGTTCCTCCCGCTTGAAAGGGAGTCGGGTGATTCTATGAATTAGGTGGTCCGTTATGGGGATGGGCTCCTCCAGCCACAAGCACCCATCATTCACCAAGTAGAGCAGCTGCCTGATGACAAAAATAGTTACTGGGGTGTGATGGTGATGCGGCACAGAGAGCAGGTTTAACACACTAATTTTCATACTTTGTGCAACCACTTGTGTGGCTGCAACTCTATGACTCCTGCCGATGTGTTTTTCTTTAACCTTAGTAGTTGCGTGGTTGCCAAGTGTGGGAATTTCTCATGGTCTGAGAGATACCAATATTCAAACTTTAGAGCTAACACTCGTGCTAAGTGTGATCCTTCAAAAATGATATCATCAGGGAGCAAAGAAGTCTGTAGAGAGCTTTTTCTCTCATATAGGTCATTGGTCACCCTTGCTTTTCCTTTCCATGGAGGAACATACGCGTGCAACCTAGTCAGAGGGTTTGTACCCTAGGATTCTTCCTCCATTTCTTCATCGTCCTCCTCTTCCACTAGGATTTCCTCAAGGTCTTCCTCCTTGTCATTGTCTTCCAAGTTAATCGCCTTCCCCTTTTCTTCCATGGTCAATTTATTTCTCAGCCGGTTTCTAGGAGCAAATGCACTGGTACCATGGGTTGCTTGTCTTTCTTGGGCCTCGGCATGCATGGCTACTTAGGGATTTCTTCAACTATCCTGGTGCTTTCTGGGGCATCTCCTATTGTCATGGCCTGTGCGACCTCTTTAGCGGCCATCTCTCCATTCTCCATGGCTTCCTCTGGTGTGGTCATACTATTATTCTGTAAATCTCTCAATGGTTCAGGTAGGTGCTCAAATAATTCCTTCGAGTTCAAAGAATCGAACAAATCAGAGTTACTGAATCTTAGGACACACAATAGCTCAATTCTCAAATGGCCAAGTGTTGTTTGCTGGGCAGCCATTTGCAATATATAGTGCTTTTTGAATTCAAATTCGACCCCTCCCCCCAAATCCAGTCCATTAATGCTCCCTTGGCGGAATTTTTTTCCCAAATCTAGCCCATAAAGTTTTCCTTAAATGCTTGTCACCCACTCCATTTGGTCTCAAGCCAAGCATTACCTCTTGAATAGTGACTGCAACAATCACTTTCCAGCCAACCTATGTGGCAACACAGCTACTTGTGTGTTGTCACGAACCCTTTGACGCTTTGCTCTTGCACGTAGTATTCATATTTCGTAGCTCCCGAGCATAGTAGTTTATAGTCCCGCACCTCCTTTCAACTTCCTGGAGTGCTAAGACTGTGCCTCCCACGGCTAGTCACGTGGCCGAACCACCTATATATGGATTCAACCAACTACTGTTTACTTTTCCTGGAATGAGTTTGCGTTTAACTTCACCAACTGCACCGTGCCACCATCTGTGATTTCCTTAATAAGGTACAGTCCCATCTCATGTAGCAAACTTAGAAACTCTCGGTGGTGGTCCTCGATTTTGTCAATGTAATTGGGCTCATCCACCTTTATTACTTTGGTTTTCTATCCAGAAAGTGCTTCTTTATTCGTTCCTCAAGCTTCTTGACTTTTTCTTCCACCATGGTGCTTTTCTCCCTCAACGAAATTATTTCATTCATGAGTTCTTGGAGCCTAAGATCACCCTGTTGGATCTCTTCATCGACTCCCAACCGTTCGTCTTCACGCTCTTCTAACGACGCAAGCCTTTCTACGATGGCTTCGTGGTCATTACCCTTGTGAGTGCCATGAGTTGCAGACTAGGCATGATAGACTCCATAGGTATTACGGCCTCTACTCTATCAACCAATCGAAAAGGTGTCTGTCTGAGTACGCGTAGGTCCCAACCACATCACTGTGCATTGCATACCTTGTCAAATGCTTCCACGTGGATAACCTTCTGTGGGATTGTTCTTCCCACATATTGTCTATCCGACCTTAAGAGCTAATTGCACATCTGCACCCCCAACACAAGTTTATTGACCATACCTCTCAAAGTTGAGTTCATGCGTATCCCGTAGGTTATTTTCCATATGTCGGCATCCACGTGGCTAGATGTGCACGTGGATTATCCTGTCCATCATAATTGTCTGTTAGTCATATCTTAGGCTTCCCAAACTGTGTGTGCATCATTCTCCTGCATTCGCGCTAGTCCTCAAACCTCCCTTTGTGCATACCCCACCACCATGCGGGCGTAGCACATAGTACCTAATTCAAGGCCTGGAAATGTTGCTTTTCAGGCACCTCCCTTTCAAATGTATCTAGGAAAGTATCTACCTCACTTAACCCATCATAAGCAGGCAGATACCTCACTTTTGCCGATACACAGTGCAACGATCTTGTCATCATATTACAGTTCAACGTGGTTACCTTGTGTAACCGATTCTTCCATCACTCTATCTCCTCATCAGAATTTGACGTACAAGAGCTCTCACGCTCCCATGAGATTTGTCTGTCTATGGTGGGATTCACCTGATCTTTCTCTCATGTGGTCATTTTATAAATGCAGTCCAAATCATCATCACTTTCATACTCACACACTAGCTCTGTATAATGCGATCCCTCAGCAGGGTCCAAGGGTATAACTACGTGCAGAGACTTCTTCTCAAAAATCATCTTGCGCGTCTTCAGATTAATCACCCCATTAATGTTAGTGGCCTAATCAATTACTGAGAGCATGGGGTAGGGATTGCTGTCATCAATAATCTCTATTACTTCAAAGTCAGCTAGCACACACTCTCCCTCAATATCCACAGTGATTCCCTACAATCACCCCATAGGTATTATCTTTTGCTGGTTTGCCATTCGTAGCTGAATAGGAGAACATTGTAGCATAGGCCTCCCCATGCGCTCCAATGTTTACGTCAACAGAGCATTCGCATCTGATCCTAAATCTAGAATTACTTGGTCCATCTCATATTCTCCAATCGTTAACCTCATTTCTCTCCCCGTCCTTGTCTTATGCTTTCCAATCTTTTAGACTACATGCGGTTCTCTTGGCATGGTCCCAACACATCTGTTAATGAGTTCCTATAATCCCTTTACAGCTTTAGTGTAGCGCAGTAACATCATTTATGTTTCCAGGAACATCGTAAGCTTAGATGGGTCCATTTCCGGCTCTAGTCTATCTTTTCTTCCTTAAGTGGAGGCATCATTGAAGCTATTCTTAGCTTCCATGAACGTTTCCTTAGCACACTCCAAATCAAGCTCTACTTCTTTCATCGGAGCCTTGTAAACCTAAATACTATATTCATGATGTTTGCCTTTATCATCTCCCATCGTGATTCCACTTTGGAGCACAATGTTCACATTCGGATCTTCCTCGCATGGCTCATACCTCATCCTCTACAGGTTTTGAGTTGGGGGAGGTTGTAGCGCTCCCTTGTCACATATCCTGGCTATCAACGTAGGACAATCTTTTGTCTCATGATCAAACAAGGTACAATACAGACATGATGGACTTGTTGGGCTCATACAATCACGAGCATAATGTCCTAGCCCTCCGCAATTGTAGCATATCAGTTATTCGTGACCTCTTCCAAGTCCTCCTCCACCTCGAACTCATTCGCACCCCTGAAATCCTGTTCCCGCCACTTTGTGTTCTGGTCTAAGGGTCGCATTTCAGCCTAAACCCTGTAAGAGGGAGTTCTATCCATCACTAACTCATAGCTTCTACAGGCGCGCTCATCATGTCCAATTGATCTACAAAAGTTACAGAACAATTGCTGTGAATTTTGAGTATACTTCTGTAACAAATTGCAGTTATCTGTAGTGTGTTTCCCTCCTATTTGAAAAAACACACACCACATAGTAGGTGTCATGCTAGTTCCTACTTGTGCTTCTAGTCTTAAGGGCGTCGGTCCTCCTCTTGCGAGGTAATTTGCAAACACTAGGAAATGGTCCTTATCATGAACCTGACCCTTGCATTTTACACACCATATCTCTTCGCACAGTTCTAGGTGAGATGTCTTGTCCTATTTTAGACTCTGCATCTCAAGGCATAAGTTTTTCAACTACTCGTGGATTTTCTGAACTCCCAAGTTAGGATCATACATCGGGGTCTCATGCAGCCTCATCATGATTTCTAAGGCCTTTTCTTGAGTCTTTAACTTCTGCTATGATAACATGCTCCTTAAATGTGGTGTTAACGATGCTACAAACCATTCAAAATGTTTCCATCCATCAGACTCATCTTAGTTTCACAAATTGTGCACTTCAACCTCTGATCCGACTCCCAAGGAGTTGTGCTTGGTAGCATCATGATTTATTTGAACTCAATGATCAACTGTGCTTCAGACTTCAACCTGATAAATTCTCTGTTTAGCACTGCCTAGATATCCATGATCCCCACATTCGGATTATCATTCGAGTGCTTAATATACCAGGTCAACACGCGGTCTTGCAAAGCGCTGACCAACATCTCTTTCTTTATATTATCATTTGTAACTCCCTGCGCTTCCCATATGGGCCTTATCACGAATAAAAACTAGTCCAGATCTTCATTTCCTACTCCCTTGAACACAGGAAACTTTATCATGCTTGCCATATTGAATAGCGGTGGTGGTGGAGTTGGTACAAGTGAATATGGAGGTGAAGGTGGTGAAGCAGGTGGCGATGTGGGTGGGGGTTGTATGCACAGAATCCTCTGCCTTATCAAATGGATTGCACTTCGCGGTGAGACATTCACGAGATCTTCCTCTTCCCCTCGCGGAGGTGAAATCAAAGGGCTATTCTCTAGTCCCTTACTTCCTTCCTTTTTGTAGGTTCTTCCGCTTCGTGTAGCTCTGAACATCGATGTAATTGCATAACCCTATTTTCACACAATATCATTTTAATCCAAGTATTAAAAGACTTTACGTACTTACCTCGCTGTCCTTTGAGAAAGTGTCGCTCTGCCTCACTATAGTTGATTGAAGTATCTACCGCAAATTTAGTAATGAATCCTCCTATAATCTGATCAAGCCAGTGATCAACAACGCACGTGATCTTATTCTCCGATGCTTCCAATATGTGCACCAACTCTGGGGTCCACACAATAGGATTTTCGATCTTCCACCTTCATTTGCTATTTGCTAGCTTAACAATCCACTCGTACAACTCAGTAGGGAAAGATGCGAAAAATATCTCATGGATTTCTGTGTACAGGTAGCAATCTAACCACTCTTCTTTTGTCAGTCATGGATTTTCTCCTGAGTCGCGAACTCATGAATCCTCCTGTCCAATCAACCTTCAATTTCCTTCTTAGTTGGATTCCAATGATACAACATTAGACATCTCTATGTAGATTCTGGTCTCGAAAATGGAACCATTTGTTAGATTGAGGGGGCCTGACCCAGGTTCAGAGTTAATTAGCCAAACAAATTCCTAAACTACTGGCCCTTTCAACAATAGCTCGTGGAGCCCAAATCTGGGGAAAAACCCAACCTAATAAGATCTCATTAGCATTTGCCAAAACCCTGGCCAATCCGACCAAGTGAGCCTTCACCGCTCACCTCCAGGTCTTGCATTACAATGAAGTCCTTCCAGCCTTTTATAAGCTCCATTACATATAATACCACGGTCAGAATACTATGGGTGCACAATACCATGTGCCACAAAACCATCACTGTTTAACCTGGTCAACTTTGACTCTATCCTGGGTCAAGTTTACCTAACAATTTTCCCCTTAAACTTGACTTGGGGTTCCTTGACTAACTCCAGCCAAACCTGCTAAGTGAGACAATCTCGCTCACTCTAGCTCTTAACCCCCTCAAAGTTTTTACCCGAGGTATTTCTAACCCGACATCCCCCCTATCACCTAGGTCTAACCCAGACTTTACCGATGATCACCGAGGGGTACACATGCCTTACCAAGTCTTACAGTGGTATGCCCATTTACATGTAATAATTTTGACTTCATTAATTTTTTTTTTGTTTATTGCTGCTGCAGTTCTGATCCATCCTCTCTCAATATGATTTGCTCAAAAACTTCTATTGAACCACTCCAACTGCGAGCCCTACGAGAACCTCGTAGATTCCAGCACTGGTGGCCTCACATAGTAGAAAATGAACAATTTTCGAAGCCGCATGAACAATTTTCTTCTGCTGACCTTCTTTAAATAGCCGTATGAATCCCGAACAATTCGTTAGCATGTTCCAAACCAATAAATATCGCAAATGCACTGTGATCCCTCACAGTTATGACACTATCTTCTGCACATTCTCCTCGAGGTTCTTCCGCGTACGATTGTTCCACCATTATTTTCAAACCCAGATCTGTAAAAAGGCTACATTGATCTCATCAGGCACTATAAACCCCTGGCATCAAAGAATCACTTTGAAGCCAATATCTAGCTCTGATACCAGTTGTTAAGAAATTTAATGCATAACATAAATAATTACTGAGAAGAATAAATATAAAAATAGCCAGCAACAACCATAAACACATAAACACAAATGTTTATGTGGGAAAACCCCAAATTTGGGGAAAAGCCCAACCTAATAAGATCTTATTAGCATTGGCCAAAACCCTGGCCAATCTGACCAAGTGAGCCTTCACCGCTCACCTCCAGGTCTTGCATTACAATGAAGTCCTTCCAGCATTTTATAAGCTCCATTACATATAATACCACAGGTAGAATACTATGGGTGCACAATACCATGTGCCACAAAACCATCACTGTTTAACCTGGTCAACTTTGACTCTATCCTGAGTCAAGTTTATCGAACATTCTGGTCTCGAAAATGGAACCATTTGTTAGATTGAGGGGGCCTAACCTAGATTCAGAGTTAATTAGCCAAACAAATCCCTAAACTACTGGCCCTTTCGGCAATAGCTCGTGGAGCACGAACTAAGGTCTCACCTGAAGCAGTATGGGGGGATGCTAAAACCAAGTTTCTACACCCTTGAGATGTCCAAGGGGTCGATTTACTCCAGCTTTGAATGGCTTTGCGTAGGCCACTTCACGCACTGCCTTGACCTGCAAGGCCTTTGCAATCTATTATAATCACCTTTGCGCAACCCTAATCAAGGGCTAAGGTTCTTTCATGCTACTAAGGCAACAATCTATGCTATTTCTCCAAGTTACACCACGGATCTTACTTATCTTCTTATAACTGTTAGTTAACTTCACGTAAACAGATACGTTATGTTATATTCACTTAATCAACACAATCATATATGTTCATGCAACATGCAAGAAGCAGAAATGGAATTTATACCCAATACATTCAATGTAGAAAGCAGTAAATAAATACAGAGGAATGGTATAAAACTTCTCTTTATTAATGCTTCAATCGGTTACAGACTCAACCTGTCCTGCACACTCAGCTGCAGGGGTCCGCACACTGAGCTGCGGACTACTGAGCCTCTATGCACTTAGCTGTAGAGCCTTCTTGTTAAATTGGCAACTAGGGCCAAACTCCATGTGGGTTAGCTTATTTCTGGTAGCTGATATTTTTATTGGATCCCTCTCATCGAGAGGTGTAGGATTGATCCAAAGATCATCCGATTCCGATAAGTATTTATGGAGATATGAATTTATTTTGTTTATGTAATTATTATCAAGCCGACCAGCACTTATGTAGGCTCTAGAAGCCCAACCGAAGTGTCTATTCATCATCCTCATTTTAGTATAAATAGATGAGTATTTGATTTCATTTTGAATATGTATCCTTGAGGTGATCTCCTCTCCACGTCTGGGTTTTTGGAAGGAGTGAACCAAAAGATACGCTGGCCTTATGGTGATGCCCTAGCCGCAGGTCGATCTATGCAGCAAACAGAGACACCTACACGTTGTCAAATGGAGATATCTCATACGCTAGAATGGAAGACATTATACGCAATTATGGAGACCTAGCCGCAGTCATAAAGGATCTCAACGCAGTAGAGAAAAAGGTATTAAACGCAGCCCTAAACTTCAGCAACGTGATGCCCTAGCAGCTGTAAGCCGCAAGCTTATAAGGAAATATAATACGCTGTTATACGCTGCCAAAGAAGGAGCCTTTAACCCGCTCCCTGTTGAATCTAAACGCAGTACGCAGTCATGAAGACTCAATACGTTGATGGAATATACAGCAATATATACGCATAGCATGGAGACCTTGTACACTTTCCACGCAGTCATGAAGACATCTAAATGTAGTTTATACGCAGTCATGAAGACTCAATACATTCGTGGAATACGCAGCAATATATACACACAGCATGGCCTTGTACACTGTCATGAAGACACTTTCCATGTAGACATCTAAACGTAGTCTATACGCAGCTAATGGAGAAACTCACTCACTGTCATGAAGACTCTTATACGCACCACAGTTAGCCGCAGAGAACCGCTGTCATGAAGGAGCTACAGTCATCTCCGCATGCCGCAGTAAAGGGTTTGAACGCAGTCATAATGAATTATTAGAAGTCTGGGTACAAGAAGCAGTGACGAGGGTTTCAAGCAATGTTATATTGTATTGAAACCTCGGTGGCATACCTGTAGCAGCCATATCACAATAGAGAGGAGTCGTTGTAATATTAACACGCAGTCAATGAAGATCACAGATACGCTGTTTAATACGCTGGTCAATGAATATATAGATACGCTGTTCATTACGCTACTCAATGGAAACATGTATATGCTTACACGAGGAACAAAACTCAGATGGGTGCAGGGATCCGCTAGTATAAGAAGCAGATCTACATTATGTTAGGGCATCACTTTGTCTGTCCTCATTATCATAGAAAATGCCTAGTCTTGGTTTTCGTTAAAAGGCATACTCATGTGAATAAGGTTAACCATTGTATCGAGGTTTTATGAGGGCTAGAAGAGTCCTAAGGTGCAGATCTGAAATAGGGCTGGTTTTAGGCCTAAGGAACTCAATCATTGGATAGCTCCCAGTAAGCAAGGCAGAAGAATACCTTGAAGAGCAAATCAATGTCATCTTCAGGTTGTCTGAGCAGTCCATTCTAGTAAGCAAATCTCTTTGTCTCAAGACAGCGTTGAGGAGATACCCTAGACAACATATGACCACAGGGTGACTCACCCTCCCCTGGTGGTGCACATTGGAACAAGATGATTCGCTCTCTTATGGGACAAGATTATTCGCTCTCCTGTGGAACAGGATGATTCGCTCTCCTGTGTAGCAGGATGATTAGTTCTCCTGTGAGGCCTGGATTGATGTGTTCTCCATGGCAGCCTGGATTGAAGTGTTCTCCACGACGATTGTAGCAGGATTGATGTGTTCTCCTGTGAGGCCTGGATTGATGTGTTCTCCATGGAAATTGTAGCAGGATTGATGTGTTCTCCTGTGAGGCCTAGATTGATGTGTTCTCCATGGCAATTTTAGCAGGATTGATGTGTTCTCCTGTGAGGACAAGATTGATTAGTTCTCCTGTCAAGGCATCCTACCCATGCAGTCTGGGACTCATGGGAAGTACCTCTCATATGATCAATGAGCAAGGAAATGAAGTTAGGGACCATAGTAGTACCGATGGACGCATCGTTGTAACTGCCGTACTCCCTACGCTAGGATGACCTCTATTGATCTGGGATCAATGATACTGGTCTGGGACCAGTGGTAGGAGTTGTACCATACTATGATGCTGACTTCGGGTCGGAACTATAGCCTAGCTGCTTTGCTAGGCTGCAAGCCATAGCAAGCAGCTAAGGCTGATATGCATATGGTTGTATAATGAAACAACAGAAGGACTATGTTGCAGCATGATGAAGCAATAGAAGGACAGCTGCATGATGGGCACATTAGCAAGGCTAGCATGATGATACGAGAATGGGGCAGCATGATCTATGGGCAGCATAGTGATGATGCATGATGCAGCATGATGGTACCTCACGGTAAGATGCAACAAATGGACGAGATGCAACACTATGATAGGTGAAGGAGTCACCTTAGAGAATCAGTTGAAGCAATATGTCTTCAATTGATCTCTGCTGATATTCAAAGTCAAAGTATTGACTTCTGTTGTAAATGTACTCTCTCTCTCTCTCCTTCTCTGTTGAACTTTGAAGATAAAAGAAGATTTGACCAAAGGGTTTCCCCACACATTGTGGGGTTTGTCCCTGGCTCGCGCCATATCTTGTGTCCTCTTGTCTTGGCTTGTCTTCTGCGTTTTATATTTATATTGTATCTGCAGTTTATCATAATGCTGATGTGATTGCTAACTGTGAAAATTTAAATAAATTGCTCTAGCATAGAACATACCTAATCTTAACATGGTATCATAGCTGAGGTGAAGAAAATGCCCAAGCAAGAGTGTAAGAGCAATCACCAAATACAGTTGGGACAAGACAAAAGGATCAATGGGTTCCTCATAATTCACCTAGGGTGAAGTTGAAGTAGAGAATGTTATTAGAATGGCGCAGCAAATCTTCTGATGGCATCACTTCATTGAGAAGTTCAGATCTAAGGGTAGGAAGGAAATGTAGATGTCTTGGTTATGAGTTCGGCCCTTATGCGAAGGAGTGCCTGAATGACAGAGATGCAGGTCATCAAAGACAATGGTCGACTCTTCCACGAAAGCAAGGAACCCCAAAATCTCTTTTACGTACCTGATCGAACTTGATGTCCATCTCGGAAATGGAAGTAAAAGGTTGCAGGGTGGCACTTATCGATGGAAAGGTACGTGTTTGAAAATAGATCTTTTAAAGATGTTTTTGAGTTTTAGGTTGTATCAAGTTGCAGGAAGTCCACTGGGGACCATGTCCATTGACTCAGCTCTAGAGGTCTGTGAGTCAAATGGTGACTAGGATGCCTGAATCCAAAAGGAAGCATGAAGGAACATGTCTGAAATGTACCAAAAGAAAATATTATAAGGGTACCATTCCCCTCATGCAGCAGGTTCACAGGTTTGGAACAACCTGAGGAGTTTGAGAATCATGATCAAGGAATCTCATGCATACAGGTGGAAGAAATCCCTCTATGGCTTGAAGAAAAACACCTCAGGCATAATATGAGAGGATTGATAGCTGTCTAATGCAGCTGAGTTTTACTAGGAGTGAAACCGATCCAAACCATTACTCGAAGGTTGTGGATGATAAACCTCTCGTACCGGCACCTATGTCTGACAGGTGCAGACCCTCTCATTTATAGGAGACAGAGGGAGTTGGATTCTTAATGTGGGAAGATAAGATGCAAGCTTGTGACTGCCTCGAGGATCTTAACTTTCAGAAGTTATATGGTAATGATGTCAGACCAGCTTTGGGAAATGCCTCTGAGTTTCATAAACTCATTCGCGTTGATGTTCTTGGAGAACCTCCGTTCGGACATCTGTGTTGCAGTTAGCATGGTGAGCTCATATTTCGTTGAGCCTCACTAGATTGGTGCCAAGAATCTTCTAAGATATCTTCAGGGCACAATCTCTCATGAATTGAGATACACTGCCGAAAATATGAAACCACATGATTATTCGAATGATGAGTGGGCAGGAAGTATGGAGGATCACTAGAGCACTTCTCAGTGCTGTTTGGATCAGTAGGAAGCAGAAGTCAATGACTCTGAGCACCACCAAGGCAGAATACATTGCTGATAGTATGGCCTTCTGTGAGGCAGTCTGGTTGCTGAAGCTCTTCAGTGAGCTGTTTGTACACATGATGAATACCACTCTGAATCTCTATGACAACAAGAGATGGGATTCGATTATTGAGGAATCCTGTATTTGACAATTGCTCCAGCAGATAGACATCAATTACTGCCTTATCTGGGATATGGTAAGTCGATGATCAAGGAGGCTCCATCACACTGAGATGATGTACAGGACAGAGCCATGAGGAAAGATCAAATTTGTGATTTTCCCGAACGACTTGGAGTCGTCGAGAGACCTTTGTAAAAGGGTCCTGCATGCTGCATACATTGAGCTCTAGGAGCTTTGGGGGGCTTTCAGTTCTATTGGAGCAACATACGACCACAGGGTGACTCACCCTCCCCTAGTGGTGCGCACTGAAACAAGATGATTCGCTCTCTTGTGGGACAAGATGATTCGCTTTCTTGTGTAGCAGGATGATTAGTTCTCCTGTGAGGCCTGGATTGATGTGATCTCCATGGCGATTGTAGCAGGATTGATGTGTTCTCCTGTGAGGCTTGGATTGTTGTGTTCTCCATGGCGATTGTAGTAGGATTGATGTGTTCTCTTGTGAGGCCTGGATTGATGTGTTCTCCATGGCGATTGTAGCAGGATTGATGTGTTCTCCTGTGAGGCTTGGATTGATGTGTTCTCCATGGCAGCCTGGATTGATGTGTTCTTCATGGCGATTGTAGCAGGATTGATGTGTTCTCCTATGAGGACAGGATTGATTAAGTTCTCTTGTCGAGGCATCCTACCCATGCAGTCTGGGACTCATGGGAAGTACCTCTCATCTGATCAATGAGCAGGGAAATGAAGTTAGGGACCATAGTAATACCGATGGACGCATCGTTGTATCTACCGTACTCCCTACGCTAGGATATCCTCCATTGATCTGGGATCAATAATACTGGTCTGGGACCAGTGGTAGGAGTTGTACATGCTATGACGCTGACTTCGGGTCGGCTGAGACTGGTCTGGGACTAGTGGTACATACTCCGAGACTGACCTCATGTCAGTGCAGTATTGGTTTGGGACCAGTGAGAGTGGTACATACTATGACGCTGACTTCGGGTCGGTTGAGACTGGTCTGGGACCAGTGGTACACTCTCTGAGACTGCGATACTGGTCTGGGACCAGTGGTAGGAGTGGTACTTACTATGAAGCTGACTTCGGGTCAGATGAGACTGGTCTGGGACTAGTGGTATACACTCTGAAACTGACTTCAGGTCAGTGGCGAATGATATGACTCATTCTCGATCAATTCTTCTTCTTCATAGTTCAGCGGAGATGAGCAGAGCAGAGCAGAGCCAACAGAGCAAAGCTAGCAGAGCTGAGCTGAGCAGAGCAGAGCCAGTAGAGCTGAGCTGAGCTGAGCAGAGCCAGTAGAGCTGAGCAGAGCAGAGCCAGCAGTGCTGAGCAGAGCAGAGCTAGCAGAGCCAGCAGCGCTGAGTAGAGTAGAGCCGAGCCATCAGAGCCGAGTAGAGTAGAGCAAAGCCAACAGAGCTGAGTAGAGCCAACAGAGCTAGGCAGAGTAGTGCAAGGCACTAACGGCAGAGATAGTACAGTCATACATATGGATCAGCGGATGGAGTTCTCCCTAGTTGAGAGGGAGTGTTAAATTGGCAACTAGGGCCAAACTCCATGTGGGTTAGCTTATTTCTGGCAGTTGATATTTTTATTGGATCCCTCTCGTCGAGAGGTGTAGGATTGATCCAAAGATCATCCAATTCCGATAAGTATTTATGGAGATATAAATTTATTTTTTTTATGTAATTATTATCAAGCCGACGAGCACTTATGTAGGCTCTAGAAGCCCAACCGACGTGTCTATTCATCATCCTCATTTTAGTATAAATAGATGAGTATTTGATGTCATTTTGAATATGTATCCTTGAGGTGATCTCCTCTCCACGTCTGGGTTTTTGGAAGGAGTGAACCAAAAGATACGCTGGCCTTATGGTGATGCCCTAGCCGCAGGTCGATCTATGAAGCAAACAGAGACACCTACATGTTGTCAAATGGAGATATCTCATACGCTAGAATGGAAGACATTATACACAATTATGGAGACCCAGCCGCAGTCATAAAGGATCTCAACGCAGTAGAAAAAAAGGTATTAAACGCAGCCCTAAACTTCAGCAACGTGATTCCCTAGCAACTGTAAGCCGCAGGCTTATAAGGAAATATAATACGCTGTTATACGCTGCCAAAGAAGGATCCTTTAACCCGCTCCCTGTTGAATCTAAACGTAGTACACAGTCATGAAGACTCAATACGTTGATGGAATACACAACAATATATACGCATAGCATGGAGACCTTGTACACTTTCCATGCAGTCATGAAGACATCTAAATGTAGTTTATACGCAGTCATGAAGACTCAATACATTCGTGGAATACGCAACAATATATACACACAACATGGCCTTGTACACTGTCATGAAGACACTTTCCATGTAGACATCTAAACGCAGTCTATATGCAGCTAATGGAGAAACTCACTGACTGTCATGAAGACTCTTATACGCACCACAGTTAGCTGCAGAGAACCGCTGTCATGAAGGAGTTGCAGTCATCTCCGCATGCCGCAGTAAAGGGTTTGAACGCAGTCATAATGAATTACTAGAAGTCTGGGTACAAGAAGCAGTGATGAGGGTTTCAAGCAATGTTGTATTGAAACCTCGGTGGCATACCTATAGCAGCCATATCACAATAGAGATGAGTCGCTGTAATATTAACACGCAGTCAATGAAGATCACAGATATGCTGTTTAATACGTTGGTCAATGAATATATAGATACGTTGTTCATTACGCTACTCAATGGAAACATGTATACGCTTACATGAGGAACATAACTCAGAAGGGTGCAGGGATCCGCTAGTATAAGAAGCAAATCTACATTATGTCAGGGCATCACTTTGTCTGTCCTCATTATCATAGAAAATGCCTGGTCTTGGTTTTCGTTAAAAGGCATACTCATGTGAAGAAGGTTAACCATTGTATAGAGGGTTTATGAGGGCTAGAAGAGTCCTAAGGTGCAAATCTGAAATAGGGCTGGTTCTAGGCTTAAGGAACTCAATCATTGGATAGCTCCCAGCAAGCAAGGCAGAAGAATACCTTGAAGAGCAAATCAATGTCATCTTTAGGTTGTCTGAGCAGTCCATTCTAGTAATCAAATCTCTTTGTCTCAAGACAGCGTTGAGGAGATACCCTAGACAATGTATGAATTGGGATTGTTGTAGGTGACATCATGACTAAAGAAGGATTCTATAGATTCTGGAACTATAGCCTAGCTGCTTTGCTAGGCTGCAAGCCATAGCAAGTAGTTAAGGCTGATATGCATATGGTTGTATAATGAAACAACAGAAGGACTATGTTGCAGCATAATGAAGCAATAGAAGGACAACTGCATGATGGGCACATTAGCAAGGCTAGCATGATGATACGAGAATGGGGCAGCATGATCTATGGGCAGCATAGTGATGATGCATGATGCAGCATGATGGTACCTCACAGTAAGATGCAACAAATGGACGAGATGCAGCACTATGATAGGTGAAGGAGTCACCTTAGAGAATCAGTTGAAGCAATATGTGTTCAATTGATCTCTGCTGATACTCAAAGTCAAAGTATTGACTTCTGTTGTAAATGTACTCTCTCTCTCTCTCCTTCTCTGCTGAACTTTGAAGATAAAAGAAGATTTGACCAAAGGGTTTCCCCACACATTGTGGGGTTTGTCCCTGGCTCAGGCCATATCTTGTGTCCTCTTGTCTTGGCTTGTCTTCTGCGTTTTATATTTATGTTCTATCTGCAGTTTATCATAATGCTGATGTGATTGCTAACTGTGAAAATTTAAATAAATTTCTCTAGCATAGAACATACCTAATCTTAGCACTTCTCCTACTCTATGACCCAAGACTCGACTCTACACTTAGATAAGACTCAATTCTTCATCCTTCATTCATGACTTCCTTCTCTCTTCTTTACAACTTAGAGCCCCACTCTATTTATACAATCCCATGGTCCACGGACCATGGCTAAATTTCTAAAGGAGACATTACATTACAAAAAAGAGGGCAGACAACCCTATGACCCATTTACAAGCTCGCGCTTCGCGCCCATAAAACGTAGAGTCTTTACATTGGATTTAGTCAAAATCTGGGCTTTAAGCCCCAAAACTTCCCTTGGGGGATCCCACGCCCAACAAGTATCATATGAGGCTACAAGGCTTTTCGATTCTAAAACTGAAAAATTATGTGTGTTTTCAAGTTGCATGAGCTGGAAAGGAGGACAACCATTAAATACCATCAAAATGATGAAGGAGAATGAACAAAATTTGATTTATGTTTGAAAGGCTAGGTGTCCTCATGAGAATGTGGATAAGGTAATTTATAGGATATATTTGCATCAATATGTTTTAGAAAAAAAAAAAGTGGAATTAACTTCTGCAGACAATGAAAGGAGAAACGAAGAGAAGCATTCATGTAGAAAAACATGTAGATTCACAAGCTCATGTAATCTACTCTTTACAGTGTAAACCCATATACATCGAGCAAACAATAATCAACAGAGGAAGAGAATCAAAGGCACATAACACAATAAATATCTAGGGAAAGTCATAGCTGAAAACCCCACTATTTGTTTTGTATTAATACAGAAAATCAAGATGAAATTACAATGCTTGTTCTCTCAAGAACTATCCCAGCACTCAACAAATTCAATGTCCAACTCATAAGCAAGATCAAGGCCAAAGCTTAGCCAATTCAAAAGCTCTCCAAGTCACTATTCCAATGTGTAATTCCTATGAATGATAGCTTGTATTTAAAGGGAAATGAAGCCTCTAAAAATAGTGCAATCCCTCAAGGATTAGTTCTTGATGGCATTCACTATTAGTGTAGCTCAGAAAAATCTAAAATGAATAGTACATTGTCCCTGCACTCTAGTCTCAACTGGGTCTTTCCCAAAATCGACATGCATGAGTTTATGATTGTGGAATCTTAAGTTAACTAGAGTAGAACTAATTAGGTCACTAGTGTCCCAACTGAATGTTTACTCACTATTAGTTCCTGAAATTGGAACAAATTTAATTGGACTTAACTCAATAAATTGAGTTAACTAATTACAACTCATTCATAACACATCCTGAACTCCTATAAGTTAGGGATAGCATATACATGTCTTCTAAAAGACTTCCAATTCGAATTTCCTAAATTAATTAAGTTAATTAAACTTAATTAATTATTTTCAAATTGCTATGAGAAAATAATTATGTTTTAATTCATAGTTTAATTCAAGGACAATTTAAACTGGAATTTCTTGTTGCCATTTCTCAACACTCCCTCTAAATAAGAAAGGGATTATCCACTAAACTGATCCTCTCTCTATGAAACTCAAGTTTACATCTTGGCAATTCCCTTGTCATGATGTCAGCATATTTATCCTTTGTGGGAATGTAATCTAACAACATGATATGTCTCAATACACAATCTTTGAGATGATGATACCAAATATATATGCTTGGACCGATCATGAAAAACTGGATTTTCAGAGAGTTTGATACAACTTTGATTATCAAGATAAATCATTGGCAGGTCCATCTGCTAATCAAACAAACCAACTAGGATCTTTCTCATCTAGATAGCCTCACATGTTGCTTGACTTGTGGCCATGTACTCTACCTCTACCAAATTGAGTGCAATCGATCTCTATTTCCTCTTGTACCAAGAAACTACAACTGACCTAATATTGAATATTCCTCCTGATGTGCTCTTCCTGACAGATGGACTCCCCTCCAAATATGCATAGGCGAAGCCTTGAAGCTTCACTCCATATATCCTTTTGTACAATATCCCAAAGTAAGTAGTGCATCTGAGGTATCTCAATACATGCTTTTTCGCCTTCCAATACAGCTTGGTAGGCCTAACCATCACTTGACTAAGCTGGTTAACTGCATAACACATATATCGTCATGTGTTTACCAAATACATGAGAGAACCCATAAGTTGTTTGTAAATGGTAGCTTCAACTACTTCTCTTGAAGTATCATCTTCCTTCCTCCAGCTACCACCTTGAGGAGTCTCCATGGGTTTACTGCTCTCCATGTGGAATCTCCTGAGTATCTCATTGGTATACTTGCCTTGAGAAATAAACAACTCCCCATATCCTTGCCATACCTCCATGCCAAGAAAGTAATGCATGAGACGCATGTCCTTCATCTCAAACTCTCTTGCAAGATCATCCTTCCAAGATTTGATGAGCTTCTCATCACCTATTAGTATGAGATCATCTACATAAAGTACAATGATCAACTTACCTACCACCACTATGTGGTATAGGTTCGCATCTGCTTCACTCTCCGTGAAGCCCAACCGAGTGAAGTAGCTATCTATCTTGGTGTAACAAGCACGGGGTGCTTTCTTCAGCCAATGCAACGCTCTCTTGAGTCAGCACACATGTGACTCAAGGTCCAAGGTTTCAAAACCTTCAGGCTGCTCTATGTGCACCTCTTCCTCAATTATGCCATTGAGGAAGGAAATATTCACATCCATCTGATGGATCTTCCAACCCATCTGTGCTGATTGTGCCAAAATAGATCTAATTGATGAGTACCTTGCAATAGGAGCAAAGGTCTCATCATATTCATTCCTCTCTATTTGTGAAAAGCCACTAGCCACAAATCTAGCATTATGCTTCACGAGACTACCATCTGCAGCTTGCTCAATGGGAATGTAAAACTGACTTTTCCTCTGGTCTCGGGAGCATATCCCAAAAGTTGTTTCGAACTATGGAGCCAAACGCCTCCACCATCGCATCAACTTAAACTTGTTGTTGCACTACTTCCTAAAAGGAAGATGGCTCTCTCACAACACATGCACTGATAAGTGACATGTATCCAGTGTACCTCTCTAGTGACCTCCTTTATCTGTGCTGAGAAGAGGGTGCTCCCACATTCCCCTATGCATCATACAACAAACTGTTAGCCTCTCTAGTGTGCTTTCTTCCCTCTCTGGAAGACTCTTCCTCTCAAGGGATACTCACATGGCCTTATCAAACTTGACATCCCTCCAAACCATTTTCATCTGATTGGTTTGCATGTACACCCGATAGTTGTTGGGAGTATCATTGTACCCTACAATGATCCCCAACTCTACTATTGGCTCAAGTCACTTCCATGCATCTTTGGTCACATGGAAATAAACTGATGATCCAAAAATCCTAAAGTGACCAACATTTGGCCTCTTACCATAATAAGCTTCCTCTGGTGTTTTACTCTCAAGAATCTTATGTGGGCTATGGTTCTGAACATAAACCGCTATGTTTCATGCCTCAGCCCACAAGTGTAGTGGTAGGCCCTGATCATGAAACATTGCCCTTGCTGACCCTACTATGCTCATGTTCTTCGTCTCGACAACCACATTCTGTTAAGGGTTATGAGGTGCCGTCAACTCTCGTTTAATCCTTTCCACTACACAAGCATTCTTAAACTCATTCGAGACATATTCTCTACCATTATCACTCTATATATCTTTATCGTTCTTGCCTGACACTTTCTCGACCAATGCTTTGAATTCACAAAACTTTGTGAATGTGTGATCCTTTCTCCGCATGAAAAATATCCAGCATTTACGAGAATAGTCATCTACAAATATAACATAATACATGTGTTTGGTGATGGATACTATCGAGAATGGTCCACACATATCTGAATGGACTCTCTCTAGAATAGACTCTGCTCGACTGTCTTTGTCTCTAAAGGAAAACTTGGTGTATTTTCCCAAAGTACAACCCTTGCATGTATCGACTTGCTCAAGCGTACCTTTTAGAAGACTGGTAGATATTTGCTACAATATCTTTAAAGCCCCATGATGCAGGTGTCCCATTCACCTGTGCCACAACTCGTTGACGTCTCGGTTCAACATATTTTCCACTTTTGAACTCAAAGCAATACAATCCTCTACCTCTATCTTATAGAGATTTTGGAATCAAATCCCTATCCTCTTTACTTGACCTGTGGCTAAGTGTTGAAGGAATTCCTTTCCTTTCGAAAAGATCACATCATATCCACTATCCTTAAGCATGTGAATGGATACCAAGTTGTTCATTAGTCTAGGTACATCCATAACATTCTTCAAGATGAGTGGAGCTGAATGCTCCCTCTGAAAAGTAATAGTGCCCACACCAGTAAAACTATACTTACCATCATCACCCATCTCAATATGCATCTTGAGATCTTCTCCTCAAGTTCACTAAATAACTCTTTATCACCAGTCATGCGGAAAGAAGCTCCACTATCTAAGTACCAAACACTTCACATCACTGAAGACACCATGCATGCAATGAGGGAAAATTCCAATTTGAATTGGGGGCCAAAGCCTCATCCACTGCTCCTCCTGGGGACCTCTCCTTAGACTTCTTCAATGGCCAATTTGTACCAAAGTGACCCATATTGTGACAATGAAAGCATTTAACTTTTACCATGTCCTTCTTCTTACCTCCATGATAAGAATATGATTTGGAACAAGCAATTTTACCTTTCCCCTTCCTTGCCTTAATCGCTAAGGCACAGTTCTCTTCATCATCAGTATTTGATGAAGAGCCATCTGTGGTGCTCCTCTTGATCTCATCTTGCACCAAATTTTACCATAGTCCTTCCCAATTTGGCAGCTTCTCCAAACCATTGACAGAGTCCTGATAACTATGCCAACTCTTTGGGAGTCCATGAAGAGAAAGGCTCACCATATTATCCTCGGCAACTGTGATTCCAACACTTCCAATTTCATCCCAAAATTGAGTGAACTTGGTCAAGTACTTTGGAATCGTCTCAACTTTCTCCATCTTGATTTGACAAAGTTTATCCCTCAGTACCAACTTCCTTTGATCACTGTTATTCTCATACAAGTTTGCCAATGTTTTCCACATAGCATGCACAGTTTCCTTGCCATGGAGACTTGAGACAATGTAGTCTGCAACTCCCTCAAGGATTATTCGCCTTTCCTTCGTCACACACTTCTTCCATTCAGCAAAGTTTTGTGGATTTGGAACTTCTTAATCAATGAATTCCTTCAAGCCATTATCTTCTAGCATAGCCTCCATCATGTCCCTCCACGCTATAAAATTTGAGCTTCCTTCCAAGGAATACTCAATCCTCAACCCATGCAACACCATCTGGCTATCTTGAAGTATGTATTTAAATTCGACTTTCACCTATAACTCAAAAAATCAAAACTTAGAAATCTTCTCTAGAGAGCTGATTTTAAATCAATAATATCTCCCTCATTTCAAATCTGA
Source organism: Pinus tabuliformis (assembly GCA_031772625.1). NCBI lineage: Eukaryota > Viridiplantae > Streptophyta > Pinopsida > Pinales > Pinaceae > Pinus > Pinus tabuliformis. The sequence continues at coordinate 65,214,893 of CM062812.1, forward strand.
TTCAGTCGATTTTGTTTTTGAATTTGGGCATATTTTCCCAAGGAATCAAAATCTCTGAAAACTCTCAGCGCAAAAAACAATCTTGCTCCGATACCATGTAGAAAAACCTGTAGATTCACAAGCTCATGTAATCTACTAAAACAAGAGACAATAATCTACTTCTACTCTTTACAATGGAAGCTCATAAACATCGAGCAAACAATAATCAATAGAGGAAGAGAATAAAAGGCACATAACACAATAAATATCAAGGGAAAGCCACAACTCAAAACCCCACGATATGTTTTGTATTAATCTAGAAAATCAAGATGAAATTACAATGCTTGTTCTCTCAAGAACAATCCCATCACTCAACAAATTCAATATCCTTCTCATAAGCAAGCTCAAAGCCAAATCTTAGCCAATTCACAAGCTTCCAAGTCTCTATTCCAGTGTGTAATACCTATGAATGATAACTTGTATTTAAATGGAAATAAATCCTCTAAAAATAGTGCAATCCCTCAAGGATAAGTTCCTGATTACATGCACTATCAGTGCAACTAAGAAAAAACTAAAACAAATAGTACACTATCCCTACACTCTAGTCTCAATTGGATCTTTCTTAGAATCGACATGCATTAGTTTCTCATGGTGGAATCTTCAGTTAACTAGAGTAGCACTAGAACTAGGTCACTAGTGTCCCAACTGACTGTTTACTCAATATTAGTTCCTGAAACTGATTGGAGCTAATTTAACTCGAATTAACTCAATAAAGTGAGTTAACTAATTACAACTCATTCATAACTCATCATGAACTCCTATAAGTTAGGGGGAACATATGCATGTTGTCTAAAAGACAAGTTTCCAATTCAAATTTCCTAAATTAATTAATTTAATTAAAATTAATTATTTGTTTTAAAATTGCTATGAGAAAAGAGTTCTATTTTAATTCACAGGTTAATTCAAGGACAAATTAAACTAGAATTTCTTGTTGCCATTTCTCAACAATTCAGGTGTAATGCTGAATATATTTGATGAAGAAATCATGTTTCTAGAAAATTTTCTACCAAAATATGAGTCTAATCTATTGATAAAACCATAGGATGAATATTCAACTTCATGTGGAAAGATCTTGATGAAGAAATGGATATTTTAGATAAATGGATACATAAGGACAAAATTGTTGAAAACCATTGGGAATTTGTAAGCTCAACTAAATAAAAGAAGCAAACTAATGTGATATAGAGTAGTGGCATAAGAGAGGAAATGTAGGAGACAGTAACCGAAAACAACAATAATTTTCGGTTATGTGGAGAAAATCCTGTGCAATATAAAATTTTAGGGACATAATATGAAATCAAAGTGGAGAAATTTGAAAAATCTAGGAGCAACGATCAACAAGAAAGCAATAGAAATATTCATAATATCTGTAGCGAGAGGATAGGTTGGATGCCGAAACAAAGAAAGTAAGGAAGTTGAAGTTGAAGAATTCTCATGAGAAAAGGTATGCAAGGTAGAGGAGAATAAAGGATATCATATTGTAGATGGTAGAGCAAGTTTTCATCAGTAAAGGAGGAAGACTAGTACATCAAATATGGAAACTTATAAGGACGAAGAAGAAAATAGTAGAGAAACGACATGACAAGGAGAAGGACCAACTACAACATAATGTTTGGGATCAAGGAAGATTCACTTTATCAACATATGGTCATGAGAATGTCAGCGCTCAAATCTGCCTTAGGCTGAGGAAGGCAAAACTCGAGGCCACATCAAACCAAGCTCCGCCTCGTAGCTAGCCCTACGAGGACAGGAGAGGGCTCTCTCTGGGTCTATCTCGGCAAAAGGTCTTCAAAGGGGCTGAGATGACTCAAATTTAATACTGATTTTAGGCTAGTAAAGAAATAGGAAAGTTTGGTTTAGATTTTTGAGTTTTTTTTTTGTTGGAGAAATGGGAAAACCAATTTTGGGTGCGGGGATTGAGATCAGATCTTTGCAGAAATCTAGTTGGGGCGAGGTAGGCAATAGTCTTGATGCCTTTGATCAGGTGTATGGACAGATCAGAATGACAAGGAGTTGAAGAGGGAAAAAGGGAATATGGATCCTCTTCAAACTAATGAAAACATGGAAAATCAAACAAACTTAAAGGCAGAGCATAACAATCTATGGATTCTACCTTAACACTTCATTTGTTAAATTGCAGAAGATGAAAGAAGGAAAATGATACACATTAACAACTTACAATTACAGAAAGAAACACACCATTAACACACAAAGCCACAAGGATCCCAATAGGTGCTACAAAATCTCTGATCTTTCCTTAGCCAAAATATGAAAAAATATGTACAATAGTGTCCAAAATCTTTCCAAGAGTCCAACCTGTGCTACTGAATGAAACTTTACATATATAGATCAAGCTAACCTCATTCCCTAACCTTTAGGGGTCGAGCTCCTCCTTCTAAGAGCAGTTTCAACAAATTCTAAACATGGAGCAGGAATCTAGGTGATCAAAACAACCTGCTTCTAAAAAGAAGGAAACTGATTCATTACATTTAATGTTTTGCTAATTTGTAAATGGATCATCTGGAAGAAGGTAGATACGTGCCATGTTACCTTACATACATCAAATTACATCATGTTGGGTCAAAAATTACATCAAGGAGTGAAACTGGTGAAAACTGGTCGAATTCCTGAGCTGGAGGATGAAAACTGGACCAAAAACCCCAATGCGTAGCGCCCTGATCCCAATGCGTAGTGCACATTTCAGCCTGTTTTTGGGGCACTTCTTGACATCAAAATTGCGCTCATGATAGCTCGTTCGAAAGCCCTGGATGTCTACTTTCCAACGCAAGTGGAATTTTCCAATTTGGAGCTCATTTGCCCCTCCAAAACTACATTCTCCCAGAAGTACTTCCTGTTGTTGCAGAAGGTGGCAGCAAGGTGGTTTTCATGGTGTTTTCAGGCCTTTTGATCATCCAGAACTTGATGAAATGCCTTGGCAATCACTGAGCATGTATAATTTACCATGAAAAACCCAAAAATATAAGGTTTTTCTCCAGCAAGTGCCCCAATCAAAAGCGAGCGCGCGGGCGCGCTACCCATTGAGCGGAAAAACTGTTTTTTGAGACCAAAATTTCAAAATGACAAAATTTTCTCCGAATTTGCTCAAATTCGGAGCGAAGACCCTCCATCATGTGTCATGCTCAGCCAAAGAAGCCTCGGCCAAAACTTGAAGTGGATCTAGCCTCTTTCACCATTTTAGTGCTTTGCTCAACCTCCTTTGCAAAATCTTCATTTTTGCTTTGCCAACATCCATGCGAGCCCAATAATGATTCTTCATGTGATGAAGCAAGTATTTTTCTCTATTGGCCTTTGCCAACAACTCCTCCAAATGTCGATTGACTTTCTCAAGCAAAAATTGCCGCGCAACAGGTGTCAAATCACCAGGTCTTTTACGGGCCAACCTTCGGTCTTCACGGATTCGTTGCAGCTCTATAAGTGTGTGCTCATCCTCTAACTGTTTATTGCACTGCTCCAAGTATTTGATTAGACATTCCGCCTTTAGCAACTTCTCATTCAAGCTATCAATCTCAGTCTTTTGCTCTTGGATGATCTCTTTCAGCTTCGAGCTAGGAGAGCTCCTATCCACATCACCCAATGCATCATCAACATCATAACCACCTGAATGACCCTACTCATAAATTGGCCCCTTGCCTTTGTCCTGAACCTGTACCTGTACTGAAGAAGAAGGCGAGACCCCTTCCACACCATGTGGAGATAATACTCGCCGTGTAGCTGCAAATAAGGCCCTGTGGCCTCGCTGATATGTCACACATGCTGGAGCGCTGACATGCTCGGTCTCAGGAATGTCAAACTGATGTGAAGGCCCTCCCTCATCATGAACTATCTCGGGAGGTGGTTGTGGCACTGTGAAAAAGTCACGAGAAATGAAATCCTCCCAAGTAATGCCTTGCTGTGCCAACTGATGAACCACTATGATCTTGATCAACGCATAATGATAAATACTCCTGTGCTGCTGTGCTGGGGTCTTCCTTTGTACTAATACAACCATCCTCTCTATGTTGCGAAACATGAAGTATGGAATGTTCATCAGACGTACCCTTGTAAAATGCATCAACAAACGGACATGGTACACATAAAGACGAGAGAATCTGCCCTCACAACTGAAATACCGAATGATGAGCTTCATCAAGGGTGCAAACTGATCATTCAGGTACTGGAAAGGAAAAACTCTGCTCAAGTGCCTCATATACCCAGGTTTGATGTATGGCTCATAATAGGATTTCTCTAGCTGCTGACGCTTATTCCATTGCTCTCCAATATTTGGTATCCCAGTGGCCTCTGCAATAGTTTCCAGTGACAAAATGAAATTAACTTCAGCAAGGGTTACATGGCCATCATGTAAATGTAGAACAAACAAGCGAGCTAATTCACAATGATGCTAAATTTGTGAAATTAGCTCACAATAGTGATAGCATGACTGGTGGCGGAAACAATCCATTGCAAGCGGGAAAGCCTGCAATTGAGCCAAAGAAGTGGGCTCTTCTCTGAGATGTTTTCCACCTTTGCCACCTCTGCGAGGCCTCCGAGGCACATTACCCTCTGTTGTGGAATCACTGTCATTCTCCTGCTCATAAACTGAATCTGTGTCTGACATGGCTTTAAAAATACAATGTCTGAAATATGTATGGTGTCTGCAATATGTAGGTTGTAGGTTTGGTGAAATTACAGCTTCAATACATTCTCAAAAGCTAACCAAAACACATAATAATTTTTCCATAATGATGATACTCTGTTTCAGTGTGTTTGGACATGAAACAGTTACTAGTTCTATCACAATGACAGTTTTGATAGGCAAACAAAAGCATTGAAATGTACCCTTTGTGATGATGGCAAAACTCTTACAAATAAGTATGAAACTATGTTTCATGAAGGGATAGTGAAAAAATCTTCTCTGGCCACCCACATGTTCTTTAAAACCCTAAAGAATGATTTTAACATGAGCCTAGGGTTTCATTTTTTTTAAAACACCCCATACATCATATTTTCCTCTCAAACACACTACCAACAATTTCAAATTGAAAGAGTAGCTGAGAAAAACCTACTTGCACGATTTAGAGGCGATTTGATAAGATCTGGCCATATGCACAAACAATTTCGGTGTTGTGACTGAGTGCGTAGCGCACAAACCCAGTGCGTAGCGCACGCCTTAGTGCGTAGTGCCTATGTATTTTTACACTGGCCGCACGAGCCCAATGCGTAGCACTTAGCTCGGTGCGTAGCGCACACCTCCCACGTGTAGCGCACACCTCCAATGCTGCCCACGGGGTATGTAATCACTGTTTCGGCCTTCTAACACTTAAACACGATTTCACCTTGGGAATTTGTGATCAAATGGACTTGTTTTCCCTTTTATAGGAAAACAAAATATCTCTCCAAATTTGATTTGATTTAAAACCCACTTTGTAATGTTTGGCACTTTTTCACTTTTGGTATTTTAATACAACACTGCTTTTTTATTTTCTCATGCTTTTCTGAGGTTTGGACTAATCACCTTTTGTTGATTTTTGCAGGGATCTGGCAATTTGGCTTTGGAAAAGATCAGAGGCTTGCTCTGAAACTCTTTGAGATAAAACAAATACAATTATTTACATCAACAATTTTTAAGTCCAAAACAGGGTTTTGAACTAAAAATGTTTTAAAATGCTTTATGAAAAACTCATTACATAAGAATCTATTGATATCAACCTCATGACCTGCAGGCTCGTATTATGTATATGCAAAGGACTGACAACCCTAGACTCTAGGACTTTTTAATGAAACAAAACTTTTATGACAATGAATGCATGATTATGGACTTCAGTGATTTTTGAGAAAATTTGTTTTTTCACTAACCCTGTAGGTACAAACATGAGGAAACACAGGACAACCAAACCCCCTCGTCAGTCAATGGCATGCCCCTAGCGGAATGCAATGAAGTGGAACAAGTGAGACACCTAAAATGATATGCAAAGGCGAAAAGATCTCTGACGGAGGGCTGTAAGGACTGACTCTAACAGAGACCACAAATATTTTTCGCCTCGGGAGTCTGATGCAGGTGCATAGGCCGAGAACAAAAAATGTCGAAGTCTAGACAATATCCTAGCAATGTGATGGTATGATCACATGGTAATGCTCGGAATTTTTTTTAAATGTTAATAAATTCTAAATATTTAATTTAGGAAGTGATTTTTGATTTTTTAGAAATAAGTTGGAGAAGATATTTTCTATTGTAAATCTAGTTTTTAGTTTCCCTTATTTTGTGGAGACAAGGAAATGATTCACATTTTTATGAATCTTTGTTTTCATAGTGAGTTTCTTTTGGGAAACGTTAATAAAAGAGTGTTTGGAAGTTCCTGGAATGAAGAGAAAAAGGAGAAGAGAGAGAGAAAAGAGAAGAGAAGAACTCGTTGTTTATCTTTGTGACTATAGTTATGAATGAAAAGCATGACCTTACCTTTGAATCTGTGTAAACTGGAAGGCATTTTTGTGTGTATGGGGTTATGAACAACAATTGAGCTATAAGTTATGTGATTTTTAAATGAATTGAAACTGTGTGATTACGCTAAATCAATTTCTGCTTGTTAACCATTATTATTTTTAGTTTCATTCGTGTTAATAATCGTAATTTTGAGAGTGTGTAACTTGTTGAAATTATTTACATTAGGAATTTATACATTGTGGCTTCAATTGGTGTGTGGTTTGTCCATATGTCTTTTGGGATTCCTGTTGTATCAATATTAAAGTATGTAGGAGGAATGTGCGAACTATGTTCTGAAATAGTGAAAGTGTGGTTTCTTTTGTGTGATTTAAGTGTTGTTACAACGAGGGAGAGCACCCTATTTTGGGAACAATGTCAAATCCTTTTTGACTGGTTTTGTCTTTTCTGATTAGCTAATTTCTAATGGCATTGCAAAATTTGATGAAGGGAGGTAGGTGAATTGTATATTTTATTGAGTAGTCATTCAGGGATGTGAAAGTCGATCTCAAAAGAGTGAGTAGATTTATCTTCGTCGAAATTGTTGAGTGAATTTGATAGTGCACTTCAAAATCGTTTTGTAGAGGCTACCAAATAATTTTGTAGTGACTATAGAGTCAATTAGAAATGGATGATAGAAAATCATTTCGTAGCAAGTATGGAAAACGTTTATATTTTAGAGGATTGCATTCCGATTTAAAATCCCCTTTTTGTGTGCTTAGTATTTCCCATTTTAGAGTACTAAATTGCTAATGAAGACCTATTGATGAACTAGTGAATCAACAAACGGTGGAATATCGATTTGCAAGGGATGGTTGGAGAAAGTTGTAGGTGCTCCAACCATATAGAATTCACATAATTGTGTTGTGATTTGTGTTAATATTGCTAGGTGGAAAAGAGAATCCCCCTTTTAAGAATGCAAATAAAGGTAAGGGTAATTTATATTGTTTGGCATTGTATATGTTAAAGGCGGAATACATTATGGTGTCGGAGAGCGGGATGGAGCGCGCGAACTGGTGAGCTAGGGTTGCGAGATTCAGAGCTGGTTCTACATGGAGGGATGCAAGGGAGGGAGCTCCACTCCCTCCTTTAAGCAAATAGTGGCTGTCAGAGGCAAGAAACCAGTTGAGGAGGACAAAGATCCTTCTAAAGATGTAAGCCAGAGAGATAAAGAAGAGGGGTAGAATGGTGCCAAAACCAGGGAAAGCAACAACACTAAAGACAACGAAGAAGAAGACAAAGAGAAAAATATAAAAGGCGAAGCACCAAATGGACCATGCAAGCCCAAAACCTCAATCGCGCCCCGAGTAATGTTGAATGACCCTGCGCTGTGGGCACATAGGGAACACATGCAGACGTATGCAATAATTTGTAAATTCATGGGCTTATGGCCCACTGAAAAAGCTTTACAAACATGGATAAAATATAACTGGAAACCAAAAGGTAGCATACAACTTCACCTGGGATCAAAAGGATTCTTTACTGTAGTTTTTGCAAACATTGAAGACAAGGACAGAGTGTTTGAAGGAGGACCCTACTTTTACGCAGCTGCAGGCCTATATATGCGACCATGGATGATGAATTTTGTCCCAGAATGTGAAACTTTTACCTCGGTCCCGGTCTGGGTAAGACTCTACTCTTTACCTTTGGATTATTGGCAACCAGAATCCTTATCTGCCATAGGAAATAAGCTAGGGCGTTTTGTCAAAGCCTCTGAGGCCACTAGAAAAGGAAAATACACATCCTTTGCAAGGATATGTGTGGAGATGGACCTCTCAGGAGCCCTACTGTATGAGGTAATATTGGAAGTATTAGATGAAGAATGGGTACAAATAGTGGATTATGAACACATCCCTTTCAGATGTTGTAAATGCCATGAGCATGGTCACCTATTCAGAGATTTCCCTCTCAGTAAAATAGGAAACATAAGTAAAACTAACACCATGAAAGATTCAAAAAGCTTTCACAAGGTGGTCCAGAAAGGAAGAGGGAGCAAAAGGGGACCGAAACTACCTCAGACAGACAAGCATCAGGCTAGTCAAAATAGGTTTCAAACCCTAGTAGAGGAAGAATTGACGAGACAAGCAGATCAGGTCCAGGGAGGCAGTCCAGTGGAGGAAGAGAAAGAAGACAATGAGGAGCAAACACAAAACAGAAAAAAACAGAAAGAAGACATGATGAGTGATGCGGAACTGGAAATGGATCAGGAAATGACCCAGAGCGACATGGAGATGGAGGATCATGAACTACAAGAAATTTTGGAGAAAGAGAATCTAGATCTAGAAGGCTTCTTGAAACAAGGAACCAAAGAGGGAGTGGATTCATTACCTCAAGAGGAGTTCCACAGAGTACAACAGCTGTTCATCTGGAAAACTCAGAACAAAGGATCCGAAAAGCTAAAGAAGAATGAAAAACAAGGTAATGAAGGAGTGAAAGCTATGAAAGCCACACCAAGATTAGCACCAAGAATCCCAGGAAAGAAAAGAGGCTGGAAAAAATAGAACGAGTTGTTGATGGAATGTGGGAAGTTAATGATAGAGTCAGGTAAGATGAAAGACCTATCCAGCTACTAGTTTAAAAATCTTTGATAATGAAGTTCATTTCTTGGAATATAAGAGGTCTAGGTAGTAAAAGAAAACAAAGATTATTAAGTAACAGAATGAAACAAGTAGCCCCGGATGTGATCTTCATTTAGGAAACTAAATGTTCCATTCAAAAAATAAAAGAGATTCACAGTAAATGGCTCAATAGATTTGAGTTTTTGGAAGTCAAAGCAGAGAATACAACTGGAGGAATTCTCACGCTTTGGAACCCCCAAAAAATTAACATGATAGATGCAGAAGCATCTAGAGATTATCTTTTAGTGGTCATTCGGCAAGTGGGAGATAAGGAAATGTACTTGGTTACGAATGTGTACGACCCCTAAAGGATGGAGGGTAAACTCTTGTTTCTTGATTCACTGCAGAAGCTTAGGGGACGTCATGCCCTGGATCCTGGGGGGTGATTTCAATATGATAAAAACGCTATCGTAAAAAAAGGAGGAACTAGAATTCTAACCAAAGATTCTTGTGCTTTTCAAACTTTCATAGACAGTATGAAGCTCGTGGATGTCGCTATGAATAATGGTACCTTTACTTGGAACAATAAAAGAGGAGGAGAGTCTCAAGTGGCCTCCAAACTGGACAGATTTATAATTTCAAAAGATCTTATGATCAAGGACAAGGACATATTTGTGAGTCTTCTTCCCTTTGGAGGCTCGAATCACTGGCCGGTTCAACTATAAATTCAGGGTATTGGCAAGCCTAACAACAGACCTTTCAGATTTGAGAATATCTTGCTCTCCCACCCAGACTTCTATAACAACATTACTATCTGGTGGACAGAAGATTTGGATATTCAAGGCACAAGAATGTTCCTTCTTCAAAAAAGACTAAAACACATTAAACTCCGGCTTAAGGAGTGGAATAAGAAGGAATATGGCAACATTTTTGAAGAGAAACAAATTGTGGAAGGAAAAATGCATAAACTCAACCAAACCCTGATTTCAGAGGGTTTTGATAAGGAGCAGAATGAACTGGCAACTAAATATCATCAAGACTGGGAAAACTTATGTAAGCAAGAGGAAATTTTTTGGAGGCAGAAATCCAGAGTGCAATGGCTAAAAGAAGGAGATCGCAACACCAGATTCTTCCACAGATCCACTTTGGTGAACAGAGCTCACAACAGGATTTCCACTATTAAGGACAAGAAAGGTAACATGCTTAGCACACATGAAGAAATTGAAGCTGTGCTAGTTCAGCACTTTCGGGGCATTGCTCAGGAAACATGCACTAACAGAGATCAATCTATCAGGGAGATTTCTAGGCATATACCTAAGCTAGTCTCCAAAGATGACAATTTCAACCTCAACAGACCAGTGTCAGAAGAGGAGGTCAGGGAGGTCCTTAAAGAGATGCAAAATGGTAGGGCACTAGGTCCAGATGGGTTCAATGTAGACTTCTTCAAAGCCTGCTGGAATATAGTAAAAGAGGACATTCTGAACGTGGTGGAAGACTTAAGGAGGGATAAAACTATCCTGAAGGTGCTTAACACCACCTTTATCACCCTGATCCCTAAACAAGATGTGGCCCTAACTCCTGAAAGGTTCAGACCCATTGCCTTGTGCAATGTTGTCTACAAAATTATCTCCAAAGTGGTTGCCAATACACTCAAACCCCTTCTTCCTACCGTGGTGGCAGCGAAACAGTCAGGATATGTGGAAGGTAGACAAATCCTCGACAACATCATTCAAGCTCATGAGGTGGTTCACTCATTGACAAACAATAAGAAAGCTGGTATGATCATGCAACTGGACATAGCCAAAGCCTATGATAAGCTAAACTAGACATACATCAGAAAAGTTCTTGTTGCTTTTGGGTTTGATCATAATTGGATCAGATGGGTTATGGCCCTAGTCACTTCACCCAGCTTTTCAATCCTGGTTAATGGTTCACCCTCGGAGACTTTCACTCCTTCAAGAGGCTTAAGGCAGGGAGATCCACTCTCTCCCTTTCTTTTTATACTCATGATGGAAGGGCTGGGACAAAAAATCAGACATGCCAAGGTAGTGGGTTCGGTCAAAGGTCTCCAACTTTCTGATGAGGGTCGTGCTTTAACACATCAACAATTTGTGGATGATACCATGCTACAAGGGATCCCCACGGTCAAGGAAGCTCTTGCCTATAAGAAAATCCTGAAAGACTTTGCCATGGCTTCAGGTTTGGAGGTAAATCTCTCTAAATCTATTTTTTTTCTTTAATACTCACATAGCTATCCAAAGAAATATAGCCAGAATTTTGGGCTTCCAAAGGGATCTCCTCCCCTCGAAATATTTGGGAGTTCCTCTCACTGCCAAACCCTTACACAAGAGCATATGGGAACCTGTTATTAACAAATTGCAAGACAAGGTCAGGAAATGGACCTATAGATCTCTAAATTTGGCTGGTAGGTTAGTGCTAACCAAAGCTGTCCTTCAATCCATCCCTATCTTTATGCTATCTGTTCTCCCAACTCCTCAAAGTGTCCTACATCAGCTCAGATCCATTCAGAGAGACTTCCTTTGGGGCAAGGGGGAGGATCGTAAGAAATGGGCCTTGGTAGCTTGGGATAAGATCTCCAAACCTAAGAGCTTTAGTGGGCTAGGTTTGGATGACCCTGACTTACTCAGCAAGGCTCTAGGTGCCAAATTATGGTGGCGATTGGCTAAAGAGCCAGAGGGGCAGTGGGCAACCATTTGGAAAGAAAAATATGCCAGCACCTGGCATAACCATGTCAGGTCACAGAAAGGCCTCGCACATTTGGAACAAAGCCTGGGATAATCGAAGTTTGGTCCAAGGAAACAGCTTTTGGGAAATCAGAGAAGGAAATCTCAACCTGTTCTGGGAGGACAGATGGCAACAAGAACCTATTTTATTAAATGAAGACCTAAGGGATCTCAAGGAAAACACTGATAGCAATAGACTTTCTAAGGTGAAAGACTTTTGGGAGCAAACCAATAACAATGATAAATGGAGAATCTGGAGGAATTTTGATTTTAGGGATAACAGCACCCTGAAGGCTAAAGCAAAAACTCTTAAGGAAATGTTAGATCAGAGGAAGATTCTGAAATCTGAGGGCCACGATCAGCTGAGATGGGGCAACAATAATGAGGGGGTTTTTAACCTCAAGGAAGCAAAGCTCATTCTCCTTGACCTTAATTCTCAATTTCCAGACAAAACCTGGCTTAACCTTTGGAGACACTAGGGCTGGATGAAAATTAAACTTTTCATGTGGCTCGTTCAGCACAGGAAAATTCTGACTTGGGACAATATTAGGAAGAGGGGCATTTTGGGATGCCAGCTTTGTGAAGCTCATGAGGAAACTATGGAGCACCTTCTCAACAGTTGTATGTTCTCCTCTAGTCTGTGGGACTCTTTTGCTTTTATTTTCCATCAGACGGATAGAGACAAAAATAACATCTACAACACCCTGACCAACTGGAGGAGAGATTTTTCAGACAATGAAGTTCTCGCCACTGCTTGGGCCCTCTTTCCGAGCTTCATTGTTTGGAATGTTTGGAAAGAGAGGAACAACCGAATCTTCAAAGATGAAAAGAGAACTTCCCATTGCATTTTTGAGCTGATCTTAAAACAGCTCAAGGAAACGGTTAGTATCATAGTGCGAAATCTCCCCAAGAACCCTCCTTCAGCTACTGACCTGAGAATTCTCTATGAACTGGGCCTACAAGGCATCTCTCCTCAGGGTTTGGATAGAAATCTTATCTCCCTGAGGGATGCAAATGATTTCCGGCGCCCTCCTCCAAAGGGCTATCTGAAATATAACATAGATGGAGCTTCAAAAGGTAACTTGGGTACAACTGGTTATGGAGGGGAGCTCGGAGATGAGAATGGTAGTGTCCTCTTCATCTTCCACTGTCATCTGGGACATGCTACTAATAACTTGGTGGAATTGATGGCTATGGAGCAATGTTTGGATTTCCTGAGTCAAGAAAACAAGCAAAATGTGATAGTGGAGGCTGACTCTGAACTTATTATCAATTCAGTCAAGAAAATCAGTGGGGGTACTAAGCCAGAAAAAGTCGCAAAAAATTGGAGACTAATTCAGGGCTTTCAATGGATTCAACACCACCTTCAAAGCCTCCGTACAGTAGGCTTTAAGCATGTCCGCAGGTCGGTGAACAAATTGGCAGATTTTCTAGCCAACCAAGGTGTTATCAACACAGAGAATAGAGTGGCATCAAAATGGCATGAGCTGCCTCAGAGCAGGTTAAAGGCGGCTTTACAGGAACAGGCAGAAAATGATAAGTTGGAGTTTAGTGACAGAGCCTTGGACCAGGAATCAAATTGACTCGACCTTTGCATTTAACACCTGCATGTGTCATCAATATCTGATAAACGGTTCTGTGGCGTGGAGAAAACCTTGTCTGGTCGCTCATATTCCCAGAGTAAGCGAGAGGAAGATCTTTGTTTATCGTGGGGAACGAAATGAGTCCCTCAGGTCTTCGTTCAGTGACAAGCCTCTCATCTTTTCAGGGTTCCAGGTTCAGGCGAGGGAGATCCACATGTGCAGGAAGAGCCCTGTTTTTTCTGGATGCCAGATTGTTAAGAAATCGGGGTCTCGGCATGGAATACCGCCCCCCAGGCGGTTTTTGGTTGATCGCACCGCTTTCAATTGGGAAACGGTTTTGGAGATTTCGTAGTGATGCCATTCCACCTCCAACACATGGCAGGGAGATGTGCACTCGCTAATGTCAAATGCGCGGTTTTGGAGTCGGATCTTATTAAAAAAACCACACCTTCGTTTAATGAAATTATTTTCAATACACTAAAAATTAAAATCGGGATGAAAAACTAACGAAGACATCACTTATGAAACATCCTACTTGTTATTTTCAAAACTATCTATTAAGTCATGGCAAAATTAATGGGAAAAAATACGAAAATCACTATTTTATCTATTATTAAAACATGCTTAAAATATATACATGTATATATTAGATTAAAATTTTAATAAAAATATAAAATTCCAAGCATCATGGTTTTCTTCGAGACTTTGCCTTTCGTTTAGGCTTTAACAAGTAAAATTAGTACGTAGTTAATAATAATTTGAAATGTCAAATACCAACACACATCCTTGTATAGTGATGCCTTTATCTACGAATAAACGTAATCCATAGAACCTTTCTCATTCAATGGTCACACTAGAGTTGGCTATCTAGTAAGGGGGGAAGCCAGTGCTTGCCTGTGGCTGCTACGGCGAGGATAGGGACGATATTTGGCCTTTCTCCTTAGCAATGCTAATGAGATCTGGTTCGACCCCAGACTTCTCTATGCGCATATAATGCAAGTACCACAATGATGGTCAAAACTCTCTCTAATTCACCATTCGAGGTAGTTGATTCATTCCATCTTTCTCTCACATAAAGTTGCGAAGCTTTACTTATGGTTGCTACGGAATGAAGGTAACGGCTAGTAATAAGCGGAGTTCGATGTATTCACTAGGATAAGGGCGGAATCCGTGTTATGTCAAGACTTAACATGGCCGACCCGCGCTCTACAAACCGACAACCCATTGCGTGATTGATTTGCCCTTTATTGGGCGCTCAAACACTCGATTCCTCGGCGAAAATCTGGCCATACTATTCTACGAATAATGAGAAAACACTCGGCTGGAGATTCCAACACAGTCAAAATCTTTTGAATATCTTTCTTGGTATTTCTCAGGGAATACTTCATGTCTTTCTTTGCCTTTTCTCTTTTTCTTTTTTTAAAATTTGGTGTTACTTGTTAATAGTAAAAATGTTTTAACACTTAAGATTCAACCAAACACTAAAATTGAATGGTTTTAGTTACAGCAATGCAATTGTGATATTTTTATAAAATATCAAAATTAAGTTTAGAAATATTTTATAATTAGTTAATTCAAAAACAATTTTGAACAATCTAATATCACAAAATAATTTTATAATCCTACTTTACTTTAACTTTTATCTTCTTATTTAAAATATGTAAGATTGTGATAGCTTTTTGTAAGATTTATAAATTTTTATAATTTTTATATTATTATTTTCATACTTATTAATAATAATAACAATAAATTTGAAATAAATTTGAAATAATTTTGTTGTTGTTAGGATGTGGGATCACCAATAAGTATTTGAATAGGTGATTAATGGTAAATAATGTTTTAATAGTACTCTCATTAAGTGTCAATTTAAAGTCTCATGGTTTAATTTAGAATAACTTTATAATTTAGTTAATTTTTATTAATTGGACATATATCATAATGCATCTATTTTTGTATTTATTGATGGTTATCAATATTTACTATCCATTTAATTTATATGATTGAGCTAATATTAGTCTATAACATTTTTTTTTTAAATGTCATATCTTAATTTTAGTCACAATAAAATTAAATTAACATCTATTTGTTATTTGACTTCATATTATTAAAATTTACTTCTAATTAATTTTGACTACATCATCAAACAAAAATATTCCAATATTTATATAATTTATATTTATTACCGATCATTAAGGAAAATATTTCCTATCCTCCTTTCTTCACTCAAATCTAAGGTGTTTTAGAATAAAGTAAAATATCTTAAATAGTTTACATATAAAGATTTTTATTTTTATTTTTTTAAGATAAAAATATAAAATTTTCAATTAAATATAATTTTTTTAATTAAATTTAATATATATTATCAAAAAAACTTGTTTTTTTCGTTACTACTTAAATGTTTTTTTTTCCACAGAAAAATCGAACCTTCTATTGATATAAGAGGGTTACATAGCATATGCAGTGCATTGTCTTTTCCCTTTTTTCAGAGAAAACCATAAGTGGCTGTTTGTAGGAAATTTCAGAAATTCCACCCTATAGCCCTGTCAAAACCGATCTATAATATAACAAAAAAATTGTGGTGTACCCTACCCTCGGCTTCCATATAGGAAAACAGTCGAAAACGGAGTAGACGGAAGCCAACAACAATAAAAAAAACCAGCGAGTAGACACTATGCTGGCAGTAAAGTTTTAATATCAAGTATGGACAGGTGCTCAGGCCTCCATTATGAGGAAAACAGTGCTGAGTCCCATTGCAGTTTGTACATATACATAAGAGTTTTTTACAGCAAATTATACAAGAAAAAAAAAACTAAGGACTAGAAGGAAAGAAGAGTTGTTGGTTGCTCCCGAATTATGCAAAAACAGCAGGAGCAAGTCCCCTTGCCACCCCATCGACCACTTCTTCTACTGACCATGCGCCCAAAACCTGCTCAGTGCCTTTTTTAGAAAGGTTGTCTACTTCTATGTTTCTTTCCCTGTAAATGTGACAAATTTTTAGCTCAGAAAAACAACTTTTAAGACAAATAATTTTAGCAAGCAAGGGAGTTAAAAGAAAATTCCTGCAAAGATGCATTCCATTGGCCCACTTGATTGAATTCAGAGAGTCCCCAAATATCTGAGCCTCCCGCTCATTGCGCAAAGAGACCTAACAAAGAAGCAAATGTAAAGCTTTGAGCTCAGCAAAATTATTTGTTCCGGTACCAAGTCCAATGGAGGCTTTGAGGATGTTCCCCGAGGGAAGGTGTATGACTAGACCAACACCACAATTCTTGTTTATATCTGAGGCTCCATCGAAATAAGCCCACAGGATAGAGCCCTTTATTTCTTCTGCAGGCCTGATGCTCTGAGAATTGGATGGGACTGGTATGCTTTCATATATGGCCACTCCTTCGGCTGCTAATCTGGTAATGGGGAAGAAGGTGTCTTTGAAATTCCGGTGATTTATGGCTAGCCAAATTCCCCAAACAACCAACAGGGGCAGTGATATGACTTTATCATTGGGAGCCTGCTACCACCAATTATTCCAAGCCTCAGGTATCTCCTCTCCCTCCCAACAGAAGGGGACCTTAGTCAATCTTAACATTTAATTCTAGAGGCTTTTAGAGAAAGGACAGGAAAGGAAGATATGCTGGAGGGTTTCCTCGCTCTCCTTACACAAGGAACACCACCCAGGACCCATTTTCCCCCTTTTTTGGAGAAAATCCCAAGTAGGTACTTTCTTTTGAAGAACACACCAGAAAAACAACCGAGTCTTCGTTGGCCCTTTCAATTTCCACATTGGCTTCGCCCACCAGTTTGGCTCCTTCCACCCCTTTTGAGACATAAGCCAATCATATCTCTTCTTTGAAGAGTAGAATCTAGTTTGAGAGTGCACCCATCTCAACTCGTCCGGCTCATTTGGAATACTAATATGAGAGTTTAGCAAACCTGCGCAAAAGGGCCCCCATTCATCATGGCATCTTTCGTCTAGAGCAAGAGCCTCCCCTGAAAACCACTCCTGCCGCCAGATAGATGAGTTTGCATTATCAGCAATTTGACTAAGAGAGAAGAAACCTCTATTGTTTAGGTGTTCGAGCAGATCTCTTGAGAGGGCAAAGGTGTCCGAGCAGCTCACCCACGGGTCCCTGCCTAGCCTTATCGATCTACCGTCACCCACTATCCATGCCAAACCTTTTTCAATAATCTGTACAGCTGCCACCGAAGCTTTCCATACCACAAAGGAGTTCTTTGATGATTTGATAGGCTGTCTGATCCATTCCAGAGGCGAGACTGGGTCAATATACTTTCTTCTAGTTATAACAGTCCAAAGATTGTCTGAAACAATCAGCCTCCACACTAGTTTAGTAGCTAATGACTGAGAGAAAGGAAACAAATCCTTAATCCCCCATCCACCCCATCTTTTTCGTCCGACCATTTTATCCCAAGCAACCCAAGGAGAGACGTGATCCTTCTTCTCGCCATCCCATAAGAATTTGCTACAAATTTTATTTCTTTTCAGCAGAATGCATTTTGGCACCCAAATGAGACTAGCCCAGTAGACTGGAATAGCCAACACCACAGATTTAATCAAAACTAGCCGGCCTGCCCTTGACAACCATTTAAAACTCCAATGTTTCATTCTGTCCTCAATTTTCGCCAAGAGCCAAATCCAGTCTTGAGCCCTGTAGGAGTTAGGATTAAGCATAAACCCGAGATATTTGAACAGATCCTGAAGGAACTTTGCTTCAAACAATAGTAACTCTTTTACTCTATTTACTTCGAGATTTGAGAGTCCTGCTGTGGTGATGGAATATTTCTGTTCATTTATGACCAGACCTGTGGCTTTTAAAAAAAGGCCTAAAAGCCTTTTAAGACAACAACGGTCCTCCTGACTCCCATCACTAAAAATTAGAATATCATCAACAAAAATAAGGTGGGTCACCGAGAGATTAAGCCCAACTTCTATCCCTTTCAGATCACCCTGTCTCTTCACTGCTTTGATCATTAAACTTAAACCTTCTGCTGCTAGCAGGAACAATAGGGGGGAGAGAGGGCATCTCTAGCGTAGGCCACTTTGCGGGTTGAAGAAGTTCGAAGCAGCACCATTAATCAAAACTGTAATCGAAGTCGAGGTAACACACGCCATGATCCATCTTACAAAGTCATGCCTGAACCCAAGATGAGTTAGGAGAAGCCTTATGTTGTGTGTGGAGCATGATTGTTCAGAGGTCTTTGTTTCAGCCGGATGTATGCCCCAGGAATTTTTGTACACCCCTCCACGCGGGGGGGACTTGTTCCCCCCAGGGGGTCCGGGGGCCAGCGGTCCCCTGGCGGGGCCCCCGAAGCCAAAAATAAATGTAAAATTGCCTTGTAAAAGTATAGTAATTTCTAGTCAATCTGGGCCGTTCATTAGGCGGATGATCTAACGGTAGAACTTATGTTTAGTTTAGGGTTTTCTGCCCTAGAAGGCAACCCCTCTCTTTGTATGAGGGCATTGTATTTGAGGCTGTGTGATAGATGTGTATTCTGTGAGCAAGAAACAGAGAGGTGAGACTGTGAGAGAAAACATAGGATATTACAGCGGATTTGCTGTAGGTTGTGTCTCTTCATTTTGCTGGATAATAGAAAGGAAGGACTGGCTGTTCGGGGTGGACGTAGCCCAAACTGGGTGAACCACGTATATCTGTGTCTCTCTTGTTTTATGCGTTTTCTGTGTTTATATTTCTGAAATATTTTATGTGTTCCATTGCTCCGTAATAAATAATTTTCTAACACCTTAGATACATCCAACTGATTCTATCATAGGCCTTAGAGAGATCAATTTTGATGATGGCCCGTTTTTTCCGGCTTCTTTTAAGGCTATGGAGGGTTTCCTGGGCAACACCAATAGCCTCGTGAATTTGTCTCCCTTCCAGGAAATCGAACTGTTCCACAGAAATGTTTTTGGAGAGGAAAGGTTTCAGCTTGGAGGCAACAATCTTATCAATAACCTTGTATAAGCATGTGCACAGTGAGATGGGACGGAAATCATTAAAAGAGGAAGGGTGGTCCGACTTGGGAATGAGGGTCAGGAAGGTAGCATTGAGAG
Organism: Pinus tabuliformis; assembly: GCA_031772625.1. NCBI lineage: Eukaryota > Viridiplantae > Streptophyta > Pinopsida > Pinales > Pinaceae > Pinus > Pinus tabuliformis. Next base: position 65,234,359 of record CM062812.1, read on the forward strand.
GCTGGTAGATCAAACCTGAGGCCCTAGACTCTTCCACTACCGCAGTCAGGTCTTCGCCCAAAGAATCAAAGAAGTGGAGGAAAAATTCCATAGTCCATCTGTCAGGTCCCGGACTTTTCTCTTTTTGCATCAATATTAGGGTAGCTTCCACTTCATCCTTCGAGACCAGAGCCATCAAGAGATCATTTCCTTCTTCTTCAATGAAGCTTGTGAAAAAATGAGCTACTCTTATAACTTCAGCAATTGATGCTTCTGCTGGGGCTCTAAAAAGGTCTTTGAAAAAAGCTACCCCAAGAGAGGCAAGCTCTTCAAGAGACTGAGCCTTTTCCCCATTTTCTTTTGGCATTTTCCAGATGGTATTTAAATTCTCCCTTCCTTTAGCATATTGCTGGAAAAATTTTGATTTCTCATCCCCTGCTTGGAGCTAGATAGCCCTGCTCTTTAAACGCCAACTTTCCTCCTTTACTTGAAGCATTTTCCTTCTGTCTGCTTCAAGCTCTCGGATTTTGTCACGAGAGTCCACGATGGCATAACCTCCCCCTGTCGGATCTTCCAAGAGCTCAAGTTCAGCGTTTATAACCCTTAAATCCTCATCTTCCTTCAAAGCCTTTTGGGAAGCCCATTTTTTGGTTGCAGCTTTCAAACTTTTCAGGTTATTCATGAACGCCTTACTTCGACTTAAACACTCCTCCTCAATTATCCCATCCTTCCTCCAAGTGGTATGGAACAGAGATACAAAGGAGTCATCAGCCAGCTAAGAGGCATTAAATTTGAAAGGGGACCCAGGTTTTTTGAGAGTTCCTTTTGCCTCCATCAGTATCAGGAAACGATCGGACAGGCCCCCTTCACCCACCCAATGCTGAAAAATGGACAATTTCTCAGATAGAACTTCACCCAAGAGAAAGCGATCAAGTTCCTTTCCCACCCAATCATTACCAACTCTTTTATTTTGCCAAGTGGGTCTGGATTTAAGAAGCGAGAGGTCAATCAGATGGGAAGAGGCAATCTTAGAAAGGAAAAAATCAGTTAGGGGGTCCGCTCTGGCATTTGCTCCCCATGATTTTGGGACCCCTAGAGAGAAGTTTAGGTCTCCTTCGATGATCAAATGAGGATGGCCAAGAAAGGACTTTTGGAAAAAGGAGGACCAAAACAACTCCCTTTCTTGACAGGGCCCATAAACATTGAGAATTAGAAGGGGTAGGTAGAGCTCCTTAGAGTAAAGTTCCAATTCCAGAGTGCGTTCAAGCCCACAAGTAGAAATTTCTCTAAGATTTCCTGCTTTATATCCTGTGACCAAACCACTAGAGCGGCCATTTACATCAAGGGCCTGAAAGATCCAGCCTGGAATCAGTGTAGATAAGGGTGCTATAGTTTCCTCCCCTTTACCAAGGGTTTCTTGAAGCATAAGAATACCTGGGTTATAATGTCTGATCAAATCCCTTAAAGCTAGTTTTTTAGGTTGACTAGCTAACCCACTACAGTTATAGGAAAGAAAGATCATTTTGAAATATCAGGGGGTGGATTTGCTGCTCTAAGCACCCCAGTCAAGGATTTTTGTTTTCCGTCAACAATATCAATTATTGCCTTCTGCTTGGCCTTTGAAATATTGGATTTCCTACCTCTTGCTTTCCTAGGCCCGATTGGCACCAGATCCTGCTCTAGACCACCAGGAGCTGTCTCTTTCCCAGGACGAATTGACAGTGATCTAAGGTTATGGGGGGAACAGTCGTGGAGGGAACAAATTCCATAGATTGACAAGGGACGAGAGATTTTACCATAGATGAAGGAGGGACTCCAGAGGGCAGTGGTACCAAAACAACTACACTGTCAACCAGTGAGGAATTTAGATTTAAAAAGGAAAACTCCATCTGAAGCTGCCTGGAGGGGCCAAGCATCGAAACAGCAGAGACAGGATCTAAATCAGATAAACATAAGGAAAAGGGGAGAGATAGTGGCATACCCGCCTATGAGGCCCCCACTGTCCCAGCTATTGTAGTAACCTGAGAGGCGGACAACACAGGTACTTGCTCAGGAATCTGGTTGGAAGCAATGTGCTGCAAAAGGGCACTAGAGGTCACGACCTCCAAACCATCCTCTAAATCCTCCTCCATTGGTTCCTCTGGGAGATCCATGACTGTGTTAGGAACAAGAAAACCCCCCGCTTTCTGGGCACTTTGAAAGGGTTCCTTCTATGGCGATGACCCAGAGGGCACTCTTTGGCCAAGTGCCCATATTTATGGCATCTGTGACATCGGAATGACAGGTTCTCATAATCCAGCTTTTGCAGGAACTCCATCTCTATATATTTTAAAGTCATGGCATATGCAAGCCCTTCTCGAGGGTTAAGGCTTGCTAAGATCCGAGCCACACTAAGATCATCAAATTGTTCAAAATACCTATCAACCTCCAGGAACTTCCCTAGTGTGTTTCCAATGGAGGTGCATACCGAATCAAACCAGAACTAAAGAGGTAGCCCTCGCAATTTGACCCAAACTGGAGATTCGTTCAGTTTTTCGGTTTGGGCATCAAACAGAGGAGTCCATATGTGAAGGAGAACTGGGCATTTGCCAAAACACCAATTCCTATCAAGAACCCAATTTACATGATCTTTGTGGGAAAAATGCAAAGTGAACCATCCTCTTTCCAGGGATTTAATCTCCACTAGCTTACCTGGTGCATTTACCCACTCTGATTAAACCTAATCCCAGATATAATCAGTCGTGAATTTCCTCCCTCGCACTCTGCCTACAAGCCTTGTCTTAGTGGCTGCCATTGCCTCTTCTACTCGGATATCCACTCCTAGGGTGCAACAAGGCCGTGGCTCCTTCTTTCTAATGGGACCATGCTTTTTTCGCTTCCCACCCTCCTTAGTTTCCTGCACCTCACCCTCCCCTGGTTCCTTGGGAGGTCGGGCATCGGAACCCTCTACCCCAGGAAAACCCTGGCACCTTTCCTCTGAGTCTCTATTTACACTGAAAACACGGATTGTTGGTCCCTCAACCAAAGGGTCCTTTTCAAGTTGAGACTTCTCTGCGCCCGTGGCGCCCCCAGGTTCAACCTCCCCCTGTGTGCTCACCTCTAATCTGACTCCCAACGGCTCCTGATGGATTACATATCCAGATCCATCGCTAGTTGCTCCGACCAGGATGTCGCTCTAATGAAAATCCCGGCTCACCTGAACAAAGAGATCATTTACACCTCTAGAGCTTAATTCCGGATTTTGCTTTGTGTTGGGGCCCTACTTTCACTTCCAGACGCCCATGGGAGGTCTGCTCCTGATACAGGCCTTTTTCCAGTCTTATCTTTTGCAGCTAAGGGCCCTTTCAAGACATGCAGACTGCAACTAGCCACCACATCCTCTAGCCCTCCGAAAAGGGGAAGAAACCCTGTAAGATCAGAGAGGTCTAACCCCGAAGAGAAGGGAAGAGACCTGATAACAACAAGGCGATTCCTATCGAAGCTTTCACCCTTTGAGGTACCACCCCTGGAGGGTAAAACGACGTGATCTGCCTTCTGAGTGTTTGTCGGATCAAGGAGTACAGAACTGAGAGGCAGAGGAACCACACCTTCCTCTTTGGTAGAAAACCCGTGTTTCACAATCGCCTTAGGGAAAAAACGCTCAAGGTTCCGGATAGAAACGCTCAAGGTTCTGGAGAAGTGTACCAAAATTTCTTACTTAAGTTATAGGTGATTTATAATCCGAACAAAAAATGGTTGCTTTTATGCTACACATCTATAATAAATCATGAAGAAAAACCATACAACGCAATAGATCTTGCAAACAAAAACATATAACTATAGAAAATTAAAGTGCAATATCCCATTGAAAGACTTAATCAAATGATACTTTTATTAGTACACCGGGTTAGGAGAAGTTACAACATGGGTCTATAGTTCCCCCTCCATGAGATGGATCATTTTCTTTTCCTTGTGCTTCAACAATGCATTGCTCTCTCTCAATTTATAATGAGCAAAAAATAAAAATGAAGTTTGAACTGCAATGGGAGTTGAAATGGTATGAGATGATAATATTCACGATGAAAATGGTCACCGCCAAGAATAAATAGAAGAACCTCTATTTATAACAAAGTATTGAGCCAAATTAGGAATTAGAAAATAATAAAATATTTTTGACTAAATCAAAATATAACTGTTGAGAATACTTTTATATTTTTTTGAGCGAAAAAATATTCAAAATGGTCAAATATCTTTACTAGAAAGTGATTGAACTAATTAACAAATAAAAATGATTTATTAATCACTTTGTGAGAATTAATGAAAATATGAATTTGAAAATAGTATTAAATAAAGTTTAACAGTTATGTAAACAACCAATATGGAATAAATAAGGAATAATAAATAAATAACTATTTATTTAATTATCCAAAGTTATTAAGTGAAAAGTGATAAGAAATAATTATCAAATAATGACTTATAATTATTTCTAGAGAATATTAAATAAATAATGTTTTATTTAATTATTGTCACGGGGTTTTTGAATTTAAATGAGAAATAATTTAGAAAAAATAATTTACTAAATTATTTTCCATGGTGAAAGTGGGTTTTACAATGGTAAAATTAATGCTACATGGTATATTTCAATAAATCTAATAAAAAATAACTACATTATTATTTTTTGAGTGATAACAATTTCTCAACACCTTGATGTTGTTTAATGATGTCTTGCATAGTACCCACTCTAAAATATCTATATCTATTTTGTAATGCTTCGTACATTGTGATTTTTCCAAATTGACCTTTTATTCTTAAATTATATTTTATTTTTTTTACAATTTTCTTATAAGTAAATAATAATTGATCAAAAGTTCGTTTATTTGGATGATAACTATTCGATAAAAGATGTCATAAGCTATACAATCCACTTTTTCCATATATGAAAACATTGCCTACATCCATATAATTCTTGTGTTATACAATTAACGAAAGAAAACATAGCCATAAATCATTTTGATTTATTTGAACAATTTTTGGGTTGTGCGCCACATATTTGTTTAATTGGAAACTATGTGAGGGTTGAAGGTTGTGTCCATACAAAAGTGTTGGCTAATTAGAAAGGGTGTTTTTTTTTTTTTTTTTTTTTTTTTTTTTTTTATTATTAGTTTATAATATATATATATATATTATATATATATATATATATATATATATATATATATATATATATATATATATATAAGTTTTGAAGAAAATCAATCAAGATAGATATAAAAAAACTCCTCTAATGATTAGGACAATGCTTATGAGAAAATTTAGTTTGAGGTTGACGAGAATGGAAGAATGACATGATGAAATTCAAACAAACTTACACAATAAATAAGAGCAGTTAGAAGAAATATCAATCAAAATTGCAATGCCATATAATAGGATCAAGTAGAACTAAAGAACATGGTAAGAAAAAATATCATTAAATTACAACAAACTTTAGCCACATTAGAAAAAATCTTAATCAACATTACCTCATTATAAAACATAGTGAGTCTAGAACAAAATGTTTTAGATGCTTCCAATTCACTAGGCTCACCTAACATATCCAATCCCAAAAAAATTATACCTCAGAGCCTACCTACTACTCCAAATCCACAGTTAAATATATGTACTCATGACATAGCCAACCAATCTTTGAAAATTTCCCCACAACAAAACTATGAATTGTCAAAATTCAACAAGAATGAAAACCAAGTTGTGGCGTGGTTCAAAAAAGAGAAAGAATGTTTTAAGATATAAATTATTTATAATGATGATGAAAATATTAGATATGCCTGGATGCAACTAGAAGAAGACACATATAGGAAAAAATATTGGTTTTCAATAAATAGGAATAGATTTAATGAAAAATTATTTAAATTGTTTCGACATATCAAGGAAGAGTATTTTTTTCACAAAATGTTGAGGCTACAAAAGAACAGAAATGTGGATGAATTTACATGTGAATCTGAAGCTAGTTGCAAGAGTACCTAGATTTTCAACAAGAAGTTTAGTTTGATCTTACATAGTTGAAACCACACATCAAAAATAAGATAAAGCTACATGATATTATAATAATGGAAGATGTAATAAATAAATATAGATAGAGAAGGACTTTGAAAGTATATCATTGTTGAAAATTGAGAAGTAATTTATTCAATGTGAAAGATGTCCCTAACTATGGCAACAAAAAATGGAAATTTTCTTCCACCATATTTAGAGGAGTAAAACTTAATTTGGAAGCCCAATGAATAAAATAAGGTAAATGCAAACATTAGCGTGAAAAATGGTACTCCAAACATAAATTCCTTAGAGGAAGTAATATCAACAATTTATATAAATGTTAAGCAAAATAGAATTTAGATAATGATGATTTAGTTGAAGAAGAAGTTGAATTTCCTCATCATTTCTAGACAAATTTAGATAATAAGAATGCACTACACATATCACTATAAACCATGATAGGAATAACTTCTCCCTAGACCTTAAAATTAAAAGGGAAAATCAAGAAGAAAATGTAATGGTTCTAACAGATATGAGAAACACTCATAATTTGGTTGACAAAAATATTGAAAAGAGGTTGAATATTTTAATATATCTAATGCTGAAATATGAAATTTATGCTAGTAGATTGGAAAAATTTTAAGGAATAAGGAAATGTTTTAAAGTTAGATTACATATTCAATACTAAAATTCATAATCCTTATATAGGAGGAGTGGGTGAAATCTTGGGCATCCAATCGCTACAAACATTAGGAAGTTACTTCATCAACCATAAAAAACACTTTATAAAGTTTAGATGGAAAGAAGAAAAGTCTAATTTATGTGGGTTCCAACCGCCTCTAAATTGAATTTCATCCTCCTCGTTGGCATCATTGTCATTGATGGAAAAGGAACATCACATGCATCAAAGCATGCTAATTATGTTTGATGGATTGGGTATGTTTGTTGATGCATGCTCTATTGATGAGGTGTTGTGACGCAACTTGTTAGAAGTAAGGTAGAAGAAAAAATATTGCAGAGATTATTATGTAACAAAAATGAGTTGAAGAGGTGCAAGGTAAGGCAACGTCGTGCATTTAAATATGCTTATGTTGATGCTACCTTGTGAAGGAGTTGTGATGTTTTCTATTGAATGATTTGAATATGTTTATGTTGTTATTGAACTATTCATTACTATATTGTTGATCATAGTTATGCTTGATGGAAAAGCATGTTGAGCTGATTTCACAATTAATGTATGCACAAATGAACATCTATTGTTATGCCTTGGAGTTGAACAACTTGCTTTCATATGTTGTTATTGCATGTTGAGCCGTTCACATGTTACTGATGTTAAATATATTGTTCTGGAAAAAGAGAAGCTCCAAGGTATGCTAGATATTCTAGAACTATTAAAAATAAAACAAAGGAGTAGCAAGGTATCATGGCACAATTGGTGTATTTAGAATTGTTTGAACATGTGCATTGAGTTATGCTTATTTTGATGCACTCATTATGGAAATGTAGTTGCATATGTTGAGCTGGTTCTTTATCATAGACTGTTATGTTAGAGAGATTAATGTGATGCAAGGAAAAGGAATGAAGAATGTTGTTAAGATTTTGATTTTATGATGTTATATTTTTTTATGTATTTCTAATGTATGTTTCAAAGGCTATGGCTGCTATACTTGTTGATTTAATCATTACATGTGGTTGAAAAAAATATTTGTTGACACATTTAATTTGTTTTAATATTTAAAATCTCGAAAGGTGTGAAACGAATGAGTGGAATGCAAAGAGAAAATTTGTTTAACTTCATATTCATGTTTGGAATACGAATAGCCATCAAAGATTGTTTATCAAAATGCGTGAGGTTGCAAGGCTATGTGGTTATAGAGTTAGAAAATGTGAGGGTTGATTGAGGTGATGTTTGTTAGTTACCTAGTAGATATATAGAACTAATGTGAAGTGGGTTTAAGGAGGAGAAGAACAAGAGATAAAGTTGGAGATATGTAGATTTATATAACAGGTAACCCACCATGTTGTCTGTTGCATGTATCATGGGATTGTAGTCTCCTTTGAAGTTAAAAATTGATAAAAAGAACAGGTTGTATCCTATTGAGGTAGGAGCCTCTTGTGGGTTGTAGCCTGTAGAAAATTGATGAGAGTTGGAGCTTCCTTGCAAGTTGTGGCTTGAAGAATATTTGAGATAGAAGGCTCATGTAGGTTGGAGCGTACATAAAATCAGATGCAATAAGGGATTCAATTATTTCCTTTGCATCAAAACAATAAAAAAGTTGTGGCTTTCTCCCTATATGGGTTTTCACTTATTTTTGGTTTTCATATGATGATTTTGTGTGTTGATTTTATGTTGTCATCGAAGTTGTCAAGTTGTGGTTCACATGATACATATTGTTCACATATTAAATATGAATTTTATATGGTGTTAAACTTCTCATTTAATAGTTCACATAAATATTAAGAAGAAAAGAAAAAGTTGTGAATGAATCTACTAAAATGATTCAATCCCCACCCCAATTTACTTAAGTTTGCTTCAATTGGTATGAGAGTGGGTTCATTTTGTGAAAACATAACAACTAGAAGGTAGACTTGGTTAATTCATGGACTATGAGTGTGTATTTACACTACGTGCAACAAACTTTCATGAATGGAGAGATAAGGTAAAATTTGAATTGATAGCTTGTTGACCCTATGTATGGATGATAATTTGTGAAGCATACTGCAAAGATCCCCCCTCTACGCAAGGACAACAAAAAAATTCTAAATAAAAATGCACAATATATAAAAACCTTCATAATAAGTAACTTGAGACAATTATAGACCTTAAATCTAAAAAATAAATTCGGGATAGATTGTAGGTCATGCATGAAGAAGATACTAGTAGAAACATTGTAAAAAAGGAAAAGAAAAAGAGGAAAAATAAATGTTATTATCGAAAATAAAGTGTTCAATCGAATGAGACATGTTTTTCTAATGTGAATTTACCTAAATTTTATGAAGAAATGATAGATTAACATCAAGCTAGGCTTAACTCAACATTGGTTGTGTAACGCCAGCTCCCACATTGACCCACTTTCATCGGCCTCCTAGGTTAAACATGAGATGAGGGCTACTTTGACATGAATCAAACTCCTATGTAGAGTTAAGGAAGCGGAAATGAAAAACTAAAAATTTACTAATTACCTTCCTCAGGAGCGATATGTCCCCACGAGCTAAACAACCACTCCACTTGCCCAAATCTTGAGCCAACTTGCTTTTTCATTGACCTAGATTCCCAATCACATGCATAAGACTACATCAATGTGAATGTAAGCCTCCATTAGAATGCATTATCTTGCAATCTCATGGATACACTGCCAATTTCCCAGTTCCATATGATCAATCACGAAATTTGTGCCACCTTTTTTAGGGTTAGACTCTAGATCACTACACAGAACTTGATGAAACTTTCCAAAAAAATAAATGACACAAAGAAAATCCTCTAAAATAAAATTTGGTGAAGGACCTGACCTAACCAAGCATAACCATGACAAACATTTCATCAATCATATTGAGAACATGTAATCTATAGGTCATGAATCCATATTTGGACATAGGGGTTTGATAGTTATCTATGAATCATCAAGAATGTCTAATTCCCTCTTATAATAACTACATTAACATCCACAAGGTCATGCATTCAATAACCATTCATTTTCCCATCAAAACATGATGAGAGCCATAAGTAAAGTGTGACAAAAACCCATGCTTACGACCAACATATAACGAGAGTAATAACAATGATATAACAATCATCAAATCCACATAACAAAAAGTATAAATACTCATGAAAGACAAGAGGAAAAGATATTTTATTAACATATCAAAAATGCAACCAAGTGGGGGACTTCCATGTACCGCCAAACCATAGATTGTGCTGAATCAAATATTTATTTCAACCAATCACCCCCATTCCATATTCCAAGCATGAGTGTGGGATTCACAATAGAACAATGAAGGCTTCCCCAGGCTTTATCGCTTATCCTTCCATTACCACTCAAGGGATTTCTAGGTGTGAAACCCCCAACCATACAACCACAGTTTACCGTAATCCCACCTTTACTATTCAAGGGATTTCTAGGACCAAACAAAGAAACATGCACTACTAGGCTTTACAACAATCACACAAAAACTGATCAAGGGATCACTAGGGCATATACAAGCATGGATGCCTATTTCTCCACCAATACCTTGAGGAATTTTTGCATATCCACCCTTAAGCTTTACATGTATCCCACCATTACGAGTTAAGGTATTCCTAGGCCCTTGGGACTCTTCCTAAGACCGCCTCACCCAATTCCAAAACTATCTCGAAATCCACCTCAACCAAATGAAAGAGCCCCATCACCATGACTATACAGAAATGGAAAGGAAAAGTTGAAACCAATTTCACAACTACGAAATCCCATGCAAATGACATCACGATAACCAAATATGCGCATGCATGTACCACGCATGTCCAAACTAGGAGGAAAATCATACATGAAACTCGGTACTTGCAAAGTAATCTCATTGTAGCCACTTGATGGAACTCTTGCGTACCTGATATTTACTTTAGTTTCCTTTCTTTTTTTGCATTTCCTTCCTTTCTCCAATGATAGAATGCTCCAAGAATGCTCTCAGTTTGCAAGAGTATGAGGGAATAGAGAGAATAGAAAGAGAGCGCCACCATAGAGCTATCAAAAGTTGTGAACTTGTACTCCTAAGCCTTTTTATCAATGAGGCCTCTATTGTCTTCAATTTCCTCTATTTTTCCTTCAATTTCCCTCTTATATAAATTTGTGACATTTCGCCTTCCTTTTGTGCTATTTTCCTTCATTTTCATACATAAAATGTCAATTAATGCATCTTTTCCTTTTCAATGCCTTGGCCATTTCCTTTAGAAATTTCCTTATCCATAATAAACCAAACGAACATCCACTAGGATGTTTTTCCCAACAATTAGCTTTGAATACCTCTCATGACCATGGTATTATTTTTACCTTTATAAAATTTATTACATGAACTTTTAACCTTGGGTTATTACAAGTTCAAATATACTTGAGATTGATAAAAGAGACCATACAAAGTTGTTGGAGATACGTGATGAAATATAATATGAATTCAAGTAGGAAATTATTAGCCCAAGGACACAACATGAAGCAGAAAGGAGAATAAATGAGGTGATGAGAAGTCAATTAAAGGAGAGAGACCTACAATGTGAAATATTAGAAGTTGATATTGGTTCAGTAAGAAATTAACTAGATTAAAAGAATAGATTGTGTAAAAATCTAGAAGACGAGGTTGTTTCCATGAAGAACCTAGAAAATTGAAGTAACTCTAAGGAAACCATTAAAGAGTATTAATAACATCAAAAATACTAATACGAGAAGCCAACACTAGCATGATTAGCAGAGAAAGAAACAAAAACAATAAAGAGTATCGAAAGTCAAAGAATGAGGTGAATAAATGGTCATTTAGAAGAAGTCATTTTCTCCTAGAGATAAAATAAGCAAATATGGAAGGCCTCAAAGGATATTTTTTGCTCCCTTAAAATATGCCTATTTTTTTTCCTTCAGTGAACTTCTACATGTAGCAATAGAATGTAAGAGAAAACAAATCAAAACTAATCAGCCTAAGATGCAATAAACAAGAAGGGTTCCTCAAGCAAACAAACAAAGAAGACTATCAACAAACTAGTACGCAAATCATTGTTATGGTTACTATTATTTGTGCAATGGATTTAGACATAAAGCTATTGAATGGAAAATATATGCAAGGAACAATAAAAATGACTCAATGGGATAAAAACCATTTCTTGGTCATACAAGGTGATATTTATGTATCAACCTTGGCCATTGTAACAACCTTGGCCATAAAACCCAAGACTAGAAACTACCATATACCCTAAAGATCTATAGACAAAAGATGGAAGCAGCTCCAAGAAAACCAAATAATGAAGTAGATACATAAAGTAGAAGGTAGCTCACTAAAGCATGGAAGTGAACGAAAAAGGAGCAACTAGTGACCTAAATGAACTAAAGGCAACTTGAGCTCAAAGGGAGCTTCTCAACAAAACAAAATATGAATTCAGTGAATGTTGCAAGAGCAACATCTCACGTGGAGATAAATCCCATTAACCATCATTGGAGAAATGGAAATCAAGCATATGTTTTTAGAAAATTTTAAATAAAATATGAGTAGAGCGAAAGCAATCAAATGAAATTTAAGTCATTGATAAGACACCTGAAGTGAAGATGGAAAACATAGTCATCTTGAAAGTGAAATGCAACCTCTACTAGTAATTTTAGTTTCTGTGGAGAGAAAGAGTTTGAAGATATTCTATGTTGTCACATCTAAAGAGCAAACATTAGAAATATTTAAGCCATACAAAGTGGATTGTTTGACACCCATAGATCAAACACATTCAAAATCAACAAAAGATAAAAAACTAGTTAACAAGGAAACAACAACAAAAAGAAAAGTAGAGTGAAACTACAGAAGATCCAAGCTTGGCCAAAGAACATAAAATAAAACAGATAATATAACATTTTTCCAGAGAATTAGATGATTACAATTTCTTTTTGTATTCTTCTCATGCTCGTTGGTTTTCTCTGATCATATCAGGGCATCATTCATGGTTAAAATACTCAGTTTTGTGATACTTTAAATAATTATTGTCTTGATTGTATTAACCCTCCATGTGGAAGCAAGTAGAAGACTGAATTACATGATGCTCTCCTTATATCCAATCTAAGGATCAAACTAGAATCTTGCACTGCAACAACAATGGTTGTTGTCACGATTCACAGATTTTCAAAGATGACATCAGTTAGTTCTTGCAACAAATCTATAGATTCTTCACACATTGTTCATTTGTTATTTTAGCATGCATGGAATCTATTAAGATTTCTATTCACCATTATTCCAAACTACGAATCTAGAATTTTGAGACACTCTTGTTGATTCTTGTGAAATATCTTGGTTAAATTCAACCTCAAGTTGATGAAGGACTCAATGGTTAGGACAAGATGGTGTGATACATGATTGTAATAAAAAGACACATGATTGAGTGATCTAGGAAATTCAAACAACACATGCAGGCTCAATTTCTTTGTCTTGGATGAAATAATACACCAAAGTGATTCAACATCAAGATATGAATCACTTAAGTTGAGGACCAAAAATTTCATAAAATCCCTAAAGAAGATGGTGGTGATCCTGACGAGGAACTCGTAGCTGTGACCATTTAATTCTTTTTCTTTCGAGTTAAAGTTAGTGGCAGGGTTTTGGTATATGGCTTTAATGTGGTTTATGGCATTCTATCTACCCTCTGTACTAGCCTCAGGCTTGCAACCATGGGTTATCACTTTCGTCGAGGGTATTTGGAATTCATTTCTTCTTTGCTATGGTTTGGCTCTGTGGGTGCTTAGTGCTTTCGCCTGGTTCTTACGATGGTTGGTAAGTATCGTGCATTGTTTGTCCCGTATGTTGGTTTGTTGTGCTTCGCTTGTTCCATGCGGTTGGTTGGTGTCGTGCCTCTGCTCACTCTCTGTGGTGATTCAATTCTCTGGTTTTTGGAGGGTTTCAGGTCATTCTCCACCTGTAAGTCTATTTGTCTCTGTCATTTGGATCAAACTTTGTTTCTAGTTTGTTTTGTAGTGATTTTTATGTTTAATGTTGGGTCTGGTGATGGTTCGACTCTGCAAAGACCGGTCCCTGCCTAGCAGCTGCACAAAACAGTTCAACGAACTCGATCTCAGGTAATCCTCTCATTCCAATTACAATTTCACCTTTCGCTTTTGAGGTTCTAACGTTCTGGCTCCTTGGTGAGTAGGCAGAACACGTTCATGGCACTTCTGCTGGGACAAACCCTATGTTTCGGGTCTCGACTGGCGTCCTCCATCGTGGAATCTGTCCTCCTCCAGGTAAAACCCTTGCTTCTCTTTCTAGTTGTTGTTCACTATGTTTTGGTATCACGGCCCTATCTAACCGCTGCCCTATTCTATGGTGGGTGCAATTCCCTCCTAGGGAATGCTACTCCACGACTTCATCCTTGGGACTATTCGCGGGCTTAGGGAAAACCCAGGTAGTGTCTTTCCGTGGCTATAACTGTTTCTTGCTTGCTTTGTTTCTTTCTCTGTCTGTAATTGCTCTGTTGCTTGTTCTGTCTGTAATTAGTTACAACCCTTGGGGTTTCGATTCCTCCATGTATGGATGTGGTTCTAGAGGTGTTCGTGCCCTCGTTGTTTGATTGGTGTTTAGTTTGTGAACTGTAATGTTTTTGGTTGTATGGGTTTCAGAACCCTCCATGATTCCAGGGTTATAGATTTTGTACAATGAACTGTTAAATGGGAAATGAAAATGAAATGTACAGGAAATGCTTGAAGTGCTGAATATAATGGTACCTATTTTTTTGTTGAGGAAAAAGGAAAAAAATATATGTTGGTGTACCTCTGTTTGGTTCTCGTTTTAAGATGCTTCCTATTATAAGATTCTTGCCGATGTTGTTCGGATTCTTTAATAAATTGTGTCACTGTCTTGCTTTCATTTCAATGTCTGAAATATCTATGCACAAGGAAAAATAATAAAACTACTCTACTTCCTTAATGACATATTTTAGAATTGTTTGTTTCTATAGAGATTCAAAATAGTTGTAAGTTACAATTTCTGAGCTCTGTCTCCTCTCTGGATGGCAGCCCCTCAATGAGCTCTGGTTTTTCTTTTCAATGCATTATTAGTAGTTTCTTTACAGTTGAGGAACTATTCCTTAGTTACTTTTCAGTTATGTAGTAGCTTCTTTAAACAAGTTCCTAACTAATCGTATCTTGATCTGCTTGCATAATTTTAAAAACAAACTAGCTAAGTCGGCCTTAATTTTAAATGAAACAAAATAAAACAGAAACTCAAAATGTTTTCCTCTCTGTCCAGCAAAATAAAATAAAATAAAAACATTTCCCAGTTGTCGTCTTTTCACTCGGATGCTCCTGCATTAGGCTCTTGGGGTCAATTAAACTCATGGCTCCTGTCCATGAGCTCTTCAACAGAGTACTCGATGCTTTGAATATGTCCAGCATCTAACCAAGAACTATCTTGAATAGGATGACCCTTCCACTTGGCTAGGTACCGCAAGTATTCTTTCCTTCGTGTCTGTCTGGCCACCTGGATGTCTAGGATCTATTCAATCTCCAGGCATTTGTTTAATCCATGAATCATTCTCATTCTGGGTGTTCCGTGTTCATCTTTCTGAAATGTCTTCTTCATCTGCCGCAATGTAGGGGTACATATCTACTACATTGAAAATGGGTGAAATTCCAATACCTAGGGGTAACTGCAATTCATAAGCATTCGCAGAAAATTTCCGAAGAATCCTGCAAGGCCCAAATTTTTTCCATTTGAACTTGTTGTATTCACCTTTAGGAAACCTTTCCTTGTGTAGGTGTGCTAATACCGGGTCTCCTACGTTGAATTGTAGCTCCCACCTTTTCAAATCTGCTTTCTGCTTGTATCTTTGGCTGCTTTCTTGTAATTTTAATTTCACTTGTTCATGAAGATCGTTGATTGCCTTTGCGAAATCCTCACCATCAGAACTCCTATGCTCCAACTGACCCAAATCCTGTAACTCATGTACTCCACATGGGTGCATTCCGTATAGGATCTAGAAAGGACTACTGCCCGTACTTCAGTTGGGCGAATCGTTATAAGAAAATTCCGCTTGTGCAAGCACACGATCCGACTGTCGAGAAATTTTTCCAACCGAACTCCTCAATAAATTTCCCAGACTTTGGTTTGACCATCGGTCTACGGATGATAAGCTGAGATGAAGTTTAGTTTGGTGTCTAATTTTTTCCATAAGGTCGGCCAAAAATTTCATGTAAATTTAACATGTCGGTTCGAAACAATAGACTTTAGAAAGCCATGTAATTTAACTATCTCTGTGAATAGAAAATGTGCTACATGTGTGGCATTACTGGTTTTCCTGCATGGAATGAAATGTGCCATTTTGGTGAAACGATCCACCACCACCATGATGGAATTGAATTCTGTTTGTGTCTTCGGCAAACCTAAGACAAAGTCTAAACTGAATAAGTCCCATGGTCTGTTCGGAATAGGTAAGGGTGTATACAACCCTGTGTTCTGGTTGTGTCCCTTTACAAGCTGACACACTTTGCATCTAGTCACAAACCTCTGTACATCTCTACGCATCTTCCGCCAATAGTAAAAGTGGCTCAACTAATCCAAGGTCTTGTTTATGCCAAAATGCCCAGCTAAACCTCCATTATGCTTTTCCTAGATTAAGTTCTCTCGCATAGGATATTCTGGAATACGCAACTGCCCTCCTTTGAACAGCAACCCTTCCTGCATATTATAGTCCAACCATGAACTGTTATATCTCAACAATGGATTTTGGCAAGCATCATAAGCTTCCTTAAAATCTGAATTTACCTCATACAAGTCCTTAAGATGTTTGAATCCTAATACTTGTATCGTACTTTAATGTAGGATCAAATTCCTCTTGCTTAATGCATCTGCCACTTTGTTGGCTTGACCACTGATGTGTTTCAACGCAAACGTAAAATTTTGCAGGTACTCCACCCACTTCGCATGTTTATGGTTCAGCGTATGCTGCTGCATAATATACTTTAACACAGAATTTTCTGAAAATAAGACAAATTCATTGGCCAACAGATAATGTCTCCAATGCTTTAGTGCTTGAACCACTGCATAAAATTCCTTATCATAAGACGTGTACTTCTGCCTACTTTCATTTAGTTTCTCACTAAAATAGGCTACATGCTTATCCTCTTGGCTGAGTACTACACCAATGGCTATTCCACTGGGATCACAATGAACTTGAAAAAGTTTGTTGAAGTCTGGTAATCTCAAAATTGGTTTTTCAATAATTTTTCTTTTGAGTAGCTGAAAACTCTTCTCTGTCATTTCTTTCCAATGGAAATGGTGATTTTCCTTCTTAATGGTGTCCACCATGGGTGCATAAATCCCACTGAAAATTTTAATAATTTTCCAATAAAACTCACCAATCCATGAAAACTCTGTACCTAAAACAAACTTTTGGGAGATAGCCAGCTAACTATAGCTACAACCTTTTCTGGATCCATTTTTAGTTCATTCTCGGAAATCACAAATCCCAAATAATAACTCTTTCTTGAAAAACCAACATTTCTTCAAATTTATCAATAATTTATTTTGCTGCAATTTTTCCAATACATACCTCACGTGTCGAAAATGCTCTTCCTTCGTCTTGCTAGATATAAGTATATCATCTAGATATACAATCACAAATTTACCAATGAATTCCTTCAGCATCTTGTTCATCAACTACATGAACGTGCTAGGGGAATTTCTTAATCCAAATGGCATAACCAACCATTCGTACAAGCCTTCATTAGTCTTGAAAGTTGTCTTCCACTTGTCACTTTCTCGAATTTTGATTTGGTGGTAGTTGCTTTTCAAGTCTATCTTTGAAAAGTATGCTGCTCCACTCAAACAATCCATCATATCATCCATCCGAGGTAAAGGAAACCTGTAGTTGATAGTGATCTTGTTAATGGCCTAGGAATCATTGAACATTCGCCACTCACCTCCTTTCTTGGGAGCTAAAACAGTTGGAACTGCACAGGGCTTAAACTCTCCCAAATAAGTCCTTTATCCGACAAATCCTGCACCTATTTCCAGATTTCTTCATTATCCTTTGGACTCATCTCATAAGCAACCTTGTTTGGCAAACTAGCTCCTGGAATAAAATTAATATGGTGACTAATGCTCTGCTTCGGTGGTAATTTGTCGGGCAGATCATCTACCACAATATCACTAAATTCCTACAGCATGTCCTGTATTTCTTTAGGTAAGTTAGTGACTTCAGTATGGATCAATACTGGTTTTTTCCTTCGCACAATTGCATATTTCACCTCACCATCCTCCATCTCTCGCAGAAACTCTTTTCTGCTTAATAGTAATGCTTTTGTCCCACTGGTTTCTACAACATGGGCACTAGTGTATGCTTTATCC
The DNA here is from genome assembly GCA_031772625.1 of Pinus tabuliformis. Lineage (NCBI taxonomy): Eukaryota > Viridiplantae > Streptophyta > Pinopsida > Pinales > Pinaceae > Pinus > Pinus tabuliformis. The sequence goes on from CM062812.1 coordinate 65,252,395, forward strand.
CACCTTTAACAAACTTGTAACAGTTTGTTTCCCCATCATGGATGACCTTCCTATCATATTGCCATGGTCTACCCAGTAGAATATGGCACACTTCCATAGGCATGATATCGCAAGTCACCTTGTCCTTGTACTTGCCAATATGAAACTCTACTTCACACTGCGCATCAACCAGCAGTTGGTGACCTTTCTACAACCAAGACACCCTATATGGAGTTGGGTGCTTCAATTTTTTCAAGCCCAATTTCCCCACCATTTCAGTAGCTACCAGATTAATAGTACTTCCACTGCCTATGATTAATTTGCAGCATTTCCCATGCGACTTGCACATATTCCAGAAAAATGCTTTCCTCTGTGTCTAATCAGTTACTTCCTTAGCCGGTTTCAATAATACCTTGTTTAACACCAAGGCTTCCCCTATTTCTGGCATATTTTCCACCTCGTGTGGTGGTGCCTCTGCTTCATCAGGCTCAATGACATATGCTCCCCTCTACCGAGTTTGTTCATTTTTAAGACATTCAAAGGACCTATATCCCCACTTGTGACACTTGTAACACTGATAGGCATTTCCTCTACCTCTGCCCTTACCTCTTCCTCGCTGGTATGACCTTCCTCCTCTGGTGTTACCTTCCCTTTCATTTTGTCCTGAAGTCTTCAAAGTACTGCCCTCTTCATTACTGTTGGCAGTGCTACCTCTGCCAGAGGTCTATCCCCGACCTCTGCCAGAACCATGTCCTCTTCTTGAATTTTCTTCCTGGTAATGTTTGCATCTGGCTTCAAAGCACTTTGATAATCTTCCTCTACGGTTTTAGGGGAAAGAATACTAATTTCTTCTAGGATATACATCTATAGACCATTTACAAACCTCACTATTTTCTCAGGGGTATCTTCAGCATAACCAACCCTCAAGTTAACTTTATAAAATTCTTCGGTATATTCCTTTATGGTCATCATTCTTTGCCTCAGGTTTTGTACGTGTTTATAAAGGGAAATTTGATAATATTTGGGCATAAACTTGCTCTTCATTCTAGCAACCATCCTTCCCATTTTTTAATCAATTGTTTGTTCAATCTCCTCCTTTTTGCCTCTACATTGCCCCATCATAGTGCTGCATGTCCCTTCAACTTGGTGACATCAAGCCTGATACTCTTGTCTTCGTTGATTTCTTCATATTCAAAATATTTATCTAGTTCACTTATCCAGTCTAACAATGCCTCTGTGGAAAAACTGCCATCATAATTAGAGAGCTCCTATCTTCACTTATTTCTAGCCAACAAAACTGACCTCAATAGTTTAATCTCTAGTTCTTCGTCATCTGACCCATCTGTTGTGGCTATGTTTTCCTCCTCACTGCCATCCCTACCTTTCAGATCTCTACTCCTTCTTGCTTCCACTATTGCCAAACATGTAGTTAAATTCCTAATTTCCTCTCTTAACCCTTCATCTGCTACTCTTTTGATGGCTCTTCCTCGACCCCTTCTTCCTACCTCCATCTTTGCTGAGAGAAATGAACAATGTGCTTTGATACCAAAAATTAGTGGCAATCCTGAGGAGGGACACATAGTGGTGACCATTTAATTCTTTCGCTTTCGAATTGAAGTTAGTGGCAGGGTTTTGGTATATGGCTTTAATGTGGTTTATGGTATTCTGCCTACCCTCTGTACTAGCCTCGGGCTTGCAACCATGGGTTATCACTTTCGCCGAGGGTATTTGGAATTCATTTCTTCTTTGTTATGGTTTGGCTCTATGGGTGCTTGGTGCTTTCGCTTGGTTCTTATGATGGTTGGTAAGTATCGTGCCTTTCTTGTCCCGTATGGTGGTTTGTTGTGCTTCGCTTGTTCCCTGTGGTTTGTTGGTGCTGTGCCTCTGCTCGCTCTCTATGGTGATTCACTTCTCTAGTTTTTGGAGGGTTTCAGGTCATTTTCCACCCGCAAGTCTATTTGTCTCTGTCATTTGGCTCAAGCTTCGTTTCTGCTCTGTTTTGTGGTGATTTGTATGTTTGATGTTGGGTCTGGTGATGGTTCAGCTCTGCAAACACAGGTTCCTGCCTAGTTGCTGCACAGGACAGCTCGACGAACTCGCTCTCAGGTAATCCTCTTATTCCAATTGCAATTTCACCTTTCATTTTTGAGGTTCTAACATTCTAGCTCCTTGGTGAGCAGACATAACATGTTCATGGCACTTCTGTTGGGAGAAACCCTTTGTTGCGGGTCTCAGCTCTCATCCTCCATCGTGGAATCGGTCCTCCTCCACGTAAAACCCTCGCTCCTCTTTCTGGTTTGCTGATCACTGTGTTTTGGTATCACGGCCCTATCTAACCGCTGCCCTATTCTATGGTGGGTGCAGGTCCTTCCAGGGGAACGTTGCTCCACGGCTTCATCCTTGGGACTGTTCATGGGCTTAGGGAAAACCCGGGTAGGGTCTTTCCGTGGCTGTAGTTGTTTCTTGCTTGCTTTGTTGCTTGCTCTATCTGTAATTTCTCTGTTGCTTGTTATTTCTGTAATCAGTTACAACCCTTGGGGTTTCGATTCCTTCATGTATGGATGTGGTTCGAGAGGTGTTTGTGCCTTCTCTATTTGATTGGTGCTTAGTTTGTGAACTGTAATGTTTTTTTTTTGTATGGGTTTCAGAACCCTCCACGATTCCAGGGTTATAGATTTTTTACAGTGAACTGTTAAATGGGAAATGAAAATGAAATGTACATGAAATGCTTGAAGTCGTGAATATAATGGTACCTAGTTTTTTATTTGGGAAAAAGAAAAACAATATATGTTGGTGTACCTCTGTTTGGTTCTCGGTTTGAGATGCTTCCTGTTACAAGATTCTTGCCGATGTTGTTTGGATTCTTTAATAAATTGTGTCACTGTCTTGCTTTCATTTCGATGCCTTAAACATCTATGCACAAGGAACAATAATAAAACTACTCTACTTCCTTAATGATAGATTTTAGAATTCTTGGCTTCTATAGAGATTCAAAATAGTTGTAAGTTACAATTTCTAAGCTCTCTCTCCTCTCTGGATGATAGCCCGTCAATAAGCTCTGGTTTTTCCTTTTCAATGCATTATTAGCAGTTTCTTTACAGTGTCTAACAACTTTTTTAAACAAGTCCCTAACTAATCCTATCTTGATTTGCTTGCCTAATTTTAAAAGCTATTCAACCTTAATTTTAAATGAAACAAAATAAAACAGAAACTCAAAATGTTTTCCTCTCTGTCCAGCAAAATAAAATAAAATAAAAACATTTCCTAACGTTGGCCTTTTCACTCGGACATCAGAAGATGAGGTATCATATGTGAATGATTAAAATCATAAGGTGAGGACATGGAGTGATGGATGCATCAAAAGCCAAAGTGATATGTGACATGTGCAGACCTAATACCATGAAGCAGCATCATTGTATTATCCAAATTTTGAAGTGAAGAAAAAATGTAAAGATGGAGTGACACAGTGGACTAACGTGAGGTTGATAGAGAGATACCAATTGGCATAATCAAAGGAATGTTACATGTCTTGATGTGTGTATACAATTGGAGTGTTATAAGCCAGAATTGCGGAGCTAGTGTACCGGATCTAAGGGTTATACGTTATGTTAGAACAATAAGGACGTTGCAGTAAGGCACCACTTAAGTATCATAGGAGTGAGTATACGATTGAATAGATATAAGAGTACAAAAGCTATGGAATCAAACAACTATGCCAGAAGATAACAGAGCATTTCATATCAAAACAAGTTGTACGGATTCCATGCATTGAAGAAAATATTCCAAACATTAAGAATGTCAAAGTTGTGTTCTAGGTGTTGAGATTTTCTGTTTTAATAAAATAGGCAAAAATCTCAGTAGGTGACAACAATCTGATTTGGTTGCTATATTAGCTCTATTTTGTTGGGAGTGAGTTAATGCATCCTATATTTTCTATAGGAGGATTTATGAGGCAGTTAGATCCTCTTAGCTATAAAACAGGTGTCCAGACGGATTGGGTGGAGTGCATGAGAGTTTGTGAGGAACTGAATTGTCATGTAATCTCCTGTTTGATAATAAAATTTTGCCGATGCCTATATTTGGTGGATGTAGCCCAGAATGGTTGGGTGAACCACGTTAAAACCTGTGTCTCTTTTATGATGTGTTTATCTGTTGTGCTTGTATTTTTTGTTTAGCTGCCCACTGACTGCTCCAACAATTGGTATCAGAGCATGTTGGAGGCGTGGCGCAGCGGAGGAGGTCCTGCGTGTAACGTGGCTGTCTCCATGCGTTTGCATGGCTGTTGAAGCTGAACTGCACTCCCAAATAAATAAAACCGTTGGCTGAACCAACACGTGAGCCAACCCATGACCAAATGATTGCGGTGTTTAGAGTGGTCGGTGATACTCTATTCGTTTCTGAGCTTTTAATAAGTTGCACGAAAAATGTGACAAAAACTGGAAGATATCGAGTAGTGCGACGTTGTTGTTCTTTGACCAAACTATGCCATTCATACGACATAACGATCTATTTAAAAAGCAGTAAGTAGCACGCAGAGAGACTGGCTTCCAGTTGTCGCCAACGATTGATCCACGTCCATTTTATACCAAATCAGATCGGTATCAATATTACTGTTGCAGAGAAATCTGGTAGGTCTTTCTCCTTACCCCCGCATCCCAAGTTTACGGTGCTTAGAGTGCTCCGAACGAATTACAGCACGACAATAGGCAAGGAGGGCTAGTTCGATCACTGTTTTTATTTTGATAGTGAATGGATCGCTGTAGGTGGGTTCATAAAAAAACGTTGAAACAATACGTGGAACTCCACGTGATATATGATTGGCTGCCGCTGCGTATTGGGTGCTGGTTCGTGATATATGTTTGGCTACCGGTTGCATATTGTGTGCTGCGGATTGGCGTGGAATTCGTTAACACAGTCGCGCCAAAATATTGAAATGGCGCAGATCCGAGTCAATTAAGCGCGCCAATGCGCCAATTTTTGGATCGGCGCGTATTTTAGAGGTATACACGTGCCAAAGTGTCAAAAATTAGAGCGATTTTTTGCTGGCGCAGTTCTTGTGTTCGTGAGCAAGCGCCAAGTCTCTTTCTGGTGCGTGTGTATTTGCTTCTGGCGCGGGATTTTTTGACAGCAAAGGGGTTTGTTTGTTTTTATTATAGAATAAAAGCATTATACAATAAAGCATTGGCATTTGTTATAGATTCACTTTTTTTTTTTTTTAAGTTGGAATTGGATATTCTTTGATTTTTTAAACGAGATGGCGAAAACTCAGAGTGCCCGATTTGAAATCGAGAAATTTAATGGAAAAAATAATTTCGAGATATGGAAGGTAAAGATGCATGATCTGCTGGTACAACAAGGCGTGGTGAAGGCGTTGTTGGGCAGATCCAAACTGCCTTACCCCGTGACAGATGATGAGTGGAATGAATTGGATGGAAGAGCCTTGAGCGGAATTCGATTGCGTTTGGCTGATGATGTTTTATTTAACATCGTGTCAGAGAAGTCTGTGGCTAGTTTGTGGACGAAGTTGGAGAAGCTGTATATGACAAAATATTTGACAAATCGGATTCTCCTGAAGTAGCAGCTATACAGATTGCGAATGAAGGAAGGTACTTCCATTACTAATCATTTGAATGTTTTTAATACTTTAATGGTGCAATTAGAAAGCATAGAAGTAAAATTTGAAGCCGAGGATAAAGCCATAACTTTATTGTGCTCGTTGCCTGAGTCGTGGGATCATTTTGTTACGTCTATAAGTCTTAGTTCATCCGAAACCATTGAATTTGATGATGTCGTCGGAGCTTTGTTGTCCGAGGAGACCAGAAAGCGGTCGAATGCTGACACCTCTACATTAGAGGCAATTATGGCTAGAGGTCATTCTAGAGAAAGACACTCTGGTTAGTGCAGCGATTCGCGTTCAAAGTCCAAAGGAAAGAAGAGTAAAGTAAAGTGTTGGTTCTGTGGAAAATCAGGGCATTTGAAGAAGGATTGCTGGAAGCGACAACAAACTTCTAAAGAAGCTTCATCGACAGAAAAGAAGGAAGCGAACACGACTGATACAGGTTCAACATCTGGTTCAGGTATGAGCGACGAAGTCTTATCAGTTAATTTTTCAAATCATGATCAACATTGGTTGTTAGATTCCGATGCATCAAACCACATGTGTATTCATAGAGACTGGTTTAAGACATATAGATCAGTGAATGATGGAGTCGTGTACATGGGTAATGATGTCACATCTAATATTGTGGGAATAGGGAGTATACAGCTGCAAATGTTTGATGGGACAACCAAAATGTTAATTGATGTAAGACATGTACCAAATTTAAGACAAAATCTAATTTCACTAGGGGCACTTGATACAAATGGATATAAAACTGTCATTCAAGGTGGAGTAATGAAAATTTACAAAGGTATTTTACTAGTAATGAAAGCTAAGAAAGTAGGAAATCTGTTTCAGTTAGAAGGAAGAACAGGGTCAGTTCATGTGTCTACGGTGTCTGAACATGACAATAGTTCCATTCGCCTATGGCATCAGAGGTTGGGCCATATGAGCGAAAGAGGGTTAAAGATTTTGGTTGATCGCAAGTTACTTCCTAATCTAAGGTCTGGAAAGTTAGATTTCTATAAACATTGTCTATTTGGCAAACAAAGTAAACAAAAGTTTAAAACAGGCAAATATACTAGTAAAGGAATACTTGATTATATCCATTCAGATGTTTGGGGTCCAGCACCTACAACCTCGTATGGTGGCTCGTCGTATTTTGTCTCGTTTATTGATGACTTTTCTAGGAAAGTGTGGGTCTACATGTTGAAAAGGAAGTCTGATGTTTTTACAGTTTTCAAGCAGTTTAGAGCACTGGTAGAAAAAATCACTGGTAGAACTATAAAATGTTTAAGAACTGACAATGGTGGTGAGTTTACGTCCAAGGATCTTGACAACTATTGCAAGGATGCAGGGATCGAGAGACATAAGACTACTGTTTATACTCCTCAGCAAAATGGAGTTGCTGAACACATGAACAGGACTCTTTTGGAGAGAGCAAGGAGTATGCTGAGTAACGCTAGTTTGCAGAAGGAGTTGTGGACAGTAGCGGTGGCTACAACTTGTTATGTGATAAATCGATCGCCATCGACAGCGATAGGTTGCAATATTCCTCAAGAGGTATGGAAAGGACACCCTTGTGATTATTCTAAACTCAGAGTGTTTGGTTGTGATGCATATGCTCTAGTGCCTAAACATCAACGAACTAAATTAGATCCAAAATCAAAAAGGTATATCTTTGTTGGGTATGGTGATGGAAACAAAGGGATTTAGATTGTGGGATCCTACTACTCGCAAAATCATCATCAACAGAGATGTAAAGTTTGATGAATCCTCTCTTGTACAGTTAGATGTAGATAATAAATTGAAACAGGATGATGCATCTGATTTCTAGCACATTCAATTTGACAACACTTCTAATGATAGTCATGATGACCATAGTTCAGATTCTAGTCATGAACAGGTTTCAGAATCAGATTATGAACAGGGTTCAGATGGAGGTCATGAACAGGTCTCAGATGGCGATCATGAAGAAGTTCCTACAGATGGTAGACAGCCAATTGCGGAAGCACCAGAAACATCCTTAAGGAGGTCTACAAGGATCAAACATCCTCCGAGAAGGTATGATGATTATGTTACTTCAGTTGCTTTGACTGCTAATGATGATGAACCTTTGTGTTATCAGGAAGTTGTAGAAGGTTCAAAGAGTGACAAATGGAAAGCAGCCATGAAGGAAGAAATGATGGCCTTAGGTAAGAATGGCACATGGGATCTGGTTGAACTTCCCAAAGGCAGGAAAAATGTGGGATGTAAATGGGTTTTCAAAGTGAAATGGGGTGTGAATGATTCAGAGGACAGATACAAAGCAAGGCTGGTTGCAAAAGGGTTTTCTGAGAAAGCAGGCATAGATTTTCATGAGATTTTTTCACCAGTTGTTAAAATAGTTTCAATCATAATTGGGTTAGCATTAGTTGCTTTGCTTGATTTAGAATTACAGCAACTAGATGTTAAGACTGCATTTTTACATAGAGATTTAGATGATGAAATTTATATGGAACAACCAGAAGGGTTTGTTCAGCATCGCAATAAGAAATTTGTCTGCAGGCTCAAGAAGTCATTGTATGGTTTGAAGCAGTCGCCTCGACAGTGGTACAAGACATTTGATTCTTTCATGTTGAGTCAAAAATATATAAGAAGTGAATATGATCATTGTGTTTACTTTAAGCAGTTAAGTAATGGCATGTTCATTATCTTAGTGTTGTATGTTGACGATATTATTTTAGCAAGCAAAAGCATTGAGTAAATCAACAGGTTGAAGACTCAGATGGCAAGGACGTTTGATATGAAAGATCTAGGAGTAGCAAGACAGATTTTGGGCATGGATATTTTCAGAGACAGGGGCAATGGTAAGTTGTGGCTATCACAACAGAAGTATGTTGAGAAAATACTTTTGAGGTTTGGTATGAACAATGTGAATCGTGTGTGAGTCCCTTTAGCTTCCCATTTTAAGCTTTCTTCCAGTTTATGCCTGCTTTGGAGAAGCTGCGTTGGTGTTTGGCTTCTCCTGGCTTGCAGAAAAATAAATAATAAAGAAACAGGGCATCACGCTAATTGTTGTCAAGGTGGAGATTGTTGAGATTTTCTGTTTTAATAAAATAGGCAAAAATCTCAGTAGGTGACAACAATGTGATTTGGCTGCTATATTAGCTCTATTTTGTTGGGAGTGAGTTAATGCATCCTATATTTGCTGTAGGAGGATTTATGAGGCAGTTAGATCCTCTTAGCTATAAAATAGGTGTCCAAACAGATTGGGTGGAGTGCATGAGAGTTTGTGAGGAACTGAATTGTCATGTAATCTCCTGTTTGATAATAAAATTTTGCCGATGCCTACGTTTGGTGGACGTAGCCCAAAATGGTTAGGTGAACCACGTTAAACCCTGTGTCTCTTTTATGATGTGTTTATCTGCTGTGCTTGTATTTTTTGTTTAGCTGCCCACTGACTGCTCCAACACTAGGACCCGTTGTTTTGGGGTGGGTGAGGTTATTATAGAGTTCTGTTATTATGATGTGGTCATACATTTGTTGTGCGTTATATCATATGGTGTTATATGAAAATATGCGTTATATCATATGGTGTTATATACAAATATGTGTTATATCATTGTAAATAATATATTAAATAATGGTATATCATGTGATATAAACTTACAAATACTATGGTAGCGTTACAAATAATATATGACGTTATATCGCATTCATGTATAATACATGGTGTTAATGTAATATATGGCGTTGATTTATAATATATGGTGCAGTATAAATGGTTCGGCAAGCTCCAAAATATATGATTTCTCACTATATTATATTATTGGTGAGCCCTTATTCCACAAACAATGCACACAAACCTTGTTACCTTTGCTCACTAAGTTATCCAGCCATGTCAAGGACATATTGTGATCTCATAAATCCAGTGCGGTGATTACATAAATGTAGTGTGTAACCTTTACACAACATGAGTGCTGTGGTTGCATAAAATGTAGTGCCTAACCTTCATACAATTTCCATAACTTACATTATTATATGATGTGTTACCATATGGAGTTTATTTTATTATATTATGTATATTGACAGTTTTGAAATACTAGCAGCATTATATAATTGGGGGATGAATTATGGCATTTTATACCATTTGGTATATATATGTATGTGTTGGGGTGTTTGGCATGTGATCACAATTCAACCAATCGTCACTGTGATTTTCCAATATCAACCAATTCAATGCAAGCATACATCATAATCAATGTATATTTTCAAAGATGATGAGAGGGCAAGAAAGGATGTTGGCCTATGAAGGTTATTAATATGGCATTATTTGAGATCTATAACACATATTTCATGAAAAAATATTTGTTTAGCATTTTTTTGCCATAATGCCAAAACCCTAAAAGACACTTCGGATTGTCAGCTGTGGATTTTGGTTTGGTAGAGGCAGTGAACGTGACTTGAGTGATATTTTCAATTGTGAATGTCTGCATATTTCTTTCAAATTCGAATTTAAATACAAATAATAAGAATGGCATGAGGATGTTCACTTGTCCCTTGGTTTGATCCTGTGACCAGTCGATCCACTTGAAGCAGGTTTTGGGCTTTGAGTGGCATTGACAATGCTCAGATATGTGAACTTTGCTCGAATTTAATTTTTTTTGTTGGCGACATTTTTCCTTGTAGAATCCATTCTATTCATTTAGAGCATGTTGTGGTTCTATTATTGAAAATATGGGGACAATGGGCCAAGAAAGTATTACCTCCCCTCATAGCAGGCACAAAACCATGTTTCTTCTTTGTTAGCTTCACTGTGAAGAAAATTCCAACCTCGTGATGAATTGGACAGTTGAATTGCTTTGTTTAGGCGGGACCAATTTCTCTAAATCATGCTTGCAATTTTAACATTCATTTCTACCATCTATTTATACTTTGCCATAACTCTGGGGCCTGCACAGTCTTGTTCTGAATTAAATGGAACGCAGAAAGATCTATGCCATTTGGGACAAATGAAAACTAACATGCCTCATACGTGAAAGTTGATTTTTTTTTTTTTGTGGACATCATTACCACGTTTCAAGCGAACGATTTTTTTTTATGCATACTCCTTGCTTTAACTCAAAATAACTTTGGAATGCTACCACAATTTTTCCTTCCAATCTATTATGTTAACATATAGCCATGAAATTTTAGATCATTTATTGGTGTGATATTTTGTCATAATATCGTCAAGTGTGGTTAGAAATTTTTCAGCAGGAGTAAGATGCAGGGCTCACAGGTTCCTTGATGGAAATTTATCCCATAAACGTATGGTCTTTGCAAATAAGATAATATCATCCAAGAAAAAAAAATGAACTCCGGGGAGCACAAAGGGCAATATACAGGATAGTGAAATGGTCCAATGGGCATGAAAATACAAATTAACAACTACCCATGCTTTCAATGAAATTCAGGCAGAATCCCTCTTCATTCTCAGCCAAAGAACAAAATGTTAATTTCTAGGAACACATACAGGCAGAGAAGAGTGTTAACCTTCTTTTATGCTTTGGGAAGATTTCTAATTGATTAATTGCTTGAAGTTAAATCGCACGTGCAGAAATAATCTGTAGATTTATAATTGGATGAAATGCTCAAAGCTTGTGGAATTCTGTTTGATTGCATTTTCACTTGAACATCATTCTTGATAATGTTTCCAAGTAGCCCAATTTTTAAAGCAGATCTCATAATCCCATAAGAGGGAAGAAATTTTTTCAATAACTATATATTTCCTGAACTATTCCATATTTCTTTGCTCCCATAAACCTACGTTTTTCTTTGTCTTAAATCTCCAAACCCCTTTACATTGAGGTCAAAGGGGAAGGTATGCAGAGGTAAAGAAGAGACTTCTTAGAACAAAAGGAGGAGGATCATTCTGTGTCCATCAATACCAAAGGGAGATATTGTTGGCATTGTTATTACTAATGGGAAAAAAGATAGTAGGAGAAACAAGGCATGTCTATTATGTTTGATGGCTTGGGTATTTTTATTGATGAATGTGAAGTTGATGATGTGTTGTGATTCTTGTGAGCATCAAGGTATACAATAGAATGTTGCAAATATTATTACTATAGATCAGTTGAACAGGTGCAAGGAAAGGCAATACTATGCATTGAGTTATGCTTATGTTGATGCTATATTGTGAAGGAGTTGTGATGATTGTTATTGAACTGATTGTGTATGTTTGTGTTGTTAATGAATTGTTCATTACCATACTGTTCATCATAGTTATGCTTGATGGAAAGGCATGCCAAGATCATTTCACAATTAATGTATGCACAAATGAACATGTATTGTTATTCCTTGGAGGTGAACAACTTTCTTTCATATGTTGTTATTGCATGTTGAGTTAATTGCATGTGGATTATGTTGAATACATTGTTATGGAAAAGAGCTACAAGGTATGCTAGATAAGCCTGAACTACTAAAAACATAACAAATGAGCAACAAAGTATCATGGCATATTTGGTGTACACACAATTGTGCGAACATTTGCATTGAGTTATGCTTGTTTTGATGCATTGGTTATGGAAATGTAGTTGCATATGTTGAGCTTGTTTGTTATTAGAGATTGTTATGTTGCATAGACTTTTGTGATGCGAGGCAAAGGAATGAAGAATGGTGTTATTCTGTTGATTTTGTGATGTTATAGTTGTTGATGTATTGTTAATTTATGCTGCAAAGGCTATGGTTTCTATTGTTGCTGATTTAATCATTAAATGTAGCTGAAAATAATATTTGGTGAAGCATTTGTTTTAATTTAATGTTCAAAATCTCAAAAGGCATGAAACTAATGAGTGTAATGCAAAGAGACAAGTCTTTTCACTTCATATTAATGTTTGGAATACCAATAGCCATTAAATATTGCTTATAAAAATGTGTGAGGTCCCAATGGTATATGGTTAGAGAGTTAGAACATGTGAGAGAAAATTGAGTTGGTGTTAGTTGGTGAGGTGGCTATAGAATTAATGTGAAGTAGACTTGGGAGAAGAAGAAACAGAGATAGAGATGGAGATATGCAGAGTTATATGCAAGTAAACCAACATGTTGTTTCTTGTATGTATTAGGGAATTGTAATCTCCTTTCAAGTTGTAGCCTGAAAACAAGAATATGTTGAATCCTATTAAGGTAGAAGCCTAGGTGTGCATTATGGTTTGCATAAAATTGATGGGAGTTGGAACTTCATTGGAAGTTGTAGCTTGTAGAAGAGATAGCAGCCTCTTGTATTTTGGAGCCTATGGAAAATCAGATTTCATACGGGAGTAGAATCTTGCCTTTGCATCACAACAATAAAAAATTTATGGTTTTCTCCCTTTATGGGTTTCCACTTATATCTTCCATTTGATGATCTTGTGTTTTGATTTTATGCTCTCATGGAAGTTTTTTTGTTGTGGTTCACATATCACATGTTGTTCACATATTAAATCTATGTTTTATATGATGTTAAGCTACTTATTGAATAGTTCAGATAAACATTAAGAAGAAAAGAAAATGTTGTTAGCGAATGTACTAAACTCATTCAGCCTCCCCCTCCCCTCCCCTCCCCTTCCATCTCCTCTCCTCCCCTCCCCTCCTCCCTTTAATTCCCATTAATTTAGTTAATTTTCTATCACTCCCCTAATTTAGTTAATTTTCCATCACTCCCATCGAATGCGAATGAACATATATAGTACAAATCCATCAAATGAAAATACTACCTGAAAACTAGTTAACATTGAACCTTTAGATATTGAGCAAATAATTCAAACATACAAAAAAGTATTGCAATATTATCACTTGGAGAGGCTTCCTAAAATAGATATTGATCACATCATCAATGTTAATATATGAGTGAAACTTGTAAAAATTAAACCATATTTCTATCAACATCATTAAAAACATAAATGAAAGGATATTCCAAGATGTGACTAAGATGCAATATAATTACAAAAACTAGAATCCCTTATGTAGCTCTTGTAATCTAACTTCTAAGGACATGTATTTTAGGTTATTCATAGATTATAGATGATCAAATAAGGTAAATAAGAAATTATAAATTTCATATTCAATTTATGAATGAAATTCTTGATGAACTTCATGGATCTGCGTATTTTTCTAGGCTCGATTTGGGATTAGGATACTACCAAAGCAAAGTAACGTTAGAAGATGTTGAAAATATTCCTTTCCAAACTCGTGAAGGAAACTCTAAGTTTAAAGCTATAAACTTTGAGTTAACTAATGATCCAAAACCTACCAAGCAAACATAAATGAAGTTTTCTAACCCTACCTAAGGAAGTTTGTTTTAGTTTTTTTTTAAAACATTCTTATATATAAGAACACATGTGATGGGAATTTAAAGAAAATTGTAGAAAGCTCTCTCCCTTCTAAAAATAACAAATTTTATGTTAATAAAGGAAGAAGTAATTTATGTAGGACATGTGATACCATAGCAAGTTATCAAGATAGATCCCAATAGAATTAAAGAAATGACATAGTAGCCTAGGCCAACCAACATTTCCAAGTTAAGAGGATGTTCGTGTTTAATAAGATACCATCAAAGTTTAATTTGGAATTACACTCATGTAACTAAACCCCTAATAGGAATTTTATAAAGAAACCCATTACAATTGGATGATAAATGAGGAAAATGTTTTGAAGAATTAAACTAAATTATGTCCACTACACCTATGTTATGAGAGCTATAGTTCTCAAAACCTTTTGTAATTGAATGTTATGCTTTAAGTTTTGGAATATGGGCATAGTTTCAATATAGGATGGTCATCATATATTTTTTGAAACCATGGATCTCAATAAGAGAGAATTCTTAAAATCTACATATGAAAGGCAAATGCTCACCATTATGCACACTCTAGAGAAATGGTGACAATAACGTTTCGGAAGAAAGATTTTGATACGAACTAATTTTTATAGTCTTCAACACTTTTTCCAAGAAAAGGAACTTTCTCCAAAGCAATAAAAATTGATTGAAAAAATTGACACTTTTAGTATGGATATACTACATAAAAGGGGAAAGAACAACATAGAAACTCATGCTCTCTCGTGAACACATGAAAAGTCACCATTACCTATACTTTCAATTGCAGTTTAAAAATGGTTGAATGAAATTCAAATTGAACATGAAGAGAATCCAAAATCAATAATAATAATCAATAATGTTATTCAAAACTCAAAATTCAAATGGAAACTTGACCCACTTTAGTATAATGGAAGAATTCATCTAAGCTTGAATTCAAGATTTAAGTATGAAATTCTAAAGGAGTCCAATGTCTTGTTAATAGTAAGACATGTTAGTTTACTTAAAAACTATTATAATACCCATTGATCATTTTTTAAGACAATAATGGATAAATATATTCAAAAATATGTAGTAGAATGCCATCAATGTTAGAGAAATGAAAATCAAAATGTTACGGATTTCACTTTACTCCTACCCCTACATATTCCAAACCAAAAGTGGTAATATTATCGATAGAATTTTTTGAATGATTACCCATTGCCAATGGAATGGAAAATATCCTTGTAGTAGTGGATATAATCACAAAGTATCCACACTTTATGGGAATAAAGAAATCAAAGTGCGAAAAACAAATCGATAAAATATTATGTGAAAATGTACACACGTCTCCAAAAAGAAATTTTCGTTATAGAAATGATAAATTTAAGGGGAAATTTTGGAAGAAAAATTTCAATCGAATTTGAACATATTTCTACATGAGTTCAACCTACCATCTCTAAAAAATGAACAATTAGAAATTTTCAATAAATGTTTGGAAGTTTACCTTCACTTTTTTGTTAAAAGAAAACAAAATAAGCTATTTCAATCATTATACCTGTCAGAATGGTAGTACAACTATAATTATCACACTTCATCCAAAATAATTACATTTCAAGCCCTTTACATTATGAGCCCCTAAATGGAAGTAATTTTGTATTAAAGAAAAAAGAATTCCAATATTAAAAGATTAATTAGAAGAAAATCAAAAGTCCTTAGAGAGTCAATGAAAATCTAATTTGGAATAAATCATATGAAACAACATGTTGACTAAGATAGAAAAAAGGGGTATTTGTGAAGCATCAACCCTACAAATAGTTATCCCTAAAACAAAAAGGAAAAAAAATGGCATGAAAGTTATACAAACCATGTCAAATTAATAAAAATATCGTTCAAGTTGTATATAGATTTAGCCTCTTGAATAAAAATCACATTAATAATGTTTTCCATGTATCTTTGCTTAAGAGAGTACCAGGAAAGCAAAAAATCGCAAAAACAACAATTCCCATTCTATATGATGAAGAGAATATTATTTTAGAGCCACAAGGTATCGTTACCACTAGAGAAAATAAATTATGATCACAAGTATTAAAGACTATGTTATGAAGTGGAAGGACTTTCAAGAAGAGGAGGTCTCTTTGGGGATAGAATTATTTTGTCAAAATCACCCTTTGATTTTTACTCTAGGGAAAATCCTAATTTTAATTAATATGGCGATGGAAATTACATGTTGTATAATTAAAATATCATGGAAAAAATTATTGTTGATCATATTAGCAAGCCTCCTAATGTCTTTCAGATTGTACCGATATATATATATATATATATATATATATATATATATATATATATATATATATATATATATATATATATATATATATATAAGAAGAATTAAGATAACATTAAAAGTTGGGGAACTATATTGATGAGTTGTATATGTGGCGAGTACTGTAGTTTTCTGTATCATAGAGAAAAAAAATTAAAAAATGATGTTATCGTGAATCTTCCATATGCAATGTGATGAGTAAGTGTTGTATCCAATGTAACCTCGGTAAATGGGTGATGATAATACTGATAATGATATGGCCCTCAGTATTCTGTCACATGACATACATCGAGCCCTATTTGGAAAGTAGATATGAAAGTTAGCCCTATTTGGAAAGTTGATCTGAAAGGTAGTTCAACTCGGTGTAAATATGATGAGATGTAATAGAATCAAAATGAGATTTAAGCAGCATAACTTTATCCAGGATTCCTCTGAGTGTGTGTGTGTGTGTGTGTGATATGTGGATTTATGATTAGCTTAATCAACTACAACCTTTGAGTCACCAAAAACCTCTAGGTGCTCACATTTTGTTTCAATAGATAATAGAAAAAAAACACCCTTTGTTACCTATGCTTTGAGGGAAAATATTTTTTCTTAACGGGGAGGAAATATTAAAAATAAATAATTACATAGTCATAATTATAGGACACAACTATTCACGAAAAGGTGCTCTATGCTATATTTAAGTCAAACCTATGAATTATAAAAAATAACCATTCTTCAGTTATTAAGTATAGTTTTCATTATATGTGTGTATGTGTGTGTGTGTTCCTTTAATATATTTGTTCACCAAGTTTCTCTATATAAATCTCTCCAACCTTTGCTAGAAGTTGTTTTGAAAATTCTTCCTATATGTTAGGATATTCTGACACATAGGAAATAGTTAAGTACAACTTGGTCTAGTATAGGGTTAGGTATAAAGTTAGGTAAAGTGTGTTTCTTTACCTTGTACATTTTGTAACTTACAATCCGACGGTCACGATATGTAGTGATCCGACGGTTCATTCTCTCCTCGGTATTACCGACACTTGATCCGTGGCTTGACACCCGATTGGTCCATGATTTCTATTTAAAGCGCATGGAGGGTCATTTGTAGGGTAATCCATGCATGAGAGAAACATATGTAAATTTTCATTCTTTTATTAATAAATTGCCTGAAGTGGCCGCGTTGGCTCAGGCCGTGGACTGTTTCCCTCTTTGAGGGTTTTAACCACTTCAAAAATACTGGTGTATTGATCTGTGCTCTGGTTGTGAGCGGTGTCCTTTGGTGTTCTGTCTGAGGAACTTACCCTGTAAATTCCTACATGGTATCAGAGCTATTTGAGGGCTGCATGCGTTGGTGATCCAAATCTGAAGCCGGTAGAACAACATCCGACTGCCGTTTCCTAGATCTAATGTTTCTAACTGCTTTCGGGCTGAGAGGACTGCTCTGTTGTGTTGGGAGCATCTGTTCCATTGAGGAACCCCTTTCGTTTCATGCGAAAAGGTTTCCGGTAGCCCTAGCTGCGTCTTTTTTAAGATCTGGAGGTATACAGTGCTTATTTGCAGTTTACAGTTATTTTCTCTCTGTTTATTTTGGTTTCGGTTTATTTAGCCTTTTTTATTACCGGAGCTATACCTTTCATTTCTGCGTATGCTCTTTGCCCTGCGACTCTGTGCGATCTGGGCAAATCAGAAACAGAAAGGAAGGATTTTTCTCATGTGTATGCTCTTTTCCCTACGCCTTAGTGTGATCTCGGAAAATCAGAAACATTGAGAAAAATATTTAGTTTCCGGCTAAAGCTAACTTTGAGCCGCAAGGTTCATTTTTGAAAATATTTAGTTTTTCGGCTAAAGCTAACTTCGATCCGTAAGGTTCGTTTTCTTTGCATGTCCGTGTTGGGTTTTGTGTTTTTTGTTTTGTAGGGAAAAAGAGCTTTCTCAAAGCAAACAGGCAACCCAAAGCACCCCCCCCTCTCTCTCTCTCTCAAATTTTTTGTATAGCTCAATTGGTTCAAAGCTATTTTAAGAGAGTATAGGTCTTGGGTTCAAGTCTCCATTTTGTGGGGGCGGACTTTTTCATTTCCGCACATTCCCGCACTTCGTCGACAACTTCAACAACTTTTTTTCAAAAAGCCATAACTTCTTCATCCGGAAGCCGTTTTCAGAGCCGTTTTTTTTAAACCAGCCTAATTTTTCGAGATCTATCAATTGGAACACTTAGTTTTAGCATCTTTAGCTTCAGTTTCTGTTGAAATGGAAAGTCAATACCAAGTTACCCTTGACAACACCAACTACTTCCAATGGTTGTCCTACATTGAGGATTTACTTAGAAGTAAAGGTCTCTACAGAATAGCCTCAGGCCAAGAAAAGAAATCGAAGGATGAAGATAAGGCTGCTAAATGGAAAAATAGGCAAGATCAAGCACGTGGATTGATAGGGATGTCTATTTCTCCAAATCTTAGATTCCATATTGCAGAACTTGATACTCCTAATGAAGCAATGAAACAAATTAATAAAGTTTTTGGGATTAAAAATGAACTTAGAGCCCATCAACTTGAAAATGAGTTGCTTACATTGGACCCTAATAATTTTTCTTGCATTGAAGATTTCTTGTCCAAGTTCAAGACCCTTAGATATCTCTTGGAAGGTGTTAAAGTTAAGAAAGAAGATAGTAACCTTATCTATTCCATTCTTACTAAGTTGGGACCAGCCTACTCTGTGTTTGTTTCCACCTTCCATTCTACAAGAGAAGCCTTCATTTCTCAAGGAACAGACTACAAGTCCCCTTCCTTTGACTCTTTTTGTGATTCTTTAATAAGAGAACAAGAAAAACTCTTACACCTTGGTCTTCTTCATCTTGGAAACTCTTCCAAGAAAGCGTTAGCCGCCCAGCAGCAACCAAATTCAAAGAATCCTAAGAATTCATATCCTAAAAAGAATGGTCCTTAACCAAACAAGGGTCCTAAGCAATCTCAACCTCAAAATGAAAAATCATTTCAACAAAATGATAAGACAAATAAAAACAAATAGAAGAAGACTGATAGACATTGCAACTTTTGTAATCGAGATGGCCACTTAGAATCCAAATGCTTTAAGAATATGGAAGCCTTGGAAGTAGCGATGAAGAAACATAACATCCATTTGGAGCAATCTTCAACTTCAACTTCATCTTCAGGAATGACACTTTCTGCATGTGGTTGTCAAGCATCTCGGTCTGGCTATGCACTAAATGTATCTTCTTCTTCTCATTCTCATGAGTGGCTCATTGATTTTAGAGCTTCTTATCACATGGCCAAAAACAAAGCCATGTTTTCTTCTTTAAATGATTGTAACACCAAAAATATATATGTTGGTGATGATAGATCTCTTAGTGTTGTAGGGACTGGAACTGTTCATCTAGATAATGGTCAGTTTAATGATGTATTATGTGTTCCAACCTTATCCTGCAACCTTCTATTTGTATATCAGATAACTCATTCAGGTGAAGGTAAAATCGTTGAATTTTCACCTCATGATGTTGTAATCAAGGACCTAAGAGATCCTAAAAATATTTTAGCTACTGACATTGCTGAGATTCTACAAGGTTGTATAAGTTTCACAACTTTGGGTCATCAAATCTTCCCTCAGTATTTGTTGCTCATAACGATGAAGTGAGCAAACTTTGGCATGAGCGATTTGGTCACTTAAACTATCGCTCCCTTCAGCATCTATGTAAAGAAAATATGGTGACAGGTCTTCCTATGGTATCTTGCAGAGATGGCGTTTGTTCCGGATGTGTACTCGGAAAACATCATCGGGACAGTTTTGAAAAACGTGCCTCTTGGCACGCCTCAGCCCCTTTACAGGTTGTGCATAGTGATTTATGTGGTCCACTTCCAGTTGTGTCATTCTCTGGCTACAAGTATTTCTTAACTTTCATTGATGATTTCTCCAGACGCACTTGGGTATACTTCTTAAAACTCAAGAGTGAAGTATTTAACACATTTTTGGCCTTCAAGGCCTTTGTTGAAAAACAATCTGGACATCAAATTCTTAAGCTAAGATCTGATAATGGCGGAGAATATGTTAAAAACACATTCATCAACTTTTGCATTGAGAATGGAATTCAAATGCAACATACTGTTCCATATACTCCACAACAAAATGGTGTAGCTGAAAGGAAGAATCACACCTTAAAGGAAATGGCTAATTGTATGCTACAATCTAAAGGACTTGGTCTTAGTTTTTGGGCAGAAGCAATTAACTGTGCAAATTACATAATAAATCACACTCCTACTAAGGCTTTAAAGAATATCACTCCAGAAGAAGCATGGAGCTCAATCAAACCAGATGTAAGTCACTTTCGTGTTTTTGGAAGTGAAGCGTGGGCCCATATTCCAGATGAAAAGCATAAAGCTTTAGAACCTAAGAGTGAAAAATGTACATTTTTTGGATATTCTGAAGATGTCAAAGGCTATAGACTTATTCCATTTAAGTCCAAAAATGTTATTATTAGAAGAGATGTAAAATTTGATGAAAATATATCGGCCTGCGAGCCTAGTCCGGTGGATGTGCCACCTCTCCCTATCTCTTCTACTTTTGAAAACATTTCTTCCTCAGATGATGAAAGTGAGGATGACAATCCTCCCCCACCATCTCAAGATCCTCCTTCAGCTCCTCAGCTTCCAAAATGGGTTCGTGCTACTCGAGATGCAGCAGGTGATCTTGCCAGCGATCCTACAGATCAGCGACGTACACGTTCTCAGTTCGAGAGAGCCTCTTCTTTACTGGCTCAAGCTCCAGTAAATTATGATCCTGACACCTTTGCAAAAGCTTCAGGCCATCCTGATTGGGAAGCAGCTATGAATGAATAATATCATTCATTATTGGCAAATGATACATGGGATCTTATTCCTCTACCAAAGGGACGAAAACTTGTTAGATGCAAATGGGTTTACAGAACCAAGTATGGACCAGATGGGAAAGTTGATAAACATAAAGCTCGTCTTGTTGCTAAAGGTTTTTCACAAGTTGAAGGCATTGACTACACTGAAACCTTCTCCCCCGTTGCCAAAATGAACTCTATCCGCCTTGTTCTTTCCCTTGCTGCGTCATTCAAATGGGAAGTCCATTAGATGGATGTTAAATCTGCCTTCTTGCATGGGGACTTGCATGAAGAAATCTACATGGAACAACCTATTGGCTTTATACAAACAGACTCCAGCCTTGTATGTCGGCTTAAGAAATCCCTTTATGGTCTCAAACAAGCTCCTCGAGCTTGGTATGCCAAAATGGATAACTTTCTTTTAGAATCTTGCTTTTCTAGGTGTCATTCTGACAATACTGTCTACACCAAGAAAGTGGGCAAGTCTCTTATCATTCTTGTTTTTTATGTTGATGATCTTATCCTCACTGGTAGTGATCCCAACCTTATCAACCATGTGAAGTCTAGCCTTAAAAGGAAATTTGAAATGACAGACTTAGGACACTTACATTATTTTCTCGGTCTTCAAGTATTGCAATCCAAGGAAGGTATTTCCCTTTCTCAGTCCAAGTATGCCTGTGATATTCTACGGCACTTTCACATGGAAGACTGTAAGCCAGCCCCTTCTCCCTTTCAGTCTGGAGTCAAACTTTCAGTCACTTGTATTTCTCCTGAAGTTGATGCTACCTTATACCGTCAACTTGTAGGAAAACTTTTGTATCTAACCCATACTCGTCCTGACCTTTCCTTTGCTGTTGGCCTTGTTGCTCAGTTCATGCAAAAACCCTGTGAAAGTCATTGGAAAGTAGCTAAAAGAATACTTTGTTATGTTCGAGGTACAGTTCAGTTTGGGATTCATTACAGTGCCGAAGCATCTCCTCTATTGGTTGGTTTCACTGATTTCGATTGGGCTGGTGACCTTCATGATCGGAAGTCTACTGCCGGTTATGTGTTCACTCTTGGTTCAGGACCTATTACATGGGCTTGCAAGAAACAAGGTGCCATTTCTCTTTCATCAGCAGAAGTAGAGTATCGTGGTGTCGTAGAAGCTAGTAAGGAAGCCTTGTGGCTTCGTCAGATCCTGTCAGAGTTTGGCTTTCAGCAGCAGCATCCGACTACACTTTGTTGTGATAATCAAAGTGCCATTCAACTATGCAAAGATCCAGTCCAACATCAGCGCAGCAAACACATTGAAATGCACATTCACTTCATCAGAAATCTCATTCACGACCATGTTCTTGAAGTGAAATATTGTTCAACATATGATCAAGTTGCAGACATCTTCACAAAGGCTCTCACAGAGGCGAAGTTCACTAAACTTCAATTTATGGTTGGAGTTCAGGAAGTTGTCACTAAGGGGGGATAGGCTCTAGTGCCTCCTTCCTTCTCCTATTGTGTCATATCTGTAAATCCTTCAATCCTATCCCAAGTTTTTCTTAAGGGGGGATGTTAGGATATTCCGACACATAGGAAATAGTTAAGTACAACTTGGTCTAGTATAGAGTTAGGTATAGAGTTAGGTAAAGTGTGTTTCTTTACCTTGTACATTTTGTAACTTACAATCCGACGGTCACGATATGTAGTGATCCGATGGTTCATTCTCTCCTCGGTATTACCAACACTTGATCCGTGGCTTGACACCCGATTGGTCCATGATTTCTATTTAAAGCGCATGGAGGGTCATTTGTAGGGTAATCCGTGCATGAGAGAAGCATATGTAAATTTTCATTCTTTTATTAATAAATTGCCTGAAGTGGCCGCGTTGGCTCAGGCCGTGGACTGTTTCCCTCTTTGAGGGTTTTAACCACGTCAAAAATACTGGTGTATTGATCTGCGATCTGGTTGTGAGCGGTGTCCTTTGGTGTTCTGTCTGAGGAACTTACCCTGTAAATTCCTACACTATAATCTACAAGAATAAATCCATTGTTCATTACACTCTTTCCTTAAGTTCCTTCTTTCCCTGTTTTTCCTTAAGCCATAGAGGAGAGCTTATGCAATACTAAGTCGTGGGCACCTTCATGGTCTAAAAGAGAATCAATGGATGAGGCTAAATAAAAATTACATAGGATAATTGTTCGCACATATTGCTTGAGCATACCTTTGTAGAGGATGCTTTGTCATGAGACACTATAATTGTATAGACCAAGAGATTATCACCAACTCACGTTCATCAACAATGCTCGGTAATGACAAAGGGGAATGAGTTTTTTTCATCTACAAATTTTCATAGAATTGCACTAGAATAGTTCCTCACAACAAATCTTACAAATTTTTGAAAAATATTTACTATGTTGTGTGTTACTTAAGACTAATTTTTAATAGTACTACCTTAACACTAAAAATATTTAATTACTATTAGATTGACATAAAATAATCTAAAACAAATAGCAGACCATCTATATAATCAATATTAAGTACACCAAAGGGAAGCCAAAATAATAAACCCTAGCCAAAATAGGACAATTATTCCTTCCTCTTTTCTTCTCAAACATGAATTGCAGAAGTAAATAAATGTTAAATAACCATGGTATTTTCATTGAAACAATGGTTTGTATGATTACTACAAGGTACTTTACTTCATGTATTCTACTTCAATATTCTACTTGTTTTCCTCTATTAAGTTATGGAACTCTAATTCTTTCCTCGAAAAAAGGTATTTAACATGTATGGGTAGTTGTCTAAGTGTACAATTAGGATTTTCTCATGGCTAAACTCTTTATTAGGGTTAGGGTTTTAGACTATCTATAATATTTTTTAATTTCACAAGTAACTAGTTGCACATGATTGTTTAATGGGAGATAATGTGACATCCACTCAACCTTGTGTTATTCAACACTATAGATCAACTTGGAGAAGGAGAAATTCCTCATACAAAATTTTATTGTGGTGAACTTTATGTTTTTGGAAATATCTCAATGTGTAGAATATTGTTGAGAAGATGTAGACTATGCTTGGAACATTTTTCCCCCAAAAAGTCATTTACTTCCCCAAAGGGGCTCTAAATTATTTTAATCCTCAAATCATAAAAAGAAGACTTTCTTTTGAAATGATCCCTACAAGCCAATACCTTTTACTTTTGACATATAAAGAACAAATAGATGAAAATTTATATAGTTATCCATTTTGGATCATACCTCCCAATTTTTTAGAGGCTTTTAGTCTCCAAAATATTTTATTAAGGGAAATAATGATATTTTTCCTCTATCCTCTCCTTGAATTATGATTTTACCTTGCTTCAAAGGTTTCCTTTCATCCAAACCTATTACAATTCATGTTATCCTCATCTAGCTCTTCTAGTGTTGTTCTAAAATTTATATCCTCTACTAACTCTACCTTTCTTCTAGTGTTTAGTCATTTACGACATGTATGAATTAGTCTTCAATTTCTTATTCTAACATCAAAGTTAATTGAGTTTCATATTTTCATTGTATTATTGAGTATAAATACACACATATGGATATATATTGAGTATGTAAGAAAATGTGCCATACTGTAGAGCCTTAATATTGATACGAGTTCCCTATGACATTTATTTATTTAGGTGCAACCAAAATTTATCTCCCACCTTGAATGTGTTCACAATTCTATGATTTCCATGTTGGGATTTGTACTTTTTCTATGATTACTTCATTGTCTCTTATACTTGAAATTGGATCGACCTAATCATATTAATTAATTTTTCATCCTTCATTACTTCTCCTACAATGTATTACATTGCTCCTCACTCTTTCCTATATATAACATGCAAGGAAATAGGTGGAAAATACCCAAATCAATTCAAAGAACCTATTAATGGTGGAATTGAAGATTACCTTCTTATAAGAGTGTTGAATACAAATAATCTTTTCATCTGAATTCCTTGGATTTTGTTGATTGTAACCTATTAAAAGATTAACCAACGTTCTATTCACTACTTTTCTCCTCCCATCTGTTTGTAGAGGAAAAGTTAGACATCTCTTTAAATTTTCCACTCCCAAATTGTAATATAAAAGAAATTGGTAAATATGTATCTATAGATGAGATAATGATCCTTGGTATCCCAAAGTATTCAATTTTTTTTTAATGTGATTTACTACATCTTATCACTTGTTTGTCTTTTAACAAAGCATGAGAGTTCACATATTATTAAACGTATCAATTACTATAGATAGATAATCATGTCCTATTTGGTTCTTTATGAAGACCCCACAAAATCCATCATGATGTTCTTCCACATTCTAGTAGGAATAAGTAAATATGGTAAAAACTTTGCATCCGACAAGAGAAAGGGATGTTGTTGAGCTTGCAAAACAAATTTGGGTCGCTAAAAAATCATTTCACTATCAAACTATATAATAACTTAAACCAGCACAACTAACAAATATGATTTTTGTTGCAACTTATAGGATATTTGGATCCATTTATATTTGATGAGCATGTGTCCTTCACAAATTGAATTGAAATCGCGTCATGACTTTTATGTAGTTCAATGTGCATGACTAAAAAGAAACTATTAAAATTAAAAAGGAATCATCAAAATATCGATGTATATCCTAGTTTGAAACAATTGTTGGCTTGGCAATACAAATATTGCATGGAATAGTTATTTAATTGGGGTATTGATATGATGGCATGATAAGAGTCACAACTGTCTCTTGTTTGATTCCATTTGGCGCCACATTTAATCTGTTAAATCTCCATAAGGAAATCAATATTACATTAAGAAAATATGATATTACATATATACAGGAAGTGTTGTCTCAAGATAGGGAAACTATCTTGGACACACAATATGTTGGTTGAGAGAATATCTCAACCACACACAAATCTAGGAAACAAAATAGGAACAAACTCCTATAGATAGAAAGAATCACAATTGAGACAAGTAGGAATTACATATTCCAACACACCCCCTTAATGAGTACTTGTCTCAATATCAAATCACAAAGTCTATTTGTGGTCAAACATTACAAAAGAATATGTTGACATCCATATAAAGGAGCAGCCATCCATCGGAATGCATGGGTGCAAACCATTACAACCACCAGTGTACTAGGATGCCCTTCGCATACATGGTTTTGTCAACCATTATAACTGCATAAATATACATGCACCTGTAAATCCCTCTCCAATATCATCATCATGGGTTTTATCAGATTACCCATAACCATGCTCTAGGTTTTATCGAATCACTGTCAACCATGCCACCAAGGGTTGTCAGCCACCACAACACAACACAACCATGAAGGCTCTCCAACCGCTCTAGGTCACAAATATTCCAATAAGGTACTCCATCCACTCTAGGCCACAAACCTGCCACTAGGGCACTGAAGCCACTATGGGCTAGAAACCTTTCGCTAGGGAACTCTATCGACAAAGGCTCACCAAAGACCCGACTCAACTAGGTTGAGGGTTTTCTCGCCCAACCCTAAACAAGTCCTATAGGAATCCATGTCCACTTCACTCACACATGTGGTTTCCCGCTTACCACAAACCAACACTACAAGTACAAAGTGGTTTTAAGATTGCCCCAAGCTTTATGGAGGTACACATGCCATACAAGGCTTACAACACAACTCCAACTTTTGTAGTTACTAGGTACATACATTAAAAATACCACTACAAAACATCTTAGATTTTCTTACTAATAAAATGTGTGACTCATAATACAACATGCTAGTGAGTCTATCCCACAAACTCACACTAACTCACACAAAAATTCATTGTGTTGTCCTTGGATCCATCGCCACTCATGTTGGATATACCACACAATTCATATGCTGGAAAAGACAACTACATTCTCATTTGAATATGTCCATCATAGATTTTGTACTTTTGAGTCTTCAATATAGTAGTCTTGGATCTCTAAACTTTACGTGTCATTAGTTAGAGTCATGAATTCTAACAAAATGACTTCATATTGAGGTTGCGAATCTCAATATGTATACAAACTTCCTAGACATATTCTCCTTCAAAACAATATGAAATAATAGCACAAGCCATAACCTAAAAATGACTATGATTTTATGCACTGATGCAAAAGCACCAACACATAATCTGAGTAAATAGGCTTTTCCTAATTCTGCCAGGTTTGTAGAAGTATCACACCTTTGAAGCGCAGTGGATGTCCTTTCTACACTTGCACAACTTTTCAAAGGTGCACGTTGCCTTCAGCACCTTCACATTTGCGCGACCGATACCAAGAATCCCATCACGTTCATTAGAGGGCGACTCGAAAAAAAATCGGAGAGAAAAAAATGTCACTTCTCTTACTCATGTAGCACAAAATAGATAGAACTCCCCTATTTCATCGCCTCCCCTGGATGTTGTTACCTTGGATGCACATACAAAGAAGATCAACCTGGAAAGAAAAAAATCGTGAAGGCACCACACACTTCTAGTTAGATTTCTAGATCACCTGTTAGAAGGCCTTATACATCTCCTGCGAGCGCAATCACTCCAGAGCACAACTTAACTAATATACCATGATGTTGCTACGATGCCAAGATGCTCACCGACACCACAAATCCAACAACACCAAAGATTCACACCCACCACGTTGTTTGATCTGAACGAGCTCAGATCCACCTCAACTTTGTCAGATCTACAAATTTTTCGATCTAATTGATTTAGCTCTGCAGCGATCTCGATCTAATTGATTTAGTAGGTTAGACACTGTGGTTTATTTGAAAAACTCCATGGCTTCCTTATTTGGTCCTAGTTCATTGACCGAGAGAACATGCCCCATACATAGAGTGGTGTCCAATCGCTTGCAGTCACCATCGTTCCACATTTTCCGCAAATTTCTCCCGCATAATACCCTTCGCTATGGAAACAAGTTTGCAAAATAGTTCAACACACTAGTGAATGACTCAGTGCGCGCTATCATAGACTCCAGCACTGTTGCTAGAGAAACAGTGATCCACGAACTCTCCATCACTTGGTAATAATGCCACAGTTTCCACCGCATTCTAAGCTTCGATCTACACTGGCCCCACAGGCACCACTGCACGGAGAAATATTGATCTCTCAGGCAACACCAAGATCCACTTTAATGAATGCAACTCTTCTTCGGTGACTACAATAATATTCCACTCAAATTGTAGGTCACCGATATGAACTGATTAGATCCACTAGTCGAATTAAAATTCTTAGCTCATGCTGGTCAAACAAAGGGAGATTCGATGCACCATGACAAATCTCGCCAACAGACTCTGCTCACATGGCTCGCAATAGTGATACCAAAAATCACTCATACCATCCTTACAATTTGAATTTGATCACCAATTTAACAAAAAAATCATCACTACACTCCATCGACTCTCACAATGTTGATAGATGGAAAAAAAAACAATACACATATACTTTATTATTTCCTTGGCCTAGAAGGGCCAATGCCCAGATTCTCACAGGCTCTGATACCATGCTAAAATTCCATAAGGAAATCAATATTCCATTAATCAAATATGATATTACATATATACAGGAAGTGTTGTCTCAAGATAGGAAAACTATCTTGGACACATAATCTGTTGGTTGAGAGAGTATCTCAACCACACGCAAATCTAGGAAACAAAATAGGAATAGACTTCTCTAGATATAAAGAATCACAACTAAGACAAGTAGGAATTACATATTCCAACAAAAAAAAGAAACAAGGCCCAAACAAAGAGTATTAAAAAATTATCGATTGAATCTAAAAAGTCGCACCATAGATAGCATATATGAATAATAGTTCTCGAAACTCTATAATGCCACACTAGAGATCTTGGTTTTCTAGCGATATGTAATAGGAGTTCTATGTTGGCAATTTGTTTCATTTTTAGTTGGGATACCTCTTAATTGGCATAGTCATGACTCTTTTTAGATTACGTCCTACTAAAATTTGGGAAAAAAATGCTTTACCAATCAAATCAAATCACCTTTCATCCCAAAACACCATTGAAATTCCTAGTCTGGAAAGTTCTCCATCCATATGGATAAAAAATTTCTCTAACATTTAGAGTTATCTTGGAAGTTCACTTGTTGGTGTACATGCACGTAGCTAGCATTAATTCTATTTAGTTAAACTCTAGTGTTTACATGTGATCTACACTTGGCTTTAGTTTGTTAACTCGAGTGCTTACATGTGGTGTGCACTTAACTTTAGTTAGTTAACTCTAGTGCTTGCATGTAGTGTATAAAGCACATTTAGCTTTAGTTAGCTTTAATTAGCTTTTTATTTATTACATGTACAAATAAGATTAACTTAGTTGTTTTATGTATTGATTCTCAAATCAATATTGAGTAATTGAATTCATTCTCTATTTCAATTTTATTTTTGAATTCTTGCAAGTTTGTGTAATTATTCTTTAGCTATATATTTATTTCTACTCTAATAATTTTACATGGTATCAAAGCTACAGGGGCCTGGAGAAATTGCATGAAAAATATTTTGAAGTTTTGAAGATCAAAAAATTGGAAACTATTCAGAGATATGATTTGCAGATAAGAATATTAAAGATCTGTCGCATTTGTTGCTATATCTACAAGGTGAATGAATGGAGTTCCCATCTTCATCTATTATTACTCCATATAACTACTTCCAATGGAAGCCTAATATTTTTCTTCACCTCAGAGGCAAAGGATTGTATCGGATAGTTATGGATATGGAAGTGGAACCAACTCATATGATCTGCAGATAAGAATATTAAAGATCTGTTGCATTTGTTGTTATATCTACAAGGTGAATGAATGGAGTTCCCATCTTCATCTATTATTACTCCATATAACTACTTCCAATGGAAGCCAAATATTTTTCTTCACCTCAGAGGCAAAGGATTGTATCGGATAGTTATGGATATGGAAGTGGAACCAACTCCTATCATTGAAAAATCCAAATACTTCAACAAGATGGACAAGGATTTTGGTCTTTTATTATTGTCCATATCTCTAGCACTGTGTTTCCATGTCGACACGTGCAACACTCCAAATGAGGTTTGGAAAATATTGGAGAATTTATTTGGAAAGTAGGATGAGATGCACGCTCATATTCTTGAAAATGAGATAAATTCCTTAGATCCAAATAGCTATGAGAACATTCAATATTTCTTTATGAAATTCAAATAATCGCTTCTTCAATTACATGATTGCGGGATTGCTAAATCAAAACAAGAATGTCAATTAATCCTTTCTATTTTGTCTAAATTAGGTTGTAAATATGTTTTTTTTGTTTCTACATTTCAACAGTTAGACTTGCAACTCGATATAAATGGAAAATTCCTAAGCTTGATGTATTTATTGAGTCTCTCATTCATGAGTAGGATAAGATGGGCCTAATGGTTAAGAGCATGTGTTTCCTCCTAAGAGGTCATAGGTCCAAAACTAGAGGGGGGTAGAGTATGTATGCCTTCGTAGACTTAGCAGTCAAAATCGTTGTGCGGAGGTGGTTGCCTCGTCCAACAAACAATCGGGTCTCATACATCAATTTGGTGTGTGGCTTGGTTATGACCTTAAAAATGGATATATTTTTTTTTTTTTATTAAGATGGGTTCATTAAAGTCTTGAAATTCAAATGCACTTTCCATGCATGAAAAAGGAAATTCCAACTCAAAACCAAATCAACAATCTAAAGGCAAAAGAAAGGAAAGGCATTTAGGTCCAAGAAAGGGAGGAAATCCAAAACCTCCAGATGATTCTTACAGCTCCAAGGGTAATAAGGGAAAGAAAGGAAACTACAGTTTTTCTTATTGTAATAAAGGCTGTCATCCTAAGTCATCTTCTGTGTAGAAGACTATAGATCGGATGTCAAAGACTCTTCAGCAAAATAATCTTGGTCATCACATTCTAGAAGGTGTCGAGAAGAAGACAGAGGAAAAACCATTAGAAATGACGGGTAATGATCATGATTTTATTTCTCTTCATTCTACACTACAAGAATGGATCATCGATTCAGGAGCTTCACATCATATTCCTTCTTCAAAGTAATATTTTTTATCTCTACATGAATACTTCAGACTTACTATTCTCATGGGGGATAATTCTGCAGTTGAAGTAATTGGACAAGTAAGAGTGCAATTCAAAGATGGAAGTTTTGAGAATGTCTTGTATATTCCAAGGTTTTCTTTGAATCTTCTTTCAGTATATCTGATGACACACACATGAATTGGAAGGAAAGTGGAATTTACCCTGGGTTCTGTGAGCAATTACAATATTCCAACCAACCCGAAGATTGCATCTAGAAAGGTAAATGATCAATCTTGTATGTATACATTTTCAAATTTTGTTCCTTAGGAAGATTATGTTTTTCTACTTATGCATGCAAATGAAGAAGGTAGGATTTGGTGCGAGAGATTTGGACACTTGAATTTCATATATATGTAACAACCTAGGAAGCAAGGGATAGTTAAGGTTTTCTAACCATTGAATTTTCAAATGGTGTTTGTAATGGATGTGCTCTTGGAAAGCGTCCACAACACAAGTTTGAGAAGGAGCATGCATGGAGAGCCTCTTCACCTTTGGAGCTTGTGCACAGTGATCTCATGGGTCACTTTCCAATACCTTCAATGAGAAAATAAAGATATGTGTTTTCATTTATAGATGATTACACAAGATTCACTTGGGTTTATTTCCTAAAACTCAAGTATGATGTTTTTCAGAATCTATATATCTTCAAAGTGCATGTGGAAAATGAGTGTGGAAAACACATCAATATCCTCTGCACAGATAATGGGAAGGAATATGTCAACAAAGATATCCAAATCTTTGTAATATCTAATTGACCAGTGTGTAGATGATACTTTAGATCATAATTTTGATCTGGATGAGCCTTTTCCTACAACACCTATTGCACCACTAGTTGTTTAACATCGACATAATATTTCCTCATGCAGTTAGAAAGATTCTTGACAACCTTCAGCACATAAATGGCGTAGCATGAGTGATCTCGTGGATGATCCTACAACTACACGTCAGTTTGAGGAATCTCTAGAAGAACTCTTAGCTATGGAACCATGCGTGCCCTTTCATGCTTATATGATGCATGCATATGATCCAAAACTTGTGCGGAAGCAGCTGGGTATCTTGAATGGGAAGCATCTATGGATGAGGAATACAAATCTCTCATTGAGAAGAAGCCTTGGGATCTAGTTCCACTACCTTCTAATTATAAACTTGTCAGGCAGAATTGGGTTTACCAAACCAAGAAATAAGTAGATGGCCAAGTTAGTTAATATAAGACACATTTGGTGGAAAACGGTTTTCAACAGGTACATGGTGTTGAATATGATGAGAGTTTTTCTGTAATGGAAAAAAAGGATTCCATTTAGTTAGCTCTCTCCATTGCAACAACAAGAGGATGGGAGGTGCAACATATGGATGTGAAGAATGCATTTCTTCATGGTGATCTCAAGGAGGAAAACTACATGAAGCAGCCACGGGGATACGTAAAAAATTCATCTTTGGTATGAAAACTAAAGAAGTCTTTCTATGGCCTTTGTAGAAATTTTGAATAATATAACACTTATTCACAGAGATTATCCCGATTATACACTATTTGTGGAATGCATGCATAATACATAACCTCCTCTATATTGATCATCAATTTTGCAGAATTAAGAAACAATCGCATGTGCACATTGAAACATCAATCACACATATCAACATAGTATGTACTGGGGAAAGCATACAGCTGAAAACCCGCAACTATCTTTACATTTAATGATAGAGAACATGTAACAATACATAGTACAATACTCCTCACAAGTACTCAGTACTATATTCACCTGCTACACACAAACTAGCTCAGATCTGAATCAAGTCACATGTTCAAATCTCCTCCACTGTTTGCCTGCCTCTACTGCGCAATCCAAGATGAGAATAGGAATGATCCAAGCTCATTTTCCCTTGGTTGTACTGCGCAATCCTCATTGGAAATCTCAATCAATTATTGTGCAAATCTCATGCACAACTATAGTCACAACTGATAGTAGACTCACCCTTTCACCCACCTCTAACACTTGTCTCCACTGAACTGTCCATGCACTGAGTTAACTGATGTATTCTTTAGTTGATTTATGAGTTAATAATTAGTGAATTAATTAATAATTAATTCACATCACTCATCACTAGTGCATTTGCAGTTAGACTAAATACAACTAGTTCAACTAAGTCAAACTGAACACAACTAAGTCAATCAACTCCACCAAACTCAATCACTTGAGTTCTAACTGAAGTCCATCATGCAATAGCTCAACTAACCCATAAGAAAAGCGTATTGCCTTCTAACAGTTGCATGTGCCACATCCGTAGCTCGAACTGAAGTGCTGCAAGAGGATAAGATAATGTTTATAGTACAAATATTTTTAAGAGCTAATAATATTCGACTGTTCTATTTTTAGACTGGCAGTCTAAAAATAGACTCTGCCCATATGTCTAGAAATAGAATTCCATTTATTTTTACCAACATGACCAATCATCCACAAATAGCATCCTGCAACTCATAGACCATGATCCATATGTCTAAAAATAGACATAGTCTAAAAATAGACTTTGCGCCAAAAATAGCCTGCGAGCCCACTTAGTGAAAGCGACTTCTTTTCACTAAGCTCCATCATCTTGTTGCATTTTCAACACTCCCTCTCAAAAAGATATGGATTATCTGCAACCCCTATCCTGCAACTCTGGAATGTTCTGCATGCAACACATTTGCCCGGTCCACTTGCTCCAACAACACTTGGAACAAAACACTCCCAACTGACCACTCTGTTGGGCTAGGAACATACTCTGATGCTGAAGCTCTACCTGCTGCTGACAAGTGCTCCCTCTCTGACATCTGCGCTACTGCAACATCTCCATGCATCTCGCACCATTGCACACTTCTTTGTGCCAGCTAGCACTATGAAAAACACTTGTGCCTCTCGCATTGCTGCAGCCTGCTAGCTATGCGCTGTCCTGGGATTCCCTACACTGTCGCTCTCTCTGCTGCTCCATCCACATCTGTCTCTACCCAATCAGTCAGTTCCTGCTACTCCACATCGGGGCTTCCGTAGCAAGGTCTCATCCAAGAGTTTGGGTGCCTCAAGGATCCTGCCCCTCCTCCTTGGGACAATCACTCTATATCGCCCCACCTCCTACCTGGAGGTATGGCTGCATGTGATCCCTCAGCCCACCTGGCTCGAAGTTTCCCCCTAATGGATGTCTTTGCATGAGTAGATGTCTCTACTCGATCTCCTCTCAGCTTCCCTTGTTGTGGTTGCTCTACAACCTCCTGAAGCTGCTGCACCAATCGTGGCTCCTCCATAATCGTCTGAGACTTGTTTTGGCTTTGCATGTTGAGAGGTAATATACGCTCCCTCTCAACCACCAAGTCTCCATCAGTTGCCTCGCTTCTCAAGGCTTTGCATGCATCTTGAACCTCAAGAGCATACAGGTTCTTGACCTGTGAACCAATCTGCTTCACCTGTCTAGTGATGATGTGTCCAAGGAAAACCTTTCCCTTACTGAGGACTACATCATAGCCTCTGTCTTCTAGCATCGCGATCGAAAACAAGTTTCTCTTCAGTCCTGGTACATACTTGACATCGGTCAAGGTAAGGCAAGCTCCATGCTCCCTTTGAAAAATAACTGTGCCTACACCTGAGACACTATACTTCTCATCATTACCCATCGCTATGAGTATCTGGAGATATTTCTCCTCCAAAGTACTAAACAAACTCTTGTCACTGGTCATGTGGAAAGAAGCTCTACTGTCAAGAAACCAACCACTTCCCACCATGGATGAAACCATGCATGCAAAGAGTGTGAAATCCAACTCAAATTTTGAAGCATGTGCCTCACCTTCAGATCCTTCCCTGGATCCCTTCTTGGATTTCCTCCGTGGACAATTTGCAGCATAATGGCCCACCTCATGACAACGAAAGCATCGCACTTTCGATTTGTCAACCTTCTTCCCATCATTGGAAGAACTGGATTCGGAAAGAGAACCCTTCTCATTCCCTTCTTTGCTTTGGCAGCCAAAGCGCAATTTTCTTCATCAGATGCCTTTGATGAAGATCCGTCCCTCGTATTCCGCCTGATCTCCTCCTGCACAAGATCAGACCAAAGTCTCTCCCATCCTGGAAATTTCTCTCGACCATTGATAGAGTCCTGATAGGAATGCCAACTCTTCGGAAGACCAAGGAGAGCCAAGCTCACCAAGTCCTCATCATCTATAGTCACCCCCACACTTCCCAGCTCATCCCGGCATTGGGTGAACTTCATGAGATGCTTGGGCATACTCTCTCCTTTCTCACACTTAATGTTTCTGAGTTTATCCTTGAACGCCAACTTCCTCTGGTCGCTCTTGCTTTGGAATAAATCTTTCAAAGCTTTCCACATCATGTATGGAGAAGCCTTTCCATGCAGGCTGGATACAATGTGATCCTTGACGCCCTCCAACAGAATCCTTCGACACTTTGATGTCTTTTTTTGCCAAGCCTCAACATGAGCAGCATCAGTAGGATTTGGGACCTCAACGTCTATGAACTCCTTCAACCCATTGTCATCTAACACCGCCTCCATCCTGTCTTTCCATGCAATATAATTCGAGCTGCCTTCAAGGGCATACTCCAATCGCAATATGTTGAAAGACATTTCAACTTCAACACCAAGAAAACACTGCTGCAAATTCGAATTCCACCAGCTCAAAACTCAACCGCTTCTGATCTAAAATTCGTGAGAACAAAGTATTTCTCGTACAGAGATTGACTGTATGGGCTTTTACCGGATACCTCACCTTCCAAAAGAAGGATGAATCAAGAGGCTACCTGGCCCGATTACAGACTCTGCCTAAAGAAATAAAATGTAATCACTTTCCGAATAATAGATCTGATGATCAAATTCGCTCTGATACCATGTAGAAATTTTGAATAATATAACACTTATTCACAGATATTATCCCGATTATACACTATTTGTGGAATGCATGCATAATACATAACCTCCTCTATATTGATCATCAATTTTGCAGAATTAAGAAACAATCGCATGTGGACATTGAAACATCAATCACACATATCAACATAGTATGTACTGGGGAAAGCATACAGCTGAAAACCCCCAACTATCTGTACATTTAATGATAGAGAACATGTAACAATACATAGTACAATACTCCTCACAAGTACTCAGTACTATATTCACCTGCTACACACAAACTAGCTCAGATATGAATCAAGTCACATGTTCAAATCTCCTCCACTGTTTGCCTGCCTCTACTGCGCAATCCAAGATGAGAATAGGAATGATCCAAGCTCATTTTCCCTTGGTTGTACTGCGCAATCCTCATTGGCAATCTCAATCAATGATTGTGCAAATCTCATGCACAACTATAGTCACAACTGATAGTAGACTCACCCTTTCACCCACCTCTAACACTTATCTCCACTGAACTATCCATGCACTGAGTTAACTGATGTATTCTTTAGTTGATTTATGAGTTAATAATTAGTGAATTAATTAATAATTAATTCACATCACTCATCACTAGTGTATTTGCAATTAGACTAAATACAACTAGTTCAACTAAGTCAAACTGAACACAACTCCATCAACTCCTCAATAAACTCCACCAAACTCAATCACTTGAGTTCTAACTGAAGTCCATCATGCAATAACTCAACTTACCCATAAGAAAAGCATATTTCCTTCTGACAGTTGCATGTGCCACATCCGTAGCTCGAACTGAAGTGCTGCAAGAGGATAAGATAATGTTTATAGTCCAAATATTATTAAGAGCTAATAATATTCGACTGTTCTATTTTTAGACTGGCAATCTAAAAATAGACTTCGCCCATATGTCTAAAAATAGAAGTCCATCTATTTTTACCAACATGACCAATCATCCACAAATAGCATCCTGCAACTCATAGACCATGATCCATATGTCTAAAAATAGACATAGTCTAAAAATAGACTTTGCGCCAAAAATAGCCTGCGGGCCCACTTAGTGATGGTGACTTCTTTTCACTAAGCTCCATCATCTTGTTGCATTTTCAACAGCCTTAAGGAGACTCCTGGAGCGTGGTGTGCAAAGATAGATTCCTATTTGTTATCTCAAAATTTTGTAAGCTACAAATATGATTCCAATGTTTATTTGTTGAAAAAATTGACTCCTTGTTGATCATAGTAGTCTACGTAGATGATCTCTTGATAATAGGTAGTTCAAATTCTACCATTGCTGAGATTACAATTGCATTGCATAAGCGGTTTTCTATGACTGACATGGGCTTGGTAAATTTTTTTCCTTGGACTAGAGATTAATCAGAACGGTTCTAGGATTGCCATTTCTCAACCAAAGTGTGTTAGATATATTTTGGCATGATGTCACATGAGTAGATGCAAGTGAGCAACCACACCTTTCTTATCAGGGATAAATTTGAGAATGGAAAAGACACACCATTGCTTGATTGCACATTGCATCGTCAACTTCTGGGCAATCTTCTTTATCTTTCTCACTCCCATCTTGATCTCTCATATGTTGTAGGAGTAGTTTCTAGATACATGAAGTAGCCACATGAGTTACACTAAAAACCTTCAAAGTACATCCTTCAATATTCGTTAATAGAAAATGACCAGAATTATTCGTTAATAGCCATAGGGGTTCATTTCCATACTACGTGGGCAACCATACTACCGGTGGTAAGACATGGTGAATGATGTTGCATTGAATCCGTCTTTATATATATATGTCAACCCTGATCAGCGGTGCGATGCTCAGTGGACTCTTTTTTTTACTCAAACAACGAGGCAGAAGGATTTGAAGCAATGGATGCCAAGTCAACGTCTATGGTGGGAGGTGTGGGTGAGTCAACGTAGGATCTTCATGTTAAAACAAATATTGCACTAGGAACGACCATAGTCTTTTACTACCTGAAAATTATAATGGATTATTGGAATGTAATTTTCTCTCTTCCATTATACATGTGTTGTGTGTTTTATGTTTTAATTTTTGAATTAGATAGGTTTATTCTATTACTATACTTCCGGGACGCAATCGGAATTGGCTGAATTAGGTCAATTTTCTGTAATTTATTTTAATTTTATAAAGTTTAACCATATAAATAATTTTTTTATTAGTATTTATTTTTATTGTTATTGTCTAAAAACATTAAGAATTGTTTTTAATGTGGTTTTTTGGAAGTTTTTGAGGGTTTTTCTAGTGTAATTTTTGTAAAATCTAGTGGGAATTTATTGAACTCACAAGTTTGATAGGTAACCCACAATCGAAGTGCCCTTCCAAGGCGCTCAATCCATATACACAGTGAAAACCACTTTAAATAACACAAATGAAGATTTCACCTCCACTTTAAATAACACAAATCAAGATTTCATCTCAAAGTTTTCCACCTAATTCCGGCACTAGAAAGTTCAAAAAATCGCACTCAAAACAACTCCAAAACTTTAAAATCTTATTGCACAATACATTTGAAAATGTGATTTTATAATCATTACTTTTTATTAATACAATGTACTCATTCTTATCATATTAACACCTTTTATAAACTAATAATTATATTAAAAAAACTTCTTAAATATTTAATTTTGCTTTTAATAAATACAAAATTATATATATATATATATATATGTATGTATTGTAATGATTAGTTTTCATTAATGCAACGTACTTATTCTTGTCATATTAATATCGTTTATAAACTAATAATTATATTAATTTTTTTTGAATATGTTAATTTTAATTTTAATAAATACAAAATTATATATATAATTTTTTTGAGTTGAAATTAAAATTAAAATTTTAATAAAATAACATATATTTATTTTTATAAACTAAATAATAAATTAGTATTATTGTTATTGTTTTCAAATAAAAATTCAATTTTTAAAAATAAAATATATGTATTTTTATAAACTAATAATTATATTAAAAGTAATTTTTATTGAACATTTTAGTTCAAATTTTAAGAAATAAAATATATAATTATTGACTTGGGACAATTTTAATTTGTAAGATTAATGTAGAAATCTTGATTTGTATAACTAATGTAGTTTAAATGTAAATGCAGCGATAACATTTATTGTTTTTTAAATATGCATTAGCATAGGCATTGAAATGAGGTTCTTGATATTTATTTGCTTAGATGAAGGCTTTACTTATTATTGAAACTCAAATTGATGGAATTCTAAACCTTAACACTAATTAGAATTCAATATTTTTAGTTTAATTTACCTATATTTAAACTAAGTGGCACGATTATCTAGTATATAGGGCTTGCTATATAAAGTGAATTAAAACATAAAGAATATTGTATGCGTCAAACCCATTTCTCATTGCAACTTCATATATAGTGGTCTTTTAAAAGAAACTTGTTCATTCCTTATACCTTCCACACCTAATTGAAGTCATATTTTTTGGTTTATCTTTTTGGTTTTTCATTTTACTCTAAAGCGTTTTATACAATAAGCATACTTGTTTCGTAGTGGATTCTATATATACATTTATAATTCTCGATTGGTCATTGTTGTGTGAGCGAAGACATTGGTCCTATGAAGATTTGTTCAAGTCTTCCCTAAGTAAACAATATAATCATATATAGTATAATATCATTGTGCAAAAAAAATGTATACATTTATTTATAAACCATTATTATATATATGATTTTATAATAATGATGCATAAAAAATTTACATGAATTAAGTTTACATTTAATTTGTAATATATATAACATGTAATACTAAATATTTACAAATGATTTATATATATATATATATATATATATATATATATATATATAACAATATACATAGCGTTTATTTTATATTAATATACTTATGAGTTTACATATTTCTGAAGAGATATGAATTACCACAAGCTGTGTGGGAAACATCTCAAACCGAAAGTCACCAAACGACTCAAAGAAAGAAGTCATCAAATCGAGGCACCAAAATGATGTAAGAATCCAAACTTTGAGATCGTGACTGGAATGTGCCAAAATTTTAGTAATTAGAAGACTGTTGAAAGACGCTTCTCAAGTAAAGTCTTTGAGATCATTTAAATTCAAGCGAGATTTATGGAACCAAAAGGTTGTGGAAGAGGCGAAGCCAATGAGATGATCGAAATTAACTTACACCAAAATT
The DNA here is from genome assembly GCA_031772625.1 of Pinus tabuliformis. Lineage (NCBI taxonomy): Eukaryota > Viridiplantae > Streptophyta > Pinopsida > Pinales > Pinaceae > Pinus > Pinus tabuliformis. The sequence goes on from CM062812.1 coordinate 65,292,632, forward strand.
AATAAGAAGAAGATGTAGAAAACCACTTGGGACCAAGCAATTAAGCAACAAAAAGGTGATTTTCTAAAAAAATAATTTGGGGCCCTTCATTTTAGTTAAAAATGTAGGGGAGTTGCTAGTGAGCCAAAAACTACATATTCTAAGATTTTGAGCCAATACACATACTTTATATATATTTTTCATTTTGTTTCCAACACCACAAATTGCATAAGACATTGGATATTTGATACTCTTTCATAAGTTCCCATATTTCTTCGTTAGGATCACGAAACATATTTATCTTATGGAGCAACCCATCTTGGAGATGATAGTCAATCGTTATATGACCTTGTTTTAGATGAACATGGCGCTATAGCTATTGAAATAACTCCTTGGATCCCCAACATGTATGTAAGTATCTAATATTATGATCTTGGGTGTGAGTGGCCTTGAAAGGATGTATTACAATTTACTTTTACTTCCCTTCTTATATTTGATGAATATATTAAATTTTAATAAAAATATCTTTGACTTATAGTGTTTTGTTTGTCAAAGCTTGATTTGGGCCTAAATATATTATTGTTGTTGGTATTCAATGTGGATAATGGTCTCCTTTCCCATTAAATAGTGCTTCCATCTATTAATTTCTTGAGCTATATCATAGAGTCCCTTTTCATATGTATAATAGTTTACAATTCCTCTACGGAAAATTTCAAAATGATAACATACTAGTTTGCCTCCTTACATCAAACCACTCTCATAGCATGTCCACATTCATTCATGTCCACATAAAAGGATTTCAAATTCATAAATACAAGAACAATTATTTGATTAATATTTCACTTCAACTCTTCAAAATCATTCTTTCTAATTCATTTCCCATTGCAAACTCTTTCCACTAGTTGTTATTGCATGGAGTGGTGCAACAATAGTTGAAAAATATGCTATAAAATTATGATGGTACTTTATTACTACTATATATCTCCCAAATTCAATTGAACTAGTAGGAGTTGGATGATTGATGAAAGCTTCGATATTCATAAGATAAATCTTGAGTTCCCCTCTACAAATAACATACTCCACATATACTAAGGAATTGTAGGAAATTCACAGTTCTTAAGATTTTTTAGTAGACCCTTGATGATAAAAGGGGATTTTTTTTTTTTGTATTTCTCATGACAAAAGAATCCTATGGCTTTGTGGAATTTGGAAACTATAGTACTACTTTGAGTGCTTGATCTTATCAGCGAAATACATAAAAGAAAAAGATACACACCATGTGTATCTATGTGAACATGGAGGAAAACTACAAAATAGATAAAGGAGATAAATGACACAGTAATGACATAAAGAATATGATAACATCCTTGAAATATCCCAATATATTCATACATCAAAATAACATGTCCTAAATAATGAATATATTATCTCTCTCTCTATATGTAAAGAGATATTGTACATGTGGCCCCTTTCTTATTAGGAATAGCCTATTACATATATATTTACACATCGCACGTGCATTTAACCCCATTTATGGCCTCCTTGGAATCATATTAGAAGAAGAATATGTGAGACTATATTGTTTTCTCATCTACATGTGTGATATAGTTTACATTGCACACAAGACCTACCAATGTGAATGCTTTCTTATTGAGGATCTTCGATGGAGTGAATAGATTTGGTTGGGAGAGATTCCAAGATAGAGGATTTGGTGGCTAAGTATTTTAATTATGGTCACTATTATATCTAACATTTGGAGATGATAATCTATACTAAAATGTATTACACACATGCATATATCTATATGTATATAGTGAAGAGTTCTAATGGATTCAAGCCTTATTGTTTAGTTTTAGGAGCCCATCAAGGACTGAAACATGTATATTCCTAATATACAATAAAGTTATTTCTCATGGAAAAGTAAAATATGTGAATAGTTGTTTGATGTCAAAGCTGTGCCTGCTTCCAAATCAAAATTTTAGCTCATGACCTAATGATAATTGAGTTGTTTTTAATTCTTATCGATTATGAATGTTGATTAGACAAGATTTAGAAAACATAAAAAAGCTAAAGGATGTGATTTATGGTTGTAACAATATATTGGATTAACTATTTTTATATCTATTATATGCATGGGAGATGTGCCCTTAGGGATAGAAACATTGATTTCAATGAAGTAAATTTGTTTAGATTCTATTTTCTTAGACTACCCTATGTAATTGGTTTGGATAAATTGAAATACATATTGCTTTAATTATATTTTGAACCAATCCATTGTAATAGAATCCAATAAGAATAAGATGTCATGAACCCAATAATGAGTTAAGGTTTTTCAATTTTCATTAATTGTATTCAATGGAAATTTTAACATAATTATGGATTTTTTTTTTGTGTAAGTCAGAGATTTATATTAATAGAGAAAAACTATAGTACAAAAAATCTGCACTAGCAGATCGAGGCCTAAAGAAAATAAGCCAAACATTCTAATCCCCACCACTAAAAACCACAAAAATGGCTATCACCTGCACACCACGTAGGGTGGCCGTTTCTGCTATCTAACAACGCTTGTGAATAGAAAATATTGGCACGAGGACCACAATCCTTGAACCCGCATAGACTATGGTAATGACAAAATCCCATATTTTGTTGAGACCAAAGAAAACCGATCAGGATATATGAGCATACAGGAAGAAGGATGAGAGATAACAATAGAACCCAAGAATTAAGGAGACTGCCCAAACCTGCTCATCATGTCTAAGACCTGTTCCAGCACATGGCTGTCAAATCTTGCTTACAGGGAGTGATAGCTGCGGCATTCCTCCTACTTTTCTTGCGGCAGGCCTCCAGTTTGTCTTGCATCTGGATTGAGCGTCTGCCTGAGGAGCTTTATGAGCACCGTAACTTTCTTGGACAGTGAGTCAACCATCTCATGCACTGCAGTGACTTTGAAATCCAAAGCTTCATAAATGGCGTATAGACTTTTCATCTGTGCCTCCGGGATCACCTGGTCATTCTGGGGGAGCTTTTTACTGTCTTCCGTTGCTTCCAGAGCACGCGCTAGCAGGGTTTTGACTCTCCAGCTTTCCGCTTGAGTACGCACAAACTGAGTTGCGCGCTTAGTGACTGTGCCAGGATCTTGAAGCCAGTCGACTTCCTGCGCTATATCCTTCTCCGACCGCTTTCGTTCTTCTTCTTTCACCGAGGCCTCCAATTCAGACAGCTTGCGTTTGTTCTTCGCCGCTGTCCTGGTTTCATACATCTCCCTTGCTGTTTGGAGTTCCATGTTCGCTTTAACACTGCACAACCATCACCTTCCATACTTATCCTAACGCTTGCAGCGTAAGACCTAGCACTGAGAGTCGAAAATGGATGAACTGGAGCGATGCAGTGCAAAATTCTGTTCCTGGCTATGCCTCCACTCACTGCTAAATAGTTGATCTGGAGGATATTGCTCATGACCACCCGAATTTCCCGAAACGACGTGGATGTACTGACATAATTGTTGCTGCTTTGAAATGTGTTTTCCGAGTGGTGTATCCAACCTTTCACATTAATGTTGCCTCCTCCTTCTCTAATCAGAGAGTGCCATGTGTCCTCCAACTGGCTGTGGTGACGACAGTGATCGTTGCGGCCCATCATATTAGATTTGTTTCCTTTATTCCCCTTTTGTTGCCATAAACGCACTGGAATTACCTGTCCTTTTGTTTTCTACCAACTTTTAATGTCCGTGCCCACTTCTTTGTTCTTCATCATGAAGAGAAACCCGGTGTCAGAACGCCTTCTGGTTGACCCCGGTTGGCATTATCCTTGTCTTGTTCGGCCAGCTGGATGCACTTCCTTTTCAAGTCTGGGCAGTTCACCTGCTGCCAACAGCTGTCCCATTCCCTCTTTTGATTATTGATGCCATGGTTTGCTAGGTGGTCCGCAATCGCATTTGCTTTGCGCCTCACTGCCTGGAAGACTAACCCTCTCATATCGCTGATCAACTCAGCTACGTTTTCCGTCACCTTTGCTAATCTCCAATGCTTCGTGGCTTTGCTTGCTTTGGTTCCACCATAGATTCTCTTAGCTACAGATATTACCAGCGCCGAGTCACCTTCAACCACCGCTGTATAATTCTGCATGTCTCTTAGAATCCGTAGTCCGTGTTCTAAAGCTGCAAACTCCATTTCATTGTTCGTCCCCTCTCCCAGTGCTTTGCAGTAAATATGAAGAATGTCTCCTTTATGGTCTCTTATGATTCCTCCAATGCCCGCCATCCCAGGGTTTCCTCTGGATGCGCCATCAAAATTCAACTTCAGCCAGCCCACCGGCGGGTAAATCCAACTGCTGGACTCGGATTGCGGGCTTTGCTGGCTCCTCGACGTAGCCATGCTCTGGTTGGTGTGCAGCTGGAAGAGTTTTAGAATCCGTAAGTCACTAGATGACGGCTTCTCATTAGTTTCCTCTTTTACTTTTACTTGAATTAACTGTTTAATATTTCTCATGAGAGTGTCTATGGCATGCTCTGTGTTTCTGTATTCATCTTGGAATATTCTCCTGTTACGCTCCTTCCAAATGGTCCATGTTAAAAACCCGGGCAGAACTTTCCAAATGCTGTTGACCCTGGAGTTTTTTGAGAAGTTTTTTTGCCAATTTTGTATAGTATCTTGAATGGACTCCCTATTTCTGTTAGAGTTTAGCATTACACCCTCCGCCCAATTCCATATATGGCAAGCCCAGTCACAGGAATTAAATAAATGATTCATTGTTTCTTCCTCTACCATGCACATTGGGCATCTGGACGGCCCATGAAAGCCTTTGCTGCGTAGATTTTCCCAAGTCAAGGTCTTTTTCCTCAATAAAAGCCAGAGGAAAGTTTTGATTTTTGGCGAAAACAGGTCGTCCCACACGTTATGACTCCAGGGTGAAACCTCCCTTTGCTCTGTAATTTCTATTAGTTCCCTGGCTTCCTTGAGTGAGAAATTTCCGCTAGCCTTCATTCCCCATCTGAGCTGGTCCTGTTCGTCCGTCTTCCTTATTTTCCTTTTGAGTGATTGGTCAGTTAGATGCTTTGAACTGTCATCTTCCCCATTGTTGTTATCCAAGTCAAATTTTATCCATTCTCTCCAGATGGGATCCCTGTTATTCCAGTCCCAGTATTGGTTAACTCTGTAACGACCTTTGTGTTGACATTTCTGCTTGAGCTGATCGAGTTCGGGCTTTTCCAATTTTGGGAGCTGCTGCCACGCATCTTCCCAAAAAAGCACTGAATGCCCATTCCGGATCTCCTAGAAACTGTTTTCCTGTACCAAGTTACGATTTTTCCGAGCAAGATTCCATATGGGTGATCCCTCAGGAACCTCCTGAAGCTTAATAAGGTCATTACTGTTGTGTTCGGGGGTATATTTCTCTTTCCAATGTCTTGCCCAGGGGAGATGGGGCTCTTTTATCCATCTCCACCATAGTTTAGCTCCACAAGTCATGTTGATGATTGAAGGATCCACTAGATTTAGGCCTCGCATAATTTTTGGTTTACAGAGTTTATTCCATGCTACAAGCACCCATTTTTTGTTCTCCCCATTACCATTCCATAAAAAGGATCTTTGGATTGTTCTAATCTGTTGGAGGATGCCCTTGGGGGATGGCAGCATGGAGAGAAAGTACTGAGGTATAGCTTGCAGAACCGCCTTTGTGAGAACAAGTCTCCCCGCAAAATTAAGTGCTCTGTACGTCCAGTGCTTGCACCTTCTCTCCAGGTTAGCTATAATTCTCTCCCAGTGCACTTTTTGCCAGGGTTTGAGAGTTAGCGGTGCTCCCAAATATCTTGAAGGTAGACACCCTTTTCTGAACCCAAGTATATTAGAGAGGTGCTTCTGAATAGCTGGATGAGTATGGAAGAAGTAAATTGTGGATTTGGAAAAATTAATTTCCATTCCAGATGCCTTGCTGAAAAGATCAAGGATTTTCTTATAAGCTAGAGCCTCTTCCATTGTGGGGGTTCCATGTAACGTCGTATCATCCACAAATTGTTGGTGTGTTGTTGCTGGCAGAGATTGGATAGGCTGAAGGCCCTTGATTTTCCCCTCTCTTTTTGCTTTGGCTATAAGTCTACTGAGACCTTCCATAAGAATAACGAACAGGAAGGGGGAGAGAGGGTCCCCCTGTCTTATTCCCCGAGCAGGTGAAAAGGGTTCAGAGGCAGATCCATTGACAAGGATTGAAAATCTGGATGACTTAATAAGGGCTAAGATCCAATTGATCCATAGTTTGCAAAAACCGAAGGCTTTTAGAATGGCTTCTAGATATTGCCAACTGACTTTGTCATAGGCTTTCGATAGATCAAGTTGCATTAGCATTCCTGCTAATTTCCTAGTTTGCAGGGTGTGAATCATTTCTTGAGCTAGAAGAATATTGTCTAAGATCTGTCTCCCTTCAACATACCCGGATTGCTCTTCTGATATGAGGCTAGGAAGAATCGGCTTGAGTCTAGTAGCTATAACTTTTGAAATAATTTTATAAATGACATTACACAAAGCAATTGGTCTGAACTTCTCAGGAGAGTTTGCTTCTTCCATCTTTGGGATAAGTGCTATGAAGGTTGAGTTGAGAGATTTGAGGATGGTACCAAATTTCCTAGAGTCCTCAACAACTTCCCATATCTCATGCTTTACTAGGTTCCAGCAGGCTTTGTAAAAATTAATGGTGAAACCATCCGGTCCAGGGGCCTTATCACTAGGCATACTTCGGACAGCTTCCTCCACTTCCTCTAAGGTTATTTCTCTGCTTAGAGCTGAGTTCTGAGCGCCGGTGATGGTTTTGGGGATGGCTGAGATGAGCTCCTTGATGGCATCCTCTCTGTTTGCTGACGGTTCCTGGGCAATACTGCTGAAGTGCCTGGTTAGTAAAGCCGCTATGTCTTGGTGATTCTTTAAAGTTTCACCATTCTCATTCTTGAGTTCCAGAATTCTATTCGCACTTCTATAATCTAGTGCAGATCTGTGAAAAAATTTGGTGTTCTGCTAACCCTGTTTAAGCCACCGAGTCCTGGATTTCTGCTTCCAAAGAGTCTCTTCCTGCTGACAGCGTGTATGCCACTGACCAGTTAGAACCCTTTCCTACTCTGCAAACTCTTCACTATTGTGCCCTGAAGCCCACACTTTGTGAATCTGTTCCAGTTTGTCTTCTATCAAGGTTTTATCCTTAAAGATATCTCCAAACTCCGTAATGTTCCACTCTTTGATTTTGGCTTTTGTGTACTTTAGTTTCTTCTGAAGGTTGAACATTTTGGAACCTCCTCCAATCACTGGTTCAGACCACCATTTCTCTACCAGATTGAGGAAGTTGGGGTGATCCAAACAAAAATTTTTGAATCTGAAAGGTTTATTCCTGGGGGTACCATGGATAGCTGCTATTAAAGATATTGGCCAGTGGTCAGATCCTCCACTTGGAAGGACATCTGACTCAACTAGAATACCATTCATAATGATGCTCTCTGAGATGATAAATCTGTCCAGACGAGAGGCAATCAGCCTATCTCCCCCTCATCTATTATTCCATGTATAAGTGCCACTCTTAGGTGGGATATCCACCAGTTTGGCACTCTCAATGAAATTTGTAAATAATTCAGCATCCCTGCTGAGTTTTCTTATTCCCCCTTTCTTCTCCAGAAGAGTGGTTATCATGTTAATGTCACCCCCCATGATGCACATGCAGTAAGGATGTCTAGAAATTAAACTTGACAGAGACTTTAAAAAAGTTATTTTATCCTCTATCTTCTGGGGTCCATAAACATTTATACATAAGAAGGATTCAGAGTTACCTGTGGGCTGGGCTTCCACGGCTATAAAAGCTCTGGTTGCTTCTGCTGATATGATTTGAAGCACTCTTGAGTCCCACAACGTGACTAGACCTCCTTCTCACCCCTGACTTTCTACTTCCATGTAGTTAAGGTGGTTTCCAAGCTGCTTTTTGATGTTAGCCATGCTTGTATTACTGCTTTTAGTTTCTTGAATGAAAAAGATATCCGGTTTTTCTTTCTGAAATTTTCTTTTCAGAATTCTCTGCTTTGCTTGGCTGTTTAGCCCTCTTGCATTCCATGATATGATTTTCATGATTAACTAGAAGAATTATTGGTAAAAAGAGAAGGCATCTAGAGCCTTCATCTTCCCTGAGTTTATCATTAATATTCCAAGCTCCTGCAGAGCTTCACCACTTGTTCTCCTTCCTCTCTTCTTTTTTTGCTTAGATCTTGTTGAGTTGTGGAGAAGCCTCTTTGGTGGGTTCCCAGCTCCTCTTGCTATACCTAGCTTTCTGCTTTGTCTTTCTAACTCTGCTTTTTGCCTCGCAATGAATAGCTCATTGACCTTTCTGATTTCTTCTTCCGACACATTTTCTATGCCTCGAGATTTCCAGTTTTCTGCCATGACTGGTAGGTTCATTCCTTCCTTTGCTAGAACTTCCTCCAGTTCTAAATCATTGCTTCCTCCATCGTTGGTGAGCATATCTGCATCCTCCTCAAGTTCTTCTGTTTGCTCCTTCATTTGGACTTCGGTGCTTATCATGTTTTCTTCTGTTTCTTTTGTAGTTTGCCCTGTGCTATCGATTGGCCCACCATTGGAGGTGAGAGCTTTATTCAGATCCTCTGAGTCCGTGTCTAACTCTAATACTTCAAAGGTATTCCTGTGGTATCCTCGTTCTGTTTCTATTCTGTTTTCTCTTCTTTGGTTGGCTCTTTGTCTTATCTTGGGTTTTACAAAGTTATCTCTGCCTTTGTCTGCTTGCTCTGTTTTAATGACTTCTTCTTGTTTGTTCAGATGACATTCCCTCATTAGATGTCCATGCTCATGACATTTTTTGCAGCGAGAAGGAATTTGTTCATAATCTATTGCTTGGAAGTAATCCTCATCCCTGTACTCTAGCCATAGACCCTCATGTAGAGCACCAGAGACATCCATTTCCATGCATATTCTTGCACATGAGGTGTATTTTCTTTGTATGGTTGCTTCTCAGGCCTTGACAAAAGTACCCAGCCGATCCCCAATTTGTTTCAGTGCTGAGATACCCCAGTAGCCAATGGGCAGAGAAAACAACCTTATCCATATTGGTACCTGAGTGAAAGTTTCCCTTTCTGGAACAAAATTTGGTTTCCATGGCCACATGTAGAGACCCACTGAAGCTAAGAAATACGGGCCTCCATCAAAAATTCTGTCCTTGTCCTCTAGGTTGGTAAAAACTACAGTAAAGAAGCCTTTTGCTCCTAAGTGTAGCTTCACATCGCCCTTGGGTTTCCAGTGTTGTCGTATCCATTGGCATAGAGCTCTTTCAGATGGCCATAAACCCATAAACTTGCAAATTACTGCATGCTCTGCCATGTGTTCTCGATAAGCTTGGATCTCCGGATCTACTATGACAACTCTTAGGGTCTCTGCTTTCTTAGGTTTGCAGGTTCCGCTCGCTGTTGGGTGGTTGCTGGGGTTCGAGCTGGTTTCACCTTCCGTTCCTTCTTTCCCCTGGGGGTCTTCCTTTTGTTCCCCCTTCTCCTTTGACTGCTTCTCATTATGATCCGCGAGTCTTTGTCCTGTTGTGGTATTTTTTCCAGTATTCACCAGTCCCTCAACTTCTTTTTCATTGATTTGAGGGTTGTTGTTGGGTCCTCTGCCCTCTTTTTGTTTTTTCTCCTTGTTTTTCCCACTATTCTGCTTGAGTCTCTCGTATCTTGAAATTTTGACTCCTTCCTGCGCTGTTAGTTTCTACTTCTGCATGACTATTTGTTTGAAATAAGGGGTCCCCTTGGACCCCTCGTTGACCATCTGTAGGGTCAGATTTTTTCCCCTTCTGAGCAAAACCGCTAGCCTCGATCTATTCGCTTCCAGCTCTGTGTCTGTAACAGTGCACAGAAACCCTAACCTCAAGGCGCCGCCATCGCTCCGTCTTTCCTCTCCTTATTCATATCCAATACCTTCTTAATTATGGATTTGATTTAATTACTATTTCTATTTTTTTGAAAAGGAACTTGGGTATTTTCCTTTTTTTATACCAAGGAAAGGACATTGAACCAATATAGGTTGTTGGAGGTGAAATACTAGTGTGCTAAGAGAAGTAGTTGAACCATAGAAGGTTTTTCTACTTATTCTTATTTTAATTTTTCTTTGAGGTGTGGTTAAAATTTGTAAGGATAATTACTCTTGATCATAGAGAATATAGTAGGTTAGATTATTCTTGCAATTATAAAAGTTGGATGTGTATGATGTTAATTGTTATGGAGGAGGATAAACCTCAAGAATATGTTGAGAAATAAATTTGTGCACCTAATAATATTAAACTATTCGAAATTCATGCCAAGAAGGAGGATAGCATGAAGAGAAACATACATTCTCAGGGAACCACCGGGTTGCAGAAATCAAGCTATACAAACTATAACGCAGCACATTCCTAAAATCATTAATGTAGATCATAACAATAGGCTTCTCCAGCCTATTTCTGTGCAGGAGGTGGAGGACGCAATGGCCCAACTTAAGGATGGTAAAGCGCCCAGACCTGACGGATTCACCACCAATTTCTTTCATGCCTTCTGGGAGCACATAAAAAAAGAGGTCTGGGAGCTCGTGGATGAATCGCAATCAATGCACTGGGTCCTTTCTTCCTTAAAAACGACCTTCACAGCGCTCATTCCTAAAGTGGAAGAATCTAATACACCTGATAAATATAGGCTGATTGCGCTATGTAATGTTATCTACAATCTCATATCTAAAGTCGTGGCGAATAGGCTCAAACCTCTTCTCCCTCTCCTCATTTCACCAGAGAAGACAGGCTATGTCGAAGGGCGTCAGATTCTGGATGGCATCATTCTCTCCCACGAAGTGATCCACTCCCTCAAGATTCTGAAAAAACGAGGTATGATTCTCAAACTAGATCTCTCCAAAGCATTCGACAAGCTCAACTGGACTTATATTAAACACATCTTACTTGCATTCGGCTTCAATGTTACATGGACGCGATGGATAATGAATCTTATTTCACCCCCTGCTTTTCCATCCTCCTAAACGGCTCCCCTTCCCCTCCATTTCAGCCTTCTTGGGGTATTCGTCAGGGAGATCCTCTTTCCCCATTCCTTTTTCTTCTCATGGCAGAAGGACTAAGCTGCCTTCTTCATTCCGCCTCCAACTCCCACTCTTTAAAGGGAATTTTGCTGCATGGTAAATTCCCCATCACTCACCAACAGTTTGTTGACGATAATATGCTCTTTGGCCATCTGTCAGTTCAAGAGGCCTCTGAATTTAAGCGCCTACTCAATCTCTTCTCAGAAGCCTCTGGCACCACCACCAATGCTTCCAAATCCCATCTCTTTTTCTTCCACACTACTATTCTCACACAGAGAAATATAGCCAGGATTTTGGGCTTTACTATAGCCAAGCTTCCTTCAAAATATTTGGGAGCTCCCCTGTTTGACTTTACCATCAAACATGCTTCATGGAGAAACCTCCTTGACAACTTAGAAACCAGGCTCTCCTCCTAGACTTACCACTCTCTCAACATTGCAAGCAAGATTATCCTAATCAAATCTGTTCTCCAAGCCATGCCTCTGTATTTGTTCTCAATCTTAGCTACCTCGAAATGGGTTATTAAAAACATACGCAATCTTCAAAGAAATTTTCTCTGGGGCTCCTTGGGCCACAATAGAAAATGGGTTCTGGTCAAATGGATGGAGGTCTGTCTTCCGAAATCAGCTGGGGGGTTAGGTATGAGGGATCCCCTTCACAACAACAACATCATGGGTGCACGCATATGGTGGAATTTGATATCTAAACCATACTCTCCCTGGGGTTGTCTTTAGAAGGCCAAATATTCTCCAGGAAGTTCAAAGGAGGAGCTAATCTGATTCAGTTCTACCACCCCTGGGTCGCTGATTTGGAATGCTGCCAAGCAACATAACACCTTTATTCAAGCACACAGTTTTTGGGAAATCCACTTAGGCACCACTACAAGATTTTGGGAGGATTCCTAGCAACAATTACCCAAACTCGCCTCCGTCTTTCACAACCTACGTGGCAAGAAACCATGCGGTAGAATGAGAAAATAAGTGTCCATCAATTCTGGCAGCAGCAATCTCCCCAAGGTTTTCATCTTTGGAGACCAACAAACACATGGCAGGCCAATTGGCAGGAGGAAACCTACGATGAGATTGATCAAGAGCTCAAACTCAGGAAAATCAAACTTTTGGATGAGAAGGACCAAGTGTGATGGGGATATTCTACGAAGGGCATGTTTACTACCAAGGAAGCATATCAAATCCTTTATCAACCCATGCAGAATGTAAAGGATCAACTATGGGACCAAGTTTGGAAACCAAACATCTGGCCTAAGGTCTCCACTTTCCTTTGGCTACTATGCAAACAAAGGATCCTCACATCGGATAGCTTACAAAAGCGAGGATTTATTGGGCCTTCCAGATGTTCCAACTGCAATCTTCATTCAGAGACCATTAAGCATATCCTGGATACTTACCCATTAACAGCTCACATATGGGAGAGAAAAACACAGTGTAATAGAAGAACTGGTAGAAGAGAGGGGGACATCGTAAATACCATTAGGAACTGGCCTCAGTATCCTTTCCAAAGTCCTCTACTCAATGCCCTCTGGAACCTCCTCCCAGGCTTCGTCTACTGGATCATCTGGAAGGAAAGAAACAACAAGATCTTCAAAAACCATAGTTCACCTCTTGATACTCTCTGACTTCTTCTCAAGCAGAATATTCAAGAAACTCTAGTTCTCAGATAATGGCAAGATTCAGATATGCCATCTTTACCCCAGGAACGCCTTATTCTCACTAACTGGAACCTAGATCTCTCCTCTGTAGATCATAACAAATCCAGTACTCCAATTCAATCTGAGTCTGCTCAATTTTTTTCTCCCCCTGCTATCTACCCTTAGATGTTGAACTTTGACAAAGCGGCTAAGCGCAATCCTGGGTCGACTGGATATGGTACAATCTTTAGAAATGCGGAAGGCTCTGTTTTGCATATTTATCATGGATCACTAGGTAGAGATACCAACAATGCAACTGAGCTTGAAAGCTTATGGCAAGGTATACGCATAGCAGAAATAGAAAACTTGCTCCCTCTAGAGGTAGAAGGGGATTCACAAATTCTAATAGAAGCTGCTATCAGGATACAATCAGGATCCTCAGCAGCAAAAATTGCTTCAAGCTGGAGGCTTCTATGCAGGCTGGAACAAATTGAATAATGGCTCAAAATTCCACGCAGTATCTCCTTCAAGCACATCTGGTGAACATATAATAAGGCAGCAGACAGACTAGCTAATCAAGGGGCCGATCAGCAGCTCCCATTCTTCTCTGGTCCATTGAACAGTGCCAATGATATACAACTAAAACGTGACTGCACTCTCTTGGTGCAACAAGATCTCTCTCCCAAATCCCCGTGTCTGAATGTTGTACTGGTACGTGGGAAGCAGCATGGGTGGGCGCGTGGCTCATCTCCACCGCCTCTTGCCCTCTCACGGTACAGATCTTTAATTCCGATGAGATCAAATTCAGTGTTGCTTTATTGCAGCCTGTCCCTCCTCTCCAGCCCATCCATTACCTGATCATGTTGCCCTCAATCTGTCTCATTCACGCTCCTCCTTTGCACTCTAGTCCCTCCTTTGCAACTGCAGAGAACCGTTCTCGCACCATCACGGGGACTCTCTGGGCTCCGGTTCAATGGGTGGATTCATGGTTAATGCCTCAGGCTTCTCACTACCATACCCGCAAATCCGCTAGCTACTTGACATCTGCTCTCCCTTTCGCCCATCTGGGTGTTAAAGCCAAGCTTGTTCTAATATTTTTCTACCTCCATAGTTTAGCAGGCCACCAGGATCTCCCTGCTCTTCCGGTTATGTGGAAACTCCGCTAGAGGATGAGCTGTAGGAGAGGCAGCTCCAGGGGGGAAATGGGCCGCCAGGCCTCCTCCTCCACGACGGACTCCTCAACTTTTGGTTTGAACTTCAGTATGGGCCAATATCCATTTACAAGGAGTGGGCGGGGAAGGGGCAGAGATCTGCACAATTTGGCAGAAAGCTCTTTCAATTTTGCAACTAATTCTTCTAGGCTTCAATTCCCCTGCACTCATGGCAATTTCTCCTTCATGGCTTCTATTACCACAGAGCTGAGCGAGATTAATGTTGGTCAGGAAGCTGTTTCCCCTGGAGTGACTACGGAAAGGCTTGTGGCAGATAGACATGGCCTTGTTCAGATGAACTACAAGCAGAGCAAGGTCTCAGGCTCGGGCAAGGGCATGGAATCCCAGATCATGAATGATAAGGCGAGCCCGAGGGTCTCGCATGGTGGCAGCTCTACAGGCCAAGAGGGCCACCCCTCTGATGACGAAGAAGATTACAATTTTGGTTGTCGCATCATCGAAGAGTAGCCCGATCCTTCTCATGATGTTTAAACAGGTTTGTGCTCTATGGTTTTTTTGGAATTTAGTTTGCATGAGGACTTTCATTCATCACCTTCTTCACAGTCAATATAAGCGCTCCGCTCCAATCACCGGTTTCCCGCACGCGGGAAGCACTCTGCTTACCTATGGTTTTTGGTCTTGGTTTCAGTCTCAGTTGCTTCTGAAGTTTGCACTCAGATTTGGTTCCATGCAGTGTTTCTCGGTTTACTTGCCATGGATTAGTCATCTTGTTTCGGATGCTGTATGGTGCCGATTTAATTTTGAGTTCCAAGCACATCATTAGGGTTTTTTGACTTTTTGTAATAGTTATGATCAGGTCACTTGCAGTCCTTCAGGACAATACTCAATAGGGTATTTTTTTGAGTTTTGTTTAGCTATGCTTTGTAAACATGCCGCATCATTGGGCTAGCTTTCATGAGGCCATGGCCTCGGTGTAGCAATTTTTGTATCAATATAGAAGTAGACTTATTCAGAAAAAACATGAAGAGAAACATTCTTGATTCTGTCAATGATCACTTGATCACTCCATTTGAGAAAAAAAATTGATAAGGATGGGTATGATTCTTTCGTTAGGTTATGCTAGAGTCCGATTTCATCTATAGAAATGATCTTTATAAAATTACTTTTCTCCATCTATTTTTTCCTCGAGGCAAGAAATCAGCTTCTCGCTTAGCTCAAGGCATAGAGTGAGGTTTTTGGTACCAATCTAGCCCACGTGTATATTAACTCAGGAGTTCACAAGGTACAAATCCAATACAATAATATTCATTTCCATGAAGCCATTACAAAAATTCTCATTATGTCACTAGCAAGGATTTGAACCTCAGTGGGGAAGATAATAGTCATTCCACCCAACCACCTGAGATAACTCCAACTGAGTTTACTTCTAGTCATCTACATGATTAAAAACAACATAATTATTATATATCTAGCCATGATAATAGAGAACATAGATTAGTGGGCTTCCATTGCAACTGCAATATAGCTAGTTGGTGTCCATTTCCTTGAGTTTCTTTACTATATTTTGGAAACCCTTTCTCCAATATGTTTGTTCATGTGAGGATTAATATTTGCCATAAAATTTGGGATTCCTTCATGTAGGAAAAAATAATATTGTAATATTATTCAACAAGAAAAAGTAAGTAGAAGAACTATCTCTTCTTATGAACACGAGGAAAGGAAGCAAGATAGGATACTAGAATGTTAACAAGGAAGAAATAGGTATAGGAAAGAAACATTTGAGTAATTTTAAATGCTTAAATTGTCACTAGAGGGGACATTACATGACCAAATATTAAAAGAAGAAGAAAGAAAATACTAATCAATAGAAATGAGTGGATGGAGTGTATAGTAGGAGTTGATGAGTTCTCATTCAAATTTAAGACTTCCTTCTCCATGGTCTCTTACTTATATTACAGCATTATGTAGTGTTGGATGGCATGTGGATAGTGGGACATCTAAAAATATGACTAAAGATATGATACTCTTCAATATTTTTATTTCAGTTAAATGGTGTTTTACTTGTTCCTTGTTTGAATATAGATCTTTTTTCGTTCTTTTTTTCTAGCTATCGAAGATCTTAAATACAATGAGAATATGGGTGAGGATTCTAGCTATATGTAGAGGCTTATGAATAAAAATAGTGGTGCTGTTCCATGACTAAGGAGTGTAACTCCATTCTACATAATGCTTATTATAAAATTGTTCCAATATCAGTGGGGAAGTTGATAGT
Source organism: Pinus tabuliformis (assembly GCA_031772625.1). Lineage (NCBI taxonomy): Eukaryota > Viridiplantae > Streptophyta > Pinopsida > Pinales > Pinaceae > Pinus > Pinus tabuliformis. Next base: position 65,308,781 of record CM062812.1, read on the forward strand.
TGATTCTCGATGGTTGTACACGATTGAAGATAGTTGATGCATGTATTTACAAATTCAAGTCGAGGTTTAGTGCAAAAGGATTCTTATAGACATATGTAATTATGGTTAGACATTTTGTCTATTAGAAAAGTGTATTTATATGCATACCATTTTTGCATTATTTACATGTTATACATAGAACTTATATCAAATATATGTAAATACATATGAAATACTTACAAGATTTTGAATAATACATTATTGAAATTCATGCGAGCTACTAAATACTTTCGTTAAAAGTATAAAGACATGACCTTTATAAATACAATGTATGTCAAAAATTATAATTGCTTTATATATAAAAATTGATTTTCAATAACTTATAACATAGAACTCCCAAAATTAATTTTTAAATTGACAAAACACTTTTATAAACCATTAGTTATAAATGTATGTAATTTATCGATACTTTTCATAATCTATATAATGAAAATGAAATGTAATATCTATAAGTTCTTTCATTATATTTCAAATAAATTAACATAAACATTTCTTATATTGAAAAATATGTTAATGCTATTTAAATAACAAACGTCAATTTAATTTAATGATGATTCATTAGCTTAACAAATTATTTTTAAAAGTTTATAAGATTTTCCTTTTTAATAACGATTCAAAATGTTTATTGTTTTTGCAAGTTGTCTTTCGATTGCAATATAAATATTTATGTCATTTTGGAAAATTACAATACTGAGCGTACCACCTTTGAAACTAGAATAGAGGTAGTAAAGTAGAAAGTGAAGAAATTAGAAAATTAAAGGAGACTCAATGAAAAATAGAGACTAAAACCACTTGTTGCTAAACTCATGGGATACCAATAACAAGATTTAAAAATAACAACCTTGTTGGCTTACAAAGTTTACCTTAACAACAAAAATAAACTAAATATAGAGGTAAAGGAAAGCATAACTATAGTCTACCTCCATTTATTTCATTTCCAATAACAAGAGGTAAAAATAACAGCTTTGTTGGCTTGAAAAGTTTACAGTAACAACAAAAATAAACTAAACAGGGAGGTAATGGAAATCATAGCACTAGCCTGACTCCATTTATTTCATTTCTATCCACTTGCATCGTGGTAATGATTCCTTGAGTTGTCATTCCCCACTTTATTCTTTTAAGGAGGAAGGGGGAAGGAAAACCAAGAAGAATGGTTGAACATAGAGAGTGTAGCACTGAATTTGCTAGATAATCGACATGTCAATCGATTAGTTGATCTACAAATATGTAACAGAATGACAACAAAGATTGGAGGAAGAAGTTTTTCAATGAGATTGAGAGAGATTTTGAGTCTCCAACTTTGGTTATTTTGAGAGAGGAGGATCTATAGAGAAACTTAGTAATTAGGGAAGTTATTAACAAGATGACAGTCACCTTTGAGGACTATATAATAGAAATTGAGGGTGGAGCAAATTCTCAACCCCATTTCAAGAGCTTTGAGATTCACTACATGATTACTATTTTGGACATTATAACTAAAATATATATGAATAATGTCTCCCTTTTATGAGTGAAACACTCCCTCATAGCTTGTAGTGCTATGGTTTTTCTTGGAGGCACAATCAAAATTTAGTTCGGTAAGATTAAGAGGAGTGGAAGATTAACAGGGAAAGAGGAAGTGAATGAGGAACGAGGAGATAAGAGTTGTGTTGGGGAAGAGGGCAGATTTACAACCACAAAAGTAGATCCCTTCAAGTCTTGGAATTTGTAGTATGAGGTTGATCGATTGGAGGCAAGGATAGTTTATTTTAGATAATGAAGAAAGGTGTTCTAAAGAGAGAGGTTGGAGTCATGAGAGTTGCAGAAAACACTTTTTTTTTTTCAAAGAATCCAAATAATGAAGATAGGTGCAAGAATCCAAGCTCTATTAATAATGGAACTGGATAATGGGGAAAGGGGTCAATTAGTAATCAATTTTAAGGGACAAGTCTCTAGTTGTAAGGTTGTCAAAAGATATTGAATGATCCTTCCAAATATCTTGGGACAGAGGAATAGACTAGAAAACATGTGCATGCTTTTCTTTATTAACTTGGCATAAGAAACACGGTGTGAAATGAAGATAAACCTTGGAGAGAAGTATATCCCAGGTTAGTGTTGTCATATAAAGGAAAATTTGGAGAAAATAAGTCATATTTTAGAGCATACATACTGATTCCAAGTGTAAGTGTGATTAGTTGTAAGGAGGTAAGCTTCTTTGATGGTGAAAGAACCATGTGGTCAATATCCCTAGTGAAGTTTGCCTAAATGTTTCTTGAAATATTGAAGAGCTTGGTTTGATAAGGCGATGTCCCAAAAGGAGGGATATTGTCATCAATGATAATTGGTCACTAAGGAGATGTTTTCCTATTAATCAAACACAAAAATTATCCCCTGTGATTGCACAACATAGTGTATATCTTGAATATGTTATTGGGCAAAAATTATGGTAAATGTGTTCCAAGAATAATCCCAAAAGTGAGTAGGATTTTCATCCTTGAATTCCCAAAAGAAATGTTCTTATACTAAATGTTTTCCTTTACAAGCTAGATTCTAGATTGTCATACCAGGAGGTAACTCCTCAAAAAATAATTCATGATATTCATTCAGGTTGGTCTTTATTATATACATGAGGGAGAGACTATTCATTTCAACTCCTGGTGACTCCTCATATTTTCTATTATTTATTTACATCAATTTCGGTTATTCACCCAATCCTGATTATTAGGTGTCAACATTCCCCCCCTTATTCTGAAGGGATGTTGGTGAGTCCAAGCATCATTCTAAATCTTTTAAGCTTTTCTCTTCCAAGCGCTTTGGTGAAGATATCTGCAATTTTCTCACTAGTGGAACAATGACAGAGATGGATTGTTTTGGCCTCATCATGATGTTGAATAAGATGATATTTACTATTGATGTGCTTTGTTTGATCATGGAACTTTGGGTTCTTGGCCAACTTTATTGTCGAGGTATTGTCAATCACGCTGAAGTCGTCCACCTGTGTATACTCGATTCCAAAGTCTTGAGTTCCCTTCAAGTACCTTAGAACTCTTTTTGCAGCAGACTAATGTCCCTCACAAGGCTTTTGCATAAACCTGGAGAGGATTCCAACAGCAAATGAAATGTGTACTCTGGTAGTAGTTAGGTAGTTGAGACTTCCCACAAGCTATCTATATTTTGTTGCATCCTCAAATTATTTTCCTTCAATGGATGTGAGCTTTAAGTTTTGTTCAATCAGAGTAGTAAGAGGATTGCATTTTGTCATGCCAAACCTGTTCAACAGATCTCCAATGTACTTCTTTTGAGAAAGGAATATGGACTTCGAATGTTGAGTTACTTCAATACCAAGATAGTAATGAACATAGCCCAAATTAGTCATTTCAAAACCTTTCCTCAATTCCTTCTTTATGGATACAATGTAGCTTTCATTGTTCCCTGTCATCAAAAGATCATCTACATATACCACAAGATATACAATTGTTTTTCCAACTTTCTTGACAAATAAAGTTGCATCATCAAGATCATAATGTTTGAAATTTAGTTTCAGAAGATGCTCAGTTAGTTTTTCATACCAGCTTCACGGTGCTTGTTTGAGGCCATACAAGGATTTCACAAGTTTGCATACTTTATGTTCATGTCCTTTCACATCAAATCCTTTATGTTAGGACATAAAAACATTCTCTTTTAGATATCCATTCAAGAAAGTAGTTTTTACATCCATTTGATGGACTTTCGAACTATTCTGAGCTGCTAGGGAAGAGAATGTCTGGATGGTAGCCCATTTTGCTGTGGGGGCAAAAGTCTCCTCATAATCAACCCCCTCCTTCTGTGCAAAACCTTTTGCCACAAGCCTAACTTTGTGCTTGTCAAGTGAGCCATCAGCTTTATACTTCTTCTTGTAGACCTACTTGCAGCCAATTGGTTTGGTTCCTAATCGAGGATCAACCAACTTCCAAGTGCCATTCTTTATCAAGGCATCATACTCCTTTTGCATCGCTTCTTTCCATTCATCATGAGAAGCAGCTTCTTTGAAGGAAGTTGGTTCAAAATATATAGACAAATTCAATTCACAATCATAAGAAACATCCATATAAATAGGTGAATTAGAGTCATCTATGTCACCTCCATTTTTCCAGTTTGAATTTCTAATTCCTGTTTTTCCAACCTCATTAGGATGAACACTTTCAAGTGTCTTTGTCAGCCATTTTGGTGGACCTTTCTCAGATGGTCCAAGTGGCTCCGTTGATTGAGTTGGGACTGAATTAAGATTGAGTCTCCAAATTCTATCAATCACATCACTTAAAGTATCATCCGTTGTTGGAGTTTCATGCGGGGGAGAGAGTGCTTCAGAAGAAGATTCCACAGGTTGATCTAGTATAGGAATCCCCCTTCAAGATGTGGAATCTAATTATCAAATTCTTGAAATGATTTTTCATTTGCGAATCTATCCAAGCGATCAAGATGCCGCTCAACAACATTGTCATTTTTGGATGTTTCAAGAAAGATTACATCTCTAGATACAAAAAACTTTTTATTGACTTCATCATAGAGACGGTATGCTTTGGAGGTGTTTGAATACCTCAGGAAGATACACTTACGACTTGTTGCACCAAGTTTTCCTCTATGTACCTTTGGTATCAAGGAATAACAGGTGGAACCAAAGACCCTGAGATGCTTTACCGAAGGAATGTGCCCATACCAAATTTCATATGGAGTCTTGTTTCTAATATCATTAGAGGGACATCTATTCTTTATATATACAACACATAGAAATGCATTAGCCCAAAACATCAATTTACATTTTTGAAAAACATCATGGAGCGCACCATATTTAACATTGTCCTATTCATTCTTTTAGCTACACCGTTCTGTTGGGGATTATAAGGCACAGTTGTTTGATGTTTGATCCCATGTTGACGAAGATAGTTTTCAAATTCATTTGAAGTGTATTTTCCATTATCAGTGCGAATAGAGCCAATATGAGATTGTGCATCATTTTCAATCCATGTATGAAAGTTCTTGAATGTTTGAAAAGCATCAGATTTGTTCTTCAATTAATAAACCCAACACATTCTGGTGTAGTCATTAATAAATGTCATCATATATTTATTTCCATTTGTAGAAGGAATAAGCATTGGACCACATAAATCTGAATGAATGAGTTCAAGTTTTCTATGTTCTCTTGAAAGTGAATCATGAAAAGATTGTTTGCTATGCTTTCCTAGAATAAAAGCATCACATTGCTTAAGTTTCCTAGGAATTGTAGGCAAACCAGTGACACCATTTTTCTATAACAAGCAGAGGTTGTCATAATTCAAATTTTCAAATCTAGCATGCCATAATAAACTTGATGGAAGTGTACCTTCTTCATAATGAGAATTCTATGAGAAATGTTGTGCACGTGTAGAGGTACCCGACAGCTTAGGAAGACTTTCTTCTTCTATCCCCCCTCATGACAAGTGAGTGGTCAGATGCTTTTCTCACCTCAAGCTTGCCATCAAACATATGAATGGAGTGACCTTGCTGGTGGATGTGGACCAAGGGCAACAATTTTCTCTTAAGTTGTGGGAGATATAGAACATGATGCAGAAGGAAGTTTGGAAGACCAGGCAATTTAAGCCTGATTGTTCCAAGCCCTAATGGCTTGAGTTTTGATTGGTCTGCAAAGTATACTGCTCCATCAACATTGTTAGTAAATTCTTCAAAAAAATATTTTCTATGAGTCATGTGGCAAGTTTCTCTTGACTCAATTAACCTATCATTTTTCCAATAAGCAAGTGAAGCATTAAAAAAAACTTCATTTACTCCAATATTACATTGTGCCACAACATAATGAGTGGATTCAGGTGCTTTACCTTTGTCTATGTCATTAGTTTTACCTTTGGGTTGGTTTCTTTGCTGCTCAATTTTGTCCCAAGGTAACTTGCATGTGGAGGCATCATGTGATCCATTTCTTTTGTAGTGTATGCAGTGCAAATCTGAATTTTCTCCTTGAGAGTGTCTGCCCCCCTTACTCTGAAATATATCCCTCTTCCTCTTCAACTACCTTTTCCTTTGGAAGAATCTTGGGCAAGATTCTTTTCTTTATGAGCAAGGCACACAACCTCTTCAAAAGATTCAAGGGTTGTCTTCTTTCCAAAAGCTTTCTCTCTTTCAACAAATTTTTCGCAAGAGAGTCAAAGGTAATATCTTTGAGATTTCCATTTGCTTGCAATGACTCAAGATAATTGGAGTAAGTATGATAAAGTGCCTTGAGAAAAGTAGTAAGAGGAATATCCAATTAAACCTTAGTGGCTTTGATATCATGCATTATAGATTTTACTTCGGATGCAAGAGCAAGAGGATTATTATTTTATAATTGAAGAGTGAAGAGTTTAATCATGAGTTGAACAACTTCAAGTTTAGAGTGTGAGTCATAGAGTTCTTTCAACATTTGCAAGGCTTCGAAAGAATTTGAAAATGGAGAAATATGTCAACTCACATCTTCACTTATAGATGCTACAATTAATGCATAAGCTTTGCTATTCTTATTTTCCTAAATGGTGAACTCCTTGTTTGAGGTAGGCTATTCTGCCTCTTTGTCTCTGTCTCCAACACACACTCCTTTCCACAACTCATTGAAAATGAGGGTGTGTTTTATCTTCTGGGACCACTCAGGATAGTTCTCCTTTCTAGTGAGAACTACTCCCACAATAGATATGATTGAATGCATTGTAAAATCTATGTGCTGTGGGAAAAAAAAATTTGCTCTTCTACCAGTAAAACAATTTGCACTTGCTATGTAAAAGAGAAAAACAAATGCGTTGTAGTAAGATATAGTTCTGATGTATATATCAGAGGTAACGTAATGGTGAAAGCATATGGAGGAGGGTAATATATGATAATGGTGGAGTTATATATCCGCACAAGAGAGGAGGCTCTCACGATCGTTCTTCAAGTGGCACAGAGATGTCTGCAGTGCCTCTTGTGTGGCCCCAAATTTCATGGAACACAAGATTTGATGGGTTCCTAAAAAAAAATCTTTATCAAACTGTCGCATTTGCCCAGCTGCAGGACAACAATAGCATTGGAGGTGGGCCATGGAGTGGTTATGGGAGCATTCAATGTGGAGCAACCATCGGTTACATATAATCGAAAAGATTAGATGAAATAAAAAACGAACCTATCTAGCAAGGAATTGTATCTGCAGCATCAACAAACCCAAGTTCAGAAAGCTTCAGGTGAGCTTAGGCATAGTCAGCAAAGAAAGTGTCTTCACCCTCTGCATACTTTTGAACATAAACTGCAAAACTAGGATTACCAAGCAGTGCCTATTCTACCATGGAGACCAACCGTGGAGACCAAGCGCAAGCGTTCTATGTTCTATCCTTGGACAAACGGGTTTTTTTTTTTTTGGTGTTCTCGGAGCAGTAGTGTTTGCGCAGAGGTAGTGGTAAGTGGATAGCATGGTAGCTGTAGTGTTTGTACAGAGGCGGTGGAGTTATCACAGTAGAATGAAATGTAAAAATTGAGAGTGGGAGTGGGAGTGGATTGGTATGGGAAACATGTGAAGCCAAGAAGCAACCGCATCACACCACCTTTGGCTACAATTTACTAACCACAATAAAATATTGCCTCAATGCAACAAATTGATTCTTCAATAGTAGAATAAATTTAACATAAGATGATGGTAGAGATGAGTAGATGACTGACCATAGCAGTGAAATTAGAGACCGTTGCCCTAAATCACAGGTATGGAAGAGGAGCACTATTAGCCCACACCAATGCAATATTCTCACCGGGAGCACCACAGAGAAGCGCTATTATACTATCAGACCACCAGGAAAATTAAAGGAAAATGAAGAACAAATTTTTGAAGAAATGGCAGAAGGGAGTTACAAAAATGGAGCTGGAAGCCAAAAATGGTGTTGGCTCTGATACCATGTCAGACCAGGAGGTAACTCCTCAAAAAAAAATTCATGATATTCATTCAGGCTGGTCTTTATTATATACATGAGGGAGAGACTATTCATTTTATCCCCTGGTGACTCTTCATATTTTCTATTATTTATTTACATCAATTTTAGTTATTCACCCAATCCTGATGATGAGGTGTCAACATAGATAGATGAACCTATTGGAAAGATAGTTGTGTAGATGAAGTATTCATTAGGAATGTGGTTGTTGTATTTACTTAACCATATTTTATTCTATAAGTCCCGACCTTCTTGAAACCAATGTTACCAAATTTTGTCTCCTAAAACAATGTTAAGAGATTTTGAATCCTATAGGCCCAATGGTCATGATATTTTGGGGAGACATAATTTCTCCCAAGAAACTAGTGCCCATTTTTTCTCTTTCATCAATCCCCTCTATAATCAAGTTGACTAGAGAAATTTTATTTGACGAAGGACGCTTTGACATGTTGCAAGGGTGAATATAAGATACATGGGTAAGGCACGTAGGATAGATTTAAGGAAGATAATTATACCAACTATGTTAGGTGACCAGAAACTCAAACTATCCAATCAGTTGGTAAACATTTGGATAAGGTCAATCTAGATTTTAGTACATAGGGAATTGGGAGCTAAAGGGGTACCTAGATAGGTAGTTGGTAATGTGTTTTTCTTGAGCCCGAGAGATTAGTGATATCACAATGAATAGCCAAGGGTATATTGAAGAAGAATATCTGAAACATTTTTGAATTTATGTCCATGCTTTAGGCAACCATGAAATCATCTAAGAATTTTTGAAAGGATAACACTTCTCAGATAGTTGGAACACCCATTATCATTGTATCCTCCACAAATTTTTGGTCTAAGGATTTCTCATTAGAGATGGAGAAGCATAGACCTTTAATGGCACCAATTGTAACAATTTGTCTTAGGGATCATCCTAACCCTTCAATTATGAGGATGAATATCAATAGGGAAATAAGATCACCTTGAAGAATTATTTTAAAAGGATTGGATGACTTACAGGGTGCGAGATTAACTAAGATAGAGAAGAAATCTAAGGAGATAAGGGAAATAATCTAGCTGAACGAGGCTTCCAAGAAAATAAACAATTTAAATTTTTGTGAAATGTAATACTAGATTAATTGATGAAAAGTTTAAAAAAATTGAGCTTGTTGAGCATACATTCTTTTTTCGAATGATCAATGGAATGAACCAGCTCTTGGTCCTTATTGTCCCATCCAAAATTGGTATTATTTGAATATAATATATCTGCTTTGGTGATCCAAATTTGTGAATTAAACATAATGAAATATAGATCTTTGAAAATAACATTGAGATACATTGAATCTTGAATTATATTAAAAAAATCTAAAGTCTTGAAACATTAAAAATGTGGAATGAAGAAAACTCACATTGATGGTGGTAGTTTAGCTTTGAGAAGAGATATGATGGCTACACTAATTTTCCAAACCGCCGTAAAATGCAACCAAAAAGACCCTTTTTAACATAATCAACAATGAGGAAACCCTAAACATCCAAAAACCTAACACTAGGAGGTGAAATTCCAAAAGTATTGTGGGCCACAATCAGGTTAGTTGGTACATCATCTTCTCAAGATCATAATTTTTTCATATGATCTTCGTTTGGTGTGTTTGGTAGCTTATTGGAAAGGTCTCATAGAGAATTATATATTATAACTAGGGCCTATTCTAGATCCTATAGCTGTCACCTAGGCCCCCACCACAACAAAAAATAAATTATGGCCTCAAAATTGCCTCAAACATTTAGAACCCAAAAAGATATCAAAAAATAGCCAAGATGGAGAACTATTCTTTGAGCCATTGGAATCAGTGGGTTGGCACCTTGTTGAGGGCCCCGAAATCGGGTCAACAACAAGGGGGATACCCACCCGGTCGGGAATCTGGTTGGCGGCTCCTTGCCCGTTTGGTGTAGCGGGTCCGACTGGGGATGATGGGACCAACTTCCCAATATAAAAGATGTGTGTGTGTGTGTAGATTTTGAAGATAATAATCTAAAGGTAATTTTAAACTAATTTAATTCTAGACTCTAAACTAACTCAATGCTACTGTAATCTAACAAAAACAACACATCTAATCTATACTAACCCGGGGTAAAATTCTTTCATTATGCGATCTAAAAAGATTTCATACAACAACTGGTAATAAAGATCATTCAGTTATCATAAGAATATAAATCAATTAAGATGAACCATTCTGCATAAGAAGTTAGGCAAAACAGTTGTGAACAGCATATCGCATAATCAGTTATACATATGTTAAGCACAAACAAATGATTCCACCGTACAAAAGTGCCAAATGGTAATCCAGACATTCATACATCAACATCTAAACAACTCAGTTGTATATCACTCTAAGAAAATGAGCAGAAATTAATCAAGAGATAAAAGTACCATTTATGACTGATTTTCACTCACAAACTTCAAGCAATAACGATTTATCTCTACTTACTTCTAACATCTACTAAGAGTACAGAAGTGCAACATCAGTAGCAGACATTAAAATGTAAACATAAATAAATCTCGATCCATCCATTCATCAAAAACCCCCTCCGAGGGTGCAAAAGTGCATGTTCTGAGGACAATGTTTTTGACAAATTTCCGGACCCTTCTCCAAATGCCATGAGAAGGGTTAAATACTACTAACTAACTAATCTTAATTACACAAATTTAGGGAACGGCTTCAAATGACTGCCCTTTTACTAAAGCAAATTTATTTCTAAAAATTGAATCTAATTTCTAATCGTTTCTGTATCTGCTCCTTAGTGCTGTAAGCAATGTGAGGTTCGCCTGGAAAGAGTCGGCTGGTTGTCTTTTCCTTTTGCTCGGGCGATAAAAGTAGAAATAACAAAAGCTGGAACCTCTTTCTGACAAACTAGAAGATATTTTTGAAAATCTTCCTCTGGCTGGGTGTTTTTTGCTGTGTGTATACTTAGTATAACCCATATTTCTTTCAAACTGATTGTGTTGTTGCTATTTCGGTTTCCGACCGTGTGAATGACTCAATGAGTTAGGGATTTCGTTGCCTGAACAATCTTACGCATTGAAAATTGCTTCCATTCTTTGTTCCAGGCTTTTCTGAAGCATCATCCCTTTTCAGCGTTTTTCTTTTTGCTTTATCCAATCTGAGATTCAGGATCTTTTGCAAACATGCTGCTTTTGTGCGCCTTTGACTCTGAGTCTGGGATAGTCTATTTTCATCAGTGTCTGTGGAGTGATACTCTGGAATCCGCGGCTCTGCTGCATGCGGCATTCATCTGTGAAGGCATCTCCTCTCTGTTCTTCTAGTATTGTCGCTTTCCCCTTTTCCTTGGATGTTTCCTGCATATAGATTTATATTAGTCGCTGCCTTGCAGTTCACGCAAAGGAAAAGAGACATGACGAAAAGATTGACATGAAAGCTTTAAACTCTAATGAATGCATAATCATCACACTCATAATGACTTGACTCTTCGAAAAACGCAACACGATCGTCTTTGGATACTCAGGCGTGCAATCATTAATTTCCCTTAAGGTGCGCGCTCAATTTTGGGTTTATAGATCATGCCGAAGAAACTTTGCGATGAGTGGTTTCTGCGATTCACATCGCAGCAATTAATAGTCTCATTCGTCGCAGATCGCAAATCGCAAAATCGCAGTTTGTAGTATCGCAGATCGCAAATCGCAATATCGCAATTTTCATTTGCTCACTGTGTGCTGCTTATGCGATGTTTGCGATATGCGACGTCGCATATCGGCCGTCGGCGATTCCTTTTTATTTTCTTTTAAGGGCGCTTTCAAAATATGCGATGCGATGAATGTCACATAGCTTCTTTGCAACTTACTTACGCGCATAGGAAAAACTCTTCACTCTCTCTTTGCGATGCGATATAGCTTCTAGGGAGTTAAAGACAAAAATTTTGATAAAAATATTTTTGAGATTTTTTGTTAAGGGTCCCCCTTTGTTTGATATTATTGCTAATACTAAACAAAGAGGGGGGTTGTTGGTGACCACAACAATGGCGATTCACTGTGAAGAACCAGTTATCTCTGCTTTTCTATTGACATTTCCACTTCCGAAACAGAAAAATTTTCATATGTCTAAATTTTGTTATGGACAGATAGAGTAGATTAGCCCTCATCCTGTCAATGATACTTTGTCTCAACCTTTCTTTTTGTCCAATTGTCTGCTTCCCTAGGCTTAGTTCTTGCATTCATACCAGACATTACTCGGTCCTTTTCGAAAGATAAAATAAGGTCTTCTCTGCGTACTGGCTTTAAAATATGCTCATTTGTCATAGGTAGAGCCTCTGCTGCCCGCAAGCGTCCATAGCCTCGACAGGGTTACCATGTTATCCAACAATGATCCTTTTTCCTGCTTGAGGTTATTTACAACATTTCAGAGAAAAATCCTTTTTGGCACTTTTTCCTTTTTTACTCTCTAAAGAACAATGTCTTGGTTTGGTGGCCAAATTATGACACAGTCATTCACTTGATTTACACTTTTGCTGAACAAGTTGGCTCGTGATGAGACCCCTTGTCTTTTGATTGCAAAAATCTTGAGTCGTTGCCCTATTTTGATAGACAGTATTGGCAAAGTCAGCAAGTTATAATATCTGTGATCATGATAAGCCGGCTCGTGATGAGACCTCTTATTCTTTGAGATATAGTGCTTTCTCGGATTGTTTCTCTGAATGCTGCGGTTTCCTTTAGCAGGGAGGAAGTCATTGTTTTTCCTTAAGAAAGCTCTGGACGACAATAATAGAGTTTTGAAAATAACAGCTTTGCAGAGAATATTTATTTTATTATTGATGATACCTTTCATTGTGCTGGGATAAAACAATTTTTAACCAAAGGTTGATTTCATCAAAGTCTTTTGACAGGTTGAAACTAATATCATTATTCAGGCTAAAGTTAACTCTATTTGTCAATAATAAAAATGAGATTTTTTGAAAAGTTTTGCTATTTGTACAAGTGAAATCAAAATTTGATAGAGAGTTAGTGTGCTCTTTCATGAATCTTATTCAATGATCATTTACAACCGGTTTTATTTATAAGAAAGAAAGAAAAAAAACAAAATAAAAGAAACTAAAACTATCCTACAAAAATAGAAGAGTGATCTTCTATGGAAAATACATTTTAAGAATCTGTCCATTCACAGGCAAAGAATCTCTTCTACCTGCCAAATCCTGCAACATAAACATCGATGGGCCTATGACTTCTACAATCTGAAAAGGACCAAGCCACAGCTTCTGAAATTTCGTATGTTTGCCCTTTCCTTCATGAGCCTTATCCCATTTCAAAACTAAATCTCCCATCTGAAAGTTCTTTCTGGTTATGATGGCTGAGTCAAAAGAGGATTTTATTAGCGCTTGGTGGTGAGCATGGGTTTTCTTAGCTTGTTCTCAGCATTATTCTAGTTTGATTATTTCCATTTGTCTTAATTGCAAAGAGGAAGTAGATACTTCATCGATGTGTCGTACTAAAAACAAAGAGGGAATGACTAAGTGAGTTGGAAGAACCACTTCTTTCCCATAAACTAAATTAAAGGGAGAAGTGCCGATTGAAGTTTTCTTCGTGATTCTATCTGCCCATAAAGCATTTACCAGCGCTTTGTGCCAATTCTTTTGGTTTTGGTCGACTGTTCTTTTGATAATCTTGGTTGGGTTTTTGTTTGTCGATTCAGCCAACCCATTACCTTGCAGATAGTAATTAGCAGAATATTTCAATTTGAACCCTCTTTTTAATGCAAACTCAGTCACTGTATTTCCAGAAAAGTATGATGCATTATCAAACATTAAGGCCGTTGGCAATCCAAACCTAGTGATGATAAATTGATCTATGAATTCAATAATGTTTTCAGAATTAACTGTCTTGAGAGGAACTGCTTCTACCCATTTAGTAAAATAATCTGTTGCCGTGAGGATATACCTATGCTGCTTAGAAGAGTGAGGAACGATCTCACCTATTATGTCCAAGCCCCATTGGCTGAATGGTTGCTCGATGTTGACCGGCTGTAGTGGCATGGACGATTTCCTTTATTTCCCTGCAGCAGTCTGGCAGATTTGGCATTTCCTTACGTAATTGTATGAGTCTTTGAACAGCGTGGGCCAATAATATCGTGCACGTAAGATCTTATGCGCAGTAGTTTCTCCAGCATAGTGTCCACCTGCTGGTCCATCGTGGAGTTCCTGCAAAACCTTTTCGGCTTCAGTTTTCTCAAGACACCTAAGAAGTACAGAATCGTAATTCCTTTTAAACAGAAAATCATTTATGAGCTAGTATTGTTTAGCTTTCAATCTTAGAGCTCTTTTCTTGGTGTGATCCAAGTGCGATGGAGCATAACCGTTCTTAAGATAATAAATGGTGTCCGCATATAATGATTCTGCGTCGTTTAGGCTTACCTCATACGTGTGTACCTCTTCAGATGAGTTCTCAGGAATTTGTGATGCTCCAGCTAACATCTTGCAGAAGCCTTGACCCCTTACGATGTTTGCTGGTTTGATCTCAAGATCGTATTCTTGTAGAGAGGTAATCCAATTTGCTCTCTTTTCGCCCACATCCTTCTGAACCAAAAGGTTTCTTACCGCTAGAAACGGTACGACGACTTTGGTATGGGCTTTAAGTAAGAAAGGTCTGAAATATTTGATCGCTTTGAAAACAGCATAAGCCTGTTTCTCCACGTCTGAGTAATTGAGTTCAGCACCTTGTAAGTTCGAGCTAAAGAATGCGATTGGAGCTTCCGCCTTCTCTTGATTTACTTGAGTCAAAATCACAACATAAGATTTCTCTGAGGCAAAAGTGTATAAGATGAAAGATTCTGAAAAATTTGGGGTAGCTAAAGATGGAGCGTTGATGATAGCTTGTTTGATCAAGTTGAATGCTTCGTGCTCATCTATGCCCCATTTAAAATTTGAATTCTTTTTTATCATATTTTGTAAAGGAGAAATAATACGTGAAAAATCGGGGACAAACCTTTTTACAAAATTGATTTGTCCAAGGAAAGATTGCATGGCCTTTTTGTTATGGGGTATGGATATTTCAGAAATTTCTTTGATTCTGTCAGGTTCAATGTGAATACCAGATTTCAACACTATGAATCCGAGCAATTTCCCTTCACTTAATGCGAAAAAAGATTTCTTTGGGTTAAGTGAAATTCCATACCTTAAGCATCTTTGAAAGATCTGTTTCAAATCTTTGAGATGGTCGCTTCGCTTCTTGGAGTACACTGTTATATCATCGAGGTAAATCACTACCGATTTATTGACTAAACCTTTAAATGCGATGTCCATGGCTCTCTGAAAGGTAGCGCCGGCATTGATCAGACCAAATGGCATCTTCCGATATGCGTATGTGCCCCACTTGGTTCGGAATGTGGTTTTCAACTGATCATCGGGATGTACCAACACTTGATTGTATCCTGAAAATCCATCCAGGAAAGATATTAATTCTGAGCCCGCTACTGCCTGTAGTATTTGCTCCATAGGTGGGAGGGGAAAATTATCTTTCTGACAGGTTTTGTTGAGATTCCGGAAATCAATACAGATTCTAATAGCTCCATTTTTCTTCCTAACAGGCACCATATTGGATACCCATTTGGAGTGTCTGACTGGGAAAATTATTCTGGCTCTCAACAATTTATTTAGCTCAGTCTTTATCTGATTTTCTAAGTTGGGGTGGATTTTTCTGAGCTTCTGCTGGACAAGTTTTTCATTGCCAATCATAGGGATAGTGTGTTGAATGATAGAAGTGTTGTATGTTTTCAGCTCATCGTAATTCCATGCAAAAACGTTTTTGTATTGTCTCAGAAGACGGATATACGCTGATTTTTCTTCAGGGGCTAGGCCGTGGCCCAGATTAACGTTTTGCGGCTTCTGATCGGTTCCTAGGTTCACTAATTCATAATTCAGAGTTGAACTATAGAGTTTAGAATTGGCAGACCTTTTAAACCGACTTTTCAAATCATATAAATCTTCTAACTTAACCACCGATTTAGGTATAGCGTTATCAGTGCTATTTTGGTGAATTTGGTGATCATGATGGTCTTCGTCAATTATTTTATTTGAGTAGGATCCTTCAGAAGTGAGGAAATTTACAATGTCTGGATCGTCATTGAATACTCTCCAGTTGGTGATGTTGTCAGGGATGGATGGTTTAAAGATTAATTCTATTGAAAACCTATCGGGACTAAAATCTTCGGAGGGAATCAGTCTAGAGGCTACGTTAGCTAACAGGTCTGCGCTCGCATTTTGGAGTCTTGGGATTGACGAAATATTGAATGCTATGAAATGTGAAGTTAGATCTTGTACTAAAGATTGATAGTGCTTTAGATGACTTGACAGGCAATGTATGGTGTTACGTACCTGTTTGACGACAATTTCGGAATCTCCAAAGACTTGAAGATACTTAACATTCAAGCCGGTTGCTTTGTATAGGCCTTGCACCAAGGCTTTGTATTCCGCTGTATTGTTTGTGCAATCGAACTCAAGTCTACATGTGAGCATGGTCTTGTTTCCATCTGGGCGAATCAGAATGCATCCTGCTCCTGCTCCCTCGTTAGATTTAGAGCCATCAAAATATAATTTCCAAAATAAAGATGTATTTATAGAATTATCTAAAAAATTAAAACACTTTGAATCATCAGTTTGGGAAAAATTTTCAACTTGGGACACAACTGAATTTTCTAAGTAAGGTGAAGTGTGAGCATTGAAATTGCCGAGGAAAGAATCTACTGAGTAATTGCCTATGATACTGCTGTTGTATGCTATTGCTTCGTTCTCTCCTTCCAATTCTATCACTATGTACTTTTGGTGCAATTCTCGTTCAACCTTTATTTGATTGGGTTTGCTGTTGTAGGGTAACCACATGTGCGACCAGTCGGTTGAGAAATATCCGTGGAGTTTCTCGGACCAATCCCTGCTAAGAATTAAACCATAGAATTCAGGGATATCAGCTACTAGAATGTCGATAACCTGACATACTTTCGGGTTAGACAACAATCTGATGGTCACCAGGTTAAGTTCACCAATCACTTCGACTTGAGATCGATCAAGTTGAACTATGCGCACTGCAGATTTATGAGGCTGAACATTCAATTTGGCACATATTGATCTGGGTAGAATATTCGTTGAAGCACCAGAATCAATCAGGCAATTGTGCACGTTTTTATTGAAAATTTCATAAGTGAGGAGAAAAGGAGGAGTATGGGATCTTGAACTCCCTCCAATCAAGGCAATGTCATTCGGATCAATCTTATTGATCATGTTGGTTGGAGGTCTTCCCATACTGTGGGAAGCTACAGCTGTAGGTAAAGATGTAGTAGGCACGGCATGTAATTCTTTCATCATTATTTTCTATTGATGTTTCAATTTGCTCAATTCGTACAGAGTGATTTTAGCCCTAGTCTTTTTCATGTCATCGATAATGTTATACTCCATTTCATCCGACACTATAAGTGTTAGATATCATTTTTGGGATTCAACTGCGTTAAGTAAGTCATTCAAACGTATGACCATTTCCATGAGAGGTAGTCGTAACTGACTAATTTCTCATGATTTTTGAATAGTTCACTTAGCACTCATTGCATCGGGTGATGCTCACAGGGGTGAAGAAGTGGGATTGAAACTAGTGAAATGTGGAGAACGAATCACATAGCATCAATCATCACTTCCGGGGCTTGCACCCGGTAACCAGGACTTCCCAGTTAAGCGCGCTTGAGCCAGAGGAGTTCTGGGATGGGTGACCTCCTGGGAAGTCCTGGTTACCGGGTGCAAGCCCCGGAAGTGATGATTGATGCTATGTGATTCGTTCTCCACATTTCACTAGTTTCAATCCCACTTCTTCACCCCTGTGAGCATCACCCGATGCAATGAGTGCTAAGTGAACTATTCAAAAATCATGAGAAATTAGTCAGTTACGACTACCTCTCATGGAAATGGTCATACGTTTGAATGACTTACTTAACGCAGTTGAATCCCAAAAATGATATCTAATATAATGCACTGCGTAAATCCCCCATACTTAAACTATAAGTGTTCTTGATGGAGGTACTTGATCTGATTGGACTGGGCTAAATTGGGTCGCTCTAGCGGTTGTTTTCTTTGTTGCGACCTTATCTTTTGTTGCAGGGCTTGCGCCCTTCTGTCTAGGGGTAGTTTGGGGAGGATCAAGTTGATTTTTTCTTCGTGTGCTAACCAGAAATGCTTCTTGATCCTCTTCTTGAGGGAGGATGAAATCCCACATTCCTTGTAGTTCCACAACTTCTTCATCATCGGTCTGCCCTTCAGTGGTATTCTCTTCTTCTTCTTCAGATTCGACGTTTGAGACAGCATTGGGTGGTTTCACCTCCATGGGAAGGTTTCTTTTAAAAGATCTGTGGGGCTTTTTTGAAGAAGTTTCTGCTACTTGTTTTCTTATATCAATCATCTCGTTGGACATGGCATTTAACACCTTTTGTAATCCTTCCATATCGAAAGGATCTTTCATTTTCTTCTTCTCGGTGTCTTCTTTGAAAGAGATCTTCTTAGATTTGCGTTCTTCTATTGCAAATCTCTTTTCTAGGGCAACTACGCGTTTTTCTACTGCTAACGCCTCAGCTAAGTTTTCAACTAAGGTCGTCTTCTTTGCCCTATCTACGAAGATAGCCAAGTTAGATGGTAAGGCCGTGATGTACCATTCACATCTTACTTCCTCGCTGGGTTGAGAAGCAGCAGGAATCTTCTTGAGGATATTGTTGAACCGTAAATTAAAATCTTTAATGGGTTCTCTAGTCTCAGCTTTAAGATTAGATAGGTCATTGATCAATGTCGCTGTTGATCTGTCATCGCCAAACTTGGTGAGGAATTGACTTTGAAAAATGTCCCAACTTGTGATGGACCCGGAAGGTAACGAAAAGTACCATGACCCGGCTGTTCCTTGCATTGTGTAAGGAAAAAGTTGGATGACAGCATCTTCGTTGGTAACTCCATTGAGATTAACAGAAAGCATGTATTGATATGCTCTTCAGCTAGCATGCCTGTTTCTGGATTGAATTTAGGTAGCCACTTCTTAGGATGGGCTGGTATTGGGCTCAGGGGTGGAGGCATTAAAACCGCCCCAGGATTGTTCCATGGAGACTGGGCCATCGTTGAGCCGCTAGTTAATGAGAGTGCAGAAGACAGTCCCTGATGCTGAGAAGATGAAGGTATTATGATCTTTGATGATTGAATAGGAAGTGTTGTGGAAGATGGATGAGTGATTTGGGATGAGGATGTGGGTGGTTGACTTCGCGGTGAGGGTGTTAAAATGGACGAAGTGGATGAAAGAGTCTCACGGTCAGACTCTGGTGGTGTTTTCCTTGCTCTTTTTCTAGTAGGGAGAGGGAGTTCACTTGGTTGAATACCAAATTTTTCACTCTTCAATCTGGTCAGAGGATGAGCAGGATTGTACTGCGAAGTCACGCTGCTGTTAGATTTATCAGACCTATCAGGAAAAATGGAGAATCCCTGGAGTTTACGAATCAAAGTTTGAATTTCAGGGGGTTCAATAATGAGTTGGTCTGATATATTGGAGTGGGTAGCAGCAGTGGATACTCGAGCGAATTCTAACTCCGGGTTTAACCGCAGTGGAGAAGTCGGGGGAGTTGATGAGGGTGATTTACTCTCAGAATGGCATTTAGATTTTGACTTAGTTGCCATTCATAGTTCGTGCCCTCCTTCTAGCGCCAAATATGTTGAGGGCCCCGAAATCAGGTCAACAACAAGGGGGATACCCACCCGGTCGGGAACCTGGTTGGCGGCTCCTTGCCCGTTTGGTGTAGCGGGTCCGACTGGGGATGATGGGACCAACTTCCCAATCTAAAAGATGTGTGTGTGTGTGTGTAGATTTTGAAGATAATAATCTAAAGGTAATTTTAAACTAATTTAATTCTAGACTCTAAACTGACTCAATGCTACTGTAATCTAACAAAAAAAACACATCTAATCTATACTAACCCGGGGTAAAATTCTTTCATTATGTGATCTAAAAAGATTTCATACAACAACTGGTAATAAAGATCATTCAGTTATCATAAGAATATAAATCAATTAAGATGAACCATTCTGCATAAGAAGTTAGGCAAAACAGTTGTGAACAACATATCGCATAATCAGTTATACATATGTTAAGCACAAACAAATGATTCCACCGTACAAAAGTGCCAAATGGTAATCCAGACATTCATACATCAACATATAAACAACTCAGCTGTATATCACTCTAAGAATATGAGTAGAAATTAATCAAGAGATAAAAGTACCATTTATGACTGATTTTCACTCACAAACTTCAAGCAATAACGATTTATCTCTACTTACTTCTAACATCTACTAAGAGTACAGAGGTGCAACATCAGTAGCAGACATTAAAATGTAAACATAAATAAATCTCGATCCATCCATTCATCAAAAACCCCCTCCGAGGGTGCAAAAGTGCATGTTCTGAGGACAAGTTTTTTGACAAATTTCCGGACCCTTCTCCAAATGCCATGAGAAGGGTTAAATACTACTAACTAACTAATCTTAATTACACAAATTTAGGGAACGGATTCAAATGAACGCCCTTTTACTAAAGCAAATTTATTTCTAAAAATTGAATCTAATTTCTAATGGTTTCTGTATCTGCTCCTTAGTGCTGTAAGCAATGTGAGGTTCGCTTGGAAAGAGTCGGCTGGTTGTCTTTTCCTTTTTCTCGGGTGATAAAAGTAGAAATAACAAATGCTGACACCTCTTTCTGACAAACTAGAAGATATTTTCGAAAATCTTCCTCTGGCTGGGTGTTTTTTGCTGTGTGTATACTTAGTATAACCCAGATTTCTTTCAAACTGATTGTGTTGTTGCTATTTCGGTTTCCGGCCGTGTGAATGACTCAATGAGTTAGGGATTTCGTTGCCTGAACAATCTTACGCATTGAAAATTGCTTCCATTCTTTGTTCCAGGCTTTTCTGAAGCATCATCCCTTTTCAGCATTTTTCTTTTTGCTTTATCCAATCTGAGCTTCAGGATCTTTTGCAAACATGCTGCTTTTGTGCGCCTTTGACTCTGAGTCTGGGATAGTCTATTTTCATCAGTGTCTGTGGAGTGATACTCTGGAATCCGCGGCTCTACTGCATGCGGCATTCATCTGCGAAGGCATCTCCTCTTTGTTCTTCTAGTATTGGCGCTTTCCCCTTTTCCTTGGATGTTTCCTGCATATAGATTTATATTAGTCGCTGCCTTGCAGTTCACACAAAGGAAAAGAGACATGATGAAAAGATTGACATGAAAGCTTTAAACTCTAATGAATGCACAATCATGACACTCATAATGACTTGACTCTTCGAAAAACGCAACACGATCATCTTTGGATACTCAGGCGTGCAATCATTAATTTCCCTTAAGGTGCGCGCTCAATTTTGGGTTTACAGATCATGCCGAAGAAACTTTGTGATGAGTGGTTTCTGCGATTCGCATCGCAGCAATTAATAGTCTCATTCGTCGCAGATCGCAAATCGCAAAATCGCAGTTTGTAGGATCGCAAATCGCAATATCGCAATTTTCATTTGCTCATTGTGTGCTGCTTATGCGACGTTTGCGATATGCGACGTCGCATATCAGTCGTCGGCGATTCCTTTTTATTTTCTTTTAAGGGCGCTTTCAAAATATACGATGCGATGAATGTCGCATCGCTTCTTTGCAGCTTACTTACGCGCATAGGAAAAACTCTTCACTCTCTCTTTGCGATGCGATATAGCTTCTAGGGAGTTAAATACAAAAATTTTGATAAAAATATTTTTGAGATTTTTTGTTAAGGGTCCCCCTTTGTTTGATATTATTGCTAATACTAAACAAAGAGGGGGGTTGTTGGTGACCACAACACACCTATATCCACCTAGATTAGTCATCTCCCCTTAGGAATAAATGTTCTCCAGTTTTTTTTTAAACCCATTAGATGGGGAAACATTTAATGAACTTTATCATGGGTGATCCACTTGCCTTGGTGCAAGAGTTATCCGACTTTGATAACGTGGTATTGGAAAGTCCCCTTAACCTATGTGTACATGATCTAATAAATGGTTTCCTATTCATTACTTCAATTACTCTGATATATCCTTTATGTCCAATACTTGTGAAAAGTATGGTCCAAGGTGGTCCACATTGAACACTAGGTGTATTCCAAGGAAGGGAGGAATACTTAGCTCAAAATAATTGTCACCAACATCCTTGATAATTGTGTAAGGTATGTAGAAAAGTGAATGAAGATTATAATGGGTTCTTATAAAGCATTCTTTTTTCGAATGCAACCAAAACTTGTTTCCCACCTGAAACTGTGGTGGAACCTAATGTTGATCATGTCATTTCTTGTACTTAGTATTGGTTTTTTGTAAAATATCATGAACGTGTTGAAGAATGTGCTGAATCCATTCAATGAATTTGGTGACTTTCTCAGCCTCAAAGTAAGCATGGGGAGACTCCACTTGTGTGGATGTAAGAGGGAATTCCACATGAATAAGACCCAATGGTTGAAATCCCAATCCCACTTTAAAAGAGATATGGTCAATCAAGCTATGGAGGGTTCTATTGTATCATGCTAAACATACGGGAGACTTTCATCCCATGTGCATGGATACCTGGAGTTGTACATGCACATGATATACATCATCATCTTATTGAAAGCATTTGTTCGACCATCAATTTAGGGGTGGAAGGCAATGGATTTGATGAGCTTGGTGTCCAATAGTAACTAGAAGCTTGACAATAATGTTCATAGGAACATATTATACCAATATGATATGATGTCCTATGGTAGCTGGAAATGTACGCACACCCAGTCCAAGAAGAGCTTAGTAGTGGGGTCTATTGTGATATTCTTCTTGTAGGATGTCAAAATAGGTATCTTAGAAAATAGATTTATAACCACGAAGACACAGTCACTTCCCTACTTGATTAAAGGAAGACTAGACGTATAGTCCATTGAGATGGATTCCTAGGGTGTATCGGGAGTAGGAAGAGGGGTGTATATAACTTACTTATTAATGGCTGGTTTGGAAATGGCATAGATAATAAAATACCTAATATACTTGCTAACATCATGTCAAATATTTGACCAACAAAAATACTATTTTAGCATCACCAATATTTTGTCAATGCCAAAGTATTTCCATCTAACTATAGTGAGCTTAAAAAAATTAGTTTTTCATGTTTCTTAAAGAAACACAAAGAGGGAAAGGATGGCATAGTAGTCCATTCAAAAGATGAAAGTTAGTGACAACTGTTGTTATGCTACCATCTCACAAAAGAGAAAAAAATATAGATCAACGACTTAAATATTATCCTCTTTTAGGGGGAAACCTCCTTTACATTACATAAATGAACAATTCTTCGATGATTCAAATGAATACCTCATTGGTATATATAGGATTCTAAGGGGTCGTAATATAATCAAAGCCTACATAACAATGATAATGTAAGGGCACAACAATAAGAATAGCGGGATTCTATTGGGCACAACAACAACAATATGGGGGATACATGGGCACAACAATAAAAATAGGGCAATACATTAACAATACCAATAACAGGAATACACTAGTATTATAGGGACCTAGCATGCCCCTCTTCTTCAAAAAAGGTGTTGTCCTCAATGCTTGAATAGTTCTAGATGCTTCTGTATAAAATTCTCATCCTCCCATGAGGAATCTTTAGCGTGTTCTTTTTTCCGTCACTGCTTCAGGGTCAAATATTAGTTTTCTTTCTTTGTCAATTTTTGGAAACACTGTTTGAACTGGAGGCTTTGTTGGGTGTGGAGCCTGATTATCTTCTTTATTTAGAGTAATCACCACATTGTGCCCGAGTTCATAATGTGGTGACAATGCCTCCCATAAAATATACACCACCAGGGGGGTCGAGGGGTGGCAACGCCCCCGAAGATAGAGATAGATGTAAAATTGCCCTGTAAAATGCTATAATTTCGTAGTCAATCTGGGTCATTCATTAGGCAGAGATTTGATAGTAGAAGTTATGTTTATAGGGTTTTTTACCCTAGAAGGCAACCCCTCGCTATATATAAGGGAATTTTATTATGTCTATGTAGATTGGTATTCTGAGTGAGGAAGAGTGAAGAGATTGAGAGTTAAAAGGGAATTGCAGCGGCTCTGTTATAGGTTGTATCTCTTCATTTTTTTGGATAATATAAAAGGAAGGACTGGTTGTTTCTCCATGGACATAGCCCAAATTGGGTGAACCATGTATATCTGTGTCTCTCTTGTTTTATGTGGTTTCTATGTTTATATTTATGTAATATTTTATGTGTTCCATTTCTCTATAATATATAATTTTATAACAACCGGTATTAGAGTTGAAGGTCTATCTTCCATATAAATTCACAGGAGAGAAGGGTTCCTAGTTCAAGTGGGCGCAATGGCGGAAGATGGTAGGTTCAGGGTTGAAACATTTAATAGCCAAAACTACTAGCTATGGAAGATGCAGATGGAAGATTCTCTGTATCAAAAAGATATGTACCTACCATTGAGCAGAAAGACAAATAATTTGATAGGTGTGACAGACACATAATGGAATATTCTCGACATAAAGGCACTTGGAACAATACGAATATATTTAGCAACCTCGGTAGCCTTTAATATTTCAAAGGAAAGAACAACAAAGGGTTGAATGTCGACATTGGAAAAACTATATGAAAAACACTCGGCCTCAAATAAGGTATTTCTTATGAAGCATTTATTTAATATGAAGATGTCAGAAGGTGGATCTGTAGCTGATCATTGAAATGAATTTAATACAGTTATGAGTCAGTTAAGTTCTGTAAGGGTAACTTTTGATGATGAATTTAGGGTTCTCTTATTTTTGTGCTCATTTCCAGAAACTTGGAATGGTTTAGTTATGGCCAATGGTAACTTTGTCTCTACATCTAGTACTTTAAAGTTTGATGATGTTGTCGGTTCAATCCTTAACAAGGAAATGTGAAGGAAAAGCTCTGGTTAGATGTCAGGTAATGATTTGACACTAGAGACTAGGGGAAGAAAAATGGAAAGAGGAAAGAGCCCAGGACATCGCAGTAAGTCAAGGAAAGGTAGATCAAAGTCCAGATTAGGGATAGTGTGCTGGAAATGTAGGAAGAAAGGACACCTGAAGAAAGACTGCAAGTCTCAGAACAGAAAAGAAGGAGACGTGCAACAAGAAAACAATCATGAAGTGAATGTGATAGGTGATGTGTTGCAAGATGCTTTGATTCTTTCATTAGAAAATATTATTGATTCCTGGGTGGTAGATTTACAGGCTTCATTCCATGCCACACTTGATAGGAAACATTTTCATGATTATGTTCAAGGAGATTTTGGACAGGTTCGATTAGGTGATGATAAACCCTATAAAATCATTGGAATGGGTACGGTTTTTATAAAACAACAAAATGGAAATCAATGGCTATGAAAGGAGGTAAGCCATGTTCCAAATCTAAAGAAAAATCTAATTTCAATAGGGCAGTTGGGAGGTGAAGGCTATGTAACTACTTTTATAGATAAAACCTGCAAGGGCACAAAAGGAGCCCTGGTAATAGAAAAAGGAGAAAAGGTTGGTACATTTTATTTATGCAATCGTATTTCTAATTATGTGAATGCTTTAACCTCTACAATATAAGATACGACATTGTGGAATCATAGGCTCAGACACAAGAGTGAGAAAGGGATGCAAATTCTCCATTCAAGAAATTTGTTTCCATGTTTCAAACATGTTGATTTGAAAATTGTGTGAAAATTATGTTTATGGAAAACAGAAGAGAGTCATATCCCTCAGAGTTGGGAAAGAAAATAAGAGTGAAAAATTAGAAATTGTGTATATAGATGTATGGGGATTGGCTTAGGTATCATCTCTCGGTGGCTCTTGTTATTATGTTACTTTTATTGATGATGAAACTAGAAAAACCTAGATTTATTGTATTCAGAATAAATCTGATGTATTTGATACTTTCAAGAAATGGAAAGCTTTTGTTGAAAATGAGATAAGAAAAAGGTTGAAATGTCTTAGATCAGAAAATGGAGGTGAATATTGCAACAAAGAGTTTGATAGGTATTTTACAGAGAATGGAATTCTCGGAGAGAAGATATTTCCAGGAACACCACAAGAAAATGGGTGTCAGAAAGGATGAACAAGACAACCATGGAGTGTGCAAGGTGCATGAGATTGCATGCAAGAATGCCTTTACAATTTTAGGTAGATGTTGTAGTTATGGTTATTTATCTAATAAACAGAGGGACCTCAAGTTCCTTGAATGGTGGTATTCCAGAGGAGGCATGGACAGGTAAAAAGATAAACTACTCATGTTTAAAGACTTTTGGTTGTGAAGCCTTTGTCCACATTAATAAAGAAAATAGATCAAAGTTTGAGGCAAAATAAAAGAAATGTACCTTTATTGGATATGGTGTTAATGATTTTTGTTATCTCTTTTATGATTATGAAAAAGAGAAAATCATTAGGAGCAAAGATGTCATATTCAATGAAAAGGTTTTGTATAAGGATCATATGTAGGAAAAGAAATATAAAAAAGAAAACATAGAATACATAGTGGTTGATGAGATCACAAAAAAGGTGAATGTGCTTGAAAATCATAATGATCAACAACCAGAACCAATACAACAACCACAACAAAAACAAGCACCTCAAACACCTGAAAGTCGTGTTAGAATATCTACCAGGATAAGTAGACCCCTTGAACGATACTCTCCTTCATTATAGTATGTATTAGTGACTGATTATGGTGAACCAGAATGTTATTTAGAAGAAGTGCAGGTAGAAACTAGGAAGAAGTGGGAGAAAGCCATGAAAGAAGAGATGGACTCCTTAGCACATAACCAGACTTGGGACTTAGTCAGGTTGCCTATAGGTAAGACAACATTATAGAATAAATGGGTTTACAGGTTGAAGGAAGAATATAGAGGTAGAAATAGGTATAAAGTGACGCAATGTTACCCACGCTTACAAACACAATATGCATGTAAAATGCATAAGCACATTTGTCCCGGGAATTTTAACTCTCTAAGGATTCAAATCTTCATTTATAATATGGTTAAGGGCCTGTTCATCAATTCCTATGTTGAATGATTTATTAAAACCCAACATAGTATAACCCTTCATTCAATGTGCATGTATCTGGACTTTAATCACCCCTTGTCCTTCATATATGACTTTACTAAAATCTTTCTTTTAAACCTTCCTATCGGGACATTATAACTCTTATAAGCCCTCATTTAACCTTGGTCGCATATATATAAACTTCCACCTCTTTATACATTGGTTATATACGATTTAACACATAAAACCTTTATCCTTTGATAATGGTGGACTTATATATGAAACCTCATATATCCGTGCTTAATCCTTTATAAATCATTTACAAAGGAAATATACGCAAAACATACCTTTTCCGCCTTGGTATGGCCTCTGCATAGATATCGATGCTACACCTTTATCGCAATCACTAATCGCTATTTTTCATCTCTACGGTCACATTAATGCATGACTCCATCTCCTCCAATATGCGATTTCACAGAACCTTCCGGACCTCAAATGTATAAAAACCACACCTCAATACTTTATTGGGTCTGCTTCATCACTCAACGCATTACTTCTCCACTAATACAACTTCATTGAACATTCGTGATGTGAATTAATCTCTACTGTTAATCTATCGCCATCAGATCAACAATTGATGTCTTCTCCGAACAAACACAACTTGTTCGATAGTCCTCCACCGTTGATTTGCAATTAGTGGATCTGACGGTCCATAGTGATTTCGGGTGAGACGCAAGCATGAATAATACCAACTCGATAAGTGGCTTTCTCTCTCTCCTCCATTGCTACATGTTGCTCGGTTAGTGGAATCAGGTGCCTTCCTCAAAATACAGCTTACAGCTTTTACCTCGTCCAAAATACCACTTCCTGTTGCGAAACCACTCTCCTCGTGAATTAACTCCCGCGCTCTTCCACCATGTGATTTAATCCTGACCGTTGATCATCTAGATCCAATGGTTACTGTTCGTCGATACACCATTTCTTCACTCTTCTGCTTCACTTAGGTTTTCCGCCATTTCTTCAATTTTCCATGGTTTTTGGGTTTTCAATGGTTTCGGCCTTTCGCTTTCAATTCACTTCCACTTGACTTAACTCTGGGAATTATTACTCTCGATCATTCAATAGCATAACTTGGGTTATTCAATTTGGTTCTACGCCCATTATGATTCCTCTGAACCATTCTCTCCCTCTACATAGTTCTACAGAACTTTGCCTACATCCTCTGTTACAGAATACACAACTTACATATAATTCAATCATTCAATATTCATTCCACATATCTATACAGTTTTGGAGTAAACCTTTATATATATAAATATGAACAACTAATTACATATCGAGACTCTCTGTCTTTGAGGCCTGATCTTCGATATTAGTGGCCTCGTCTCTTTACACTCTGTCTGTAGGCTTACATTTATACCAAAAAGGTTTTGTTGAACTAATTCTGGTTCAAACCCTTAATCTACTAAACTGACTCCTAAATGTACTTTCTAGTTCCTCGAATCATGAAACTGCCTTAAGATTTATAATTGGCTTCTAACTCTCTTGTCATTATTAACTACTCATGTTCTCCTTCATTCGAGAGCATTTACAAACCTCCTCACATTATATAATTAATTCCTATCCTACTCACTCAAAAGCCTAAATATTACATTAATTCAACACTTAGGAATCCAACTTCCCTAAAACACATGACCCCCCTATGTCTACTAAAATACATTGATTTTATGCTGGGTTGAATGCTCCTACATCATAAAGCTAGACTTGTGGTGAAGGGGTTTTCAAAGAAAAAGGGTATAGACTTTGATGAGATATTTTGTCCTATTGTTAAAATGACTTCAATCAGAACTATTTAAAGTCTTGTAGTAGCTAACGATTTTCATCTTGAGCAGTTAGATGTAAAGGCAACCTTTCTCCAATGGGATTTTGAGGAAGAGATATATATGCAGAAACCACAAGGATATGAGGTAAAAGGGAAGGAGAAACTAGTGTGCAGGTTGAATAAGAGCTTGTATGGCTTAAAACAATCTCGAAGGTAGTGGTATCTAAATTTTGACAGGTTTATTTCTGAACAAGCTTATACTAGATGTGACTCTGATCATTCTATTTATCTCAAAAGGAAAAATGATGGTAGCTATATTATATTGTTACTGTATGTAGATGACATGCTTGTTGCAGGTTCTAACATGCAAGAAATAAATGTGCTCAAAATAAAATTGCCAACCTCATTTGCAATGAAGGATTTGGGTGTTGCAAAACAAATCCTTGGTATGAGAATAACTAGAGATGGGAAGAATGGAAAATTATCATTGACTCAGAGTGAGTACATAGAAAAGGTGTTGAAAAGATTTAATATGTAGAATGAAAAACCAATTAGTATACATTTGGTTAGCCATTTCAAACTAAGTAAGGAGGTGTGTCCCAAGACTCAAGAATAAATGGCTTATATGTATAAAGTTCCATATGCATTAACAGTTGGAATCTTAATGTATGCAATGGTCTACACAAGGCCTGATATTGCACATAGAGTGGGAGCTATAAGCAGGTACATTAACACTCTAGGAAAAGAACATTGGATGGTGGTGAAGTGGATTCTCATATATTTGAGACCACAAATTAAGCATTATGATTTGGTGGTTCAAACATTGCTCTATAGGGATATGTTGATGTAGATATGATGGGTGATAGAGATAACAAGAGGAGAAGAATAGGGTATGTGTTTACTATAGGTGGAACAATTGTTAGTTGGGTTTCAAAACTACAAAGTGTTGTTGCACTCTCAACAACAGAAGCAGATTATGTTGCTGCTACAGAGGCTAGTAAAGAAATGATTTGGTTACAAAGGTTTCTTGATGAATTGGGTAAGAAGCAGGAGTTAGGCAGGTTATATAGTGACAACTAGAGTGCCATACATCTTTGTTGGTTTGATGGGGCCTGACCGAGGTTCAAAAGTGTTTTAGCCAAATAAATCCCGACACTACCGGCCCTTTCAACGACAATCCGCGAAGTGCAGACTGAGGTCTCATCCGAGGTAGTATAGGAGGGTGCTGGAACCAGGTTTCCACACCTTATGGATGTCTTGATGAGGTTCGGAGAGTTCGCAATCTGATCTTGCGCACCTGTACTATGTCGCGCAGCTATCTGACCTTTGCGTAGCCCTTGTATCACGTGCGAGAAAGTGATGTCTAGATCCATTAACCTTAGTATGTTTATATTATAGATCTAACTTAATTCAGTAGTCTTTATCAATCATTCAATATTCGTAGCAAGTGCACATAAACATAAACCTTAAAGAGATGCATAAAACCATAAACACACAGATCTACGAGTAGATGAACAATATTTCAGAAACACTTACTTTTATTAATCTTCTATTCCAGTACATTCCTATTCCACCCTGCGCACTTAGTCGCAGGGGTCTGCACACACAGTTGTGGACTCTACCAGGCCTCTGCGCACACAATTGCATAGCCTATTCTTACTGCTACCACTTATGACTTGGACTTACAGACTCAGAGTCGATATTACTTTCAGAAACCCATACACTTAATATTTGAACTCAAAAACTACTTTCTACACATAGAGCCTTGCTCTATTTATACATTCCCATGGTCCACAGACCATGGGTACGCTGACACCTTCTAGATTAAACTACAATATTTTAGGGCAGCCTACCCTTTAAATTGACTTATTACAATTCATGCTCCGCGCACTTCGTAGAGCCTTTACAACACCATTACCCCAAAATTGTGGGCTTTAAGTCCGAAAACCATTATGCGGGGGATCCTCTACCCAACAGGCCCCTAACACAATCATCGTGACTCATCCCGAGTCACTCGTTGGTGTGGGGAGGTGCGCTACCAAGGCTTCACGGTCCACCATCCCTGTGAGTGATGTACTACAATCTGTTGCTTAATCCTTGCCTCCTGCAATGCTTCTTCAATATCCTACTCCATTGCCCCTACTAATTCGCTTAACTGATGATGCTCATTCTACTCTACTAGGTTAACAAAAAGCGACCCCTCATAGGATTTTAGCTCTAGCTAAGATGTCAAATGCATGAACTTTTTGTGCAAGAGCAGCAAGCTTGCGATCTTTGGTCCAGTATACTCAATGTCTGTTGAAGCTTGTGTTGCATTTTTGCAAGAGAGTTTTTGTTGTCTGCGAGGTCCCAATATTCAAGTTTCGTCATGGGCACACAGCCCAGGGAGGCACTTTTCAACGGAATTCAATCTTTTATCCCAATATTCATCGTCTTTCCCTTATCTTTCATAGATTTCTTACTAGACTGCGGGTTTCGTGGTGACATCTGGGTGGTCCTGCTATCTGTCGGGGAATTTTCGGTACATCTGCCACCACTGATGTTGGACTTAGTGCAGCGGCCTTGCATGTCGACATTATGTTGTCCCGAAGGTCCTGTGTCTCTAATATTGCAACCACGGGATTACTCTCAAAGCGTCGAAGTTCGACGGGTGCATACCGATTGGATAACGCAATAACTTAAGTCTCAAGATGCCATGGTTTGTTCGGTGGATGACCAGCCATGATTTATAATCCTGTTGAAATTAAAATTCGACCGTTCCCCCCTTTTCTGGCTCATTAATGCGATACTGGCGGCAGACCGTTTCAAATCTAGTTCTGATGCTGTGTCTTAATTGCCCATCGTCCATTCCTCATTGTCTTAAATTGACCATCTTGTCATGAACAGTGACATCAACGGTCACTTTCTAGCCTGTCCACATAGCAGCGTAGACCCTTATTTGCGACCACGATTCCTATGATAGACTTTCCCTGCGTGGGACCCTCTTTCCACGCAGCTCTCTTGTAAACACGTTTATAGTCCCACTCCTTTCAACTGCTTGGAGCACTGAGACTATGCTTCGGTTGGTTAGTTAGAAAGCTGACCCACTTGTGTAGGGCGTCAGGTGATTGCCATTTACTCTTACTGGGAAGGGCTCTCCATTAAGCTTGACGAGCTAGACCGTGCCTCTGTCTGTGACCACTTTCACCACATATGGTCCCAACCAATGCATGCGGAGTTTTCTAGGGAATGTTTCGAACTTGCTGTCATACAACAATACTAAATCGTCTACCTTTGAATGTGCACAACTTGATATGGCGATCGTGCCAAGCCTTCTTGCATTGTTTTTGTACCTACTGATGGAATCCCACCATAAATCATTCTTCCTTGAGTTCTTCCAGTTGCACAAGCCTCTCTTCGAAGGCTTCATGGTCTGCCATGCCTGTCATCATTGGTATTCATAAACTGGGTACAATATATTCCATTGGCATGATGACTTCTATGCCGTAGACTAACCTGAAAGGTGTCTGACTCGTCAATTTCTTGCATGTGGTTTAGTATGCCCATAAGACGGTAGGTATGGGCAAGTCCCAATCATTTCACTACACGTTACATACTTTGGTCAACACAGTTTCTAGAATCTTGTTGAATGATTCTACTATCCCATTAGCGTGCAGGTGGTACGACGTACTTTGCTGATGATATACTTGGAACTCCTCAGTGAGTGCACTGATAGTTTCATTTAGGAAGTGCATTCTGTGATCACTCATTAGAATTTTAGGGCATCCAAACCATGTCAACACATTTCCGAACAAAAATTTCACAGATATAGTGGCCGTACAGTCCTTAACCAGCTATGCTTCTGCCCATCGAGTCAGGTACTCTGTCGCGGTGATGATATAGCACGTACCCATCTTCCATTGAGTTTTGATGGGCCCCACAAAGTATATCACCCATTTTTTGAATGGCTACAACGTCATCTTTGGATTAAGGGGCGTCTCATCCCTTCGTGATGGTTTCCTAGTCCTTTGACATACATCGCAGGCTCGACAGTATGCTTTTGAATCTTGATGTAGAGTTTGCCACCATACTTTGACGTGAAGAATCTTATATGTCGTTGCCCATCGTGCATAGTGTCCTCCTACAGTGCCCCCATGTGTGTCTGCAAGGATCTTCCCCCATTAAAATTCAGGTACATATCTTTGTAATATCTCGTTGTTTCCCATTTTGTAGAGGTGCCCCGTGATAACAAAAAAACCCGCTGCGCATACCATCAATTCTTTCTTCTGCTAGACTGAATATCCCTGCGGCGCAGTCCCTGTGGTTAAGAAATGGATTATATCTTCGAAGTGGCCATCCGCGACACGCACTGCATAGAGTTTTGCATCAGGTAGTCCCTCCTCCAAATTTGTTGCCTCCTCACCATTCTCAATTCGTGAGAGGTGATCTGGTCCTGCATTTAAGCATCCTAGATTTACAATGACCTCGAAGTCATACTCTTAAAAAAATAACAACCATCTGCATATGTGCCCCCCAACATAGGCTTGTTCACCAAGTATTTCAACGCGGAATGATCAGTATACATCTTGAAGTGCCCACCAAGTAGACAGTGGTGGTATTTCTGGAGCGTGTATACCATCGCTAGTTAATCGAACTCAGTAGTAGAGTGGTTCCTTTCGGCTTTGGACAACTGCCAACTTGCGAATGCGATCGGATGATCGATGCCTTCCACACCTTCCTGCGTGAGTACAACACCCAGCGTGATACACGACGCATCAACATGTACATGAAATTCAATGTCCCATTTTGGGAAAACCAAAATGGGAGCGGATGCCATTTTTTCCTTGAGAACCTCCAGACTTTTCTTACAATCATCATTCCAAGAATATGTAGCATCCTTTTTCAAAAATGGTTCCATTGGTTCTTTATTTGTGCTTAGCTCCTAATAAACTTCCGATAGTAGCCAGTGTTCCGCAACGTGGTGCATAGTTGTTTGACACTTCGCGATGCTTCAGATTGAGAATGACAATAATCTTTGCAAGGTCAACCATCAGGCCTTCTTTGCAGACCACATGGCCAAACAAATTTCCAAAGGGGACAAGGAAGGTGCACTTCTTAAGATTCAGTGCAATCTGGTGCCATCGACAAGAATCCAGCATCAACCGTAAGCTCGCTATATGGTTTTTAACTAACCCAAATACAACCCAATCATAGAAATAGACCTCCAAAAACTTGTGGATGAACTCCTTAAACGTGGCAACCACTACACACGAAAATATTGCTAGTGTGTACTTCATACCAAAGGGCATAACAGTGTACTGAAAATAACCCCATTCGGTTGTGAACGTTGTCTTGCTCCTATCTTCCAGCGCAATCTTGATCTGATGGTACCCGAGAACTGCTCAGTGAATGAGTAAGCTTCCTGTCATTCTCCAATACTTCATCTGTAAATGATGTCAGGAATGGATCGTGAAAACAGGCATCATTAAGCTTCCTGAGGTCCACGCAGATTCGAATTTCGCCCTTCTATTTTTTTCTCTTGCACTATCATAGGACTCACCCAGTCGGATTCTTCCACTAGCTCAATAATTCCTGCTACAAGCATTTTGTCCAACTCTTCGTGGACCTTTTCCTTATACTTCGGATTCAAACGGTAAGGCCACTTCTTAACTGGATATGCATCTAGTTTCAGAGTAATTTTCATCATTCCTAAGTTGCCAAGGATTCCCTTTAGCTCCGTGATTTTGGTTGGGAACAAGTGTTGGTATTCGCGAAGTAACTCGACGACCTTATCCACCGTGGCATCATCCCAATAATCCCCAAGCTTCGTGTAGCTCAGCTCCACATCTGTACTGATGTTTACCTACTTTTTTTTAGTGGTGCAGTGATGTTGGGGTACTCGATTGATGGTCCTCGAACATCGCAATTCCCTTCAGTTTCTGGAATATTAATATTTCGGGGGTCATCATCATCGTCCTCCACTTGTACGTTGTAACATTCTAGGGCATAGCTTAACTGAGGTGACCGTAGTGGTTGAGCTATTTCCCATGGTTCCTGTGGTATTTTGAAAATGGCGACTTTCATGGCTTGCAGCATTTCGTCAACAGTATCTGCCCATTGTCGGCATATCACATGACATGGAGAAATGCCATAGGATATTCCCCATATCAACTAGTGTTTGGCAAAGAACATATCTTCCCAATAGAATTTGAAATTCAGACATTGAGGATAGCTCAAGAAGTAGGCTTGAACCTAAATGAAGCACAGATTAACAGGCTACATCAAATCAATGAATGGGAAGAAATCTGGCTATCAGCTCTTCGGCATACTACACTAATCCAACAACAAAGAGTGAAATGGCATGATGCCCTCACCAAGAAGAAGATCTTTCATGAAGGTGATTACGCACTTCTGTATGATTCTAGGTTCCAGGATTTCCCAGGAAAACTTGAGACCAGATGGTTAGGCCCCTATGAGATACAAGAGATGGATGATAATGGAACCCTTACATTAGCCACCATTGATGGCTCTAGCTACTCTTTTAATGTGAATGGACATCAAGTACGCTTCTATCACAAACCGTTTACAAGGGAATCCTTTTTCCAGCAGTGATAGGAAGATTCCACAATACAAATTCTTGCTGAGGAGAAAAACCCTTCCACAACACCAGTCTAGTGAAGTATTTACATTTTTGAAACTTGTACATAAATTTTCCTTTCTTTTTGATTAGATTTGCTTGGATAATAGATTGTATATTAGTTTTTTCTCTATTTTTCTATTGTTGTTCCCTATAGAGAACAACTGTTGTTCCCTATAGGGAACAACTGCTGTTCCCTATAGGGAACAAATGTTGTTCCCTATAGGGAACAACTGCTGTTCCCTATAGGGAACAACTGCTGTTCCCTATAGGGAACAACTGCTGTTCCCTACAGGAAACAACAATTTTGGTGTGTATTTGACTTTGTTGTTCCTTACAGGGAACAACTGTTGTTCCCTACAGGGAACAACTATTTTCGTGTGAATTTTTCTTTGTTGTTCCCTACAGGGAACAACTGTTGTTCCCTACAGGGAACAACTGTTGTTCCCTCTAAGGAACAACAATTTCGACGTGCATTTTTTCTTGTTGTTCCCTATAGGGAACAACTTCTATTCCCTACAGGGAACAACTATGGTTCCCTATAGGGAACAACTGCTATTCCCTACAGGGAACAGTTGTTGCTCCCTATAGGGAACAACAATTTTTGTGTGTAGTTTGCTTTGTTGTTCCCTAGAGGGAACAACTGTTGTTCCTTATACGGGAAAACCATTTTTGTGTGTGTTTTCTTTGTTGTTCCTTGTAGGGAACATGTTATGAAAACAGCTCAAGAAAATATAGAAAAGATAGATCAATGCCTTAGAATTCAGCCTCTTCGAGGGGGCAACCTCCTTTACATTACATAAATGAACAATTCTTGGATGATTCAAATGACAAAACCTCCTTCCTATATATAGGAGTCTAAGGAGTCACAATATAGCCCATCCAACCTAACAATAATAATATAAAGCCACAAAAATAACAATAGAGGGATTCTATGGTGAACAGTAATAACAATATGGGGACAATAGGGGCACAACAATATTA
The DNA here is from genome assembly GCA_031772625.1 of Pinus tabuliformis. Classification (NCBI taxonomy): domain Eukaryota; kingdom Viridiplantae; phylum Streptophyta; class Pinopsida; order Pinales; family Pinaceae; genus Pinus; species Pinus tabuliformis. The sequence goes on from CM062812.1 coordinate 65,345,253, forward strand.
ATAAGGGGTATAACTACAATAGTAATGGGTTAATCACTAGTATTATAGGGACCCAACATGCCCCTCTCCTTCAAAAAAGTGTTGTCCTCAACGCTTTAGTAGTTCTGGATACTTCTGTATAAAATTCTCCCATAATTCTTAACAAACTTGCGATAATACCCTATCAACCCGAGAAATCCTTGCAGATGCTTTATGGATGTGGGGATTTTCCATTCCTTAATGGCTTTAATTTTTCTAGGGTCTACCTTAACTCCTTCATGAGATACAATATGACCCAGATATTCCACCTCTTGGACTCCAAAGAAACATTTGGATCTTTTTGCGTATAATTGTTTCTCCTCCAATAGTTGTAGCACCCTGTCAACATTTTTAACATGATCCTTCCAAGACTTGGTGTAGATTAGTATATCATCAAAAAATACTAACACAAATTTTCTAAGGAATGGTTTGAAAATTGAATTCATCAAACCTTGAAATGTTGAAGGTGCATTGGTAAGGTCAAAAGGCATGACCAAAAATTCATAATTGCCCTCATGAGTTCTAAATGCTGTTTTTGGAATGCCTTCAATCTTCATTCTGATTTGATGATATCCTGAACAGAGATCCAACATGGTGAAGTAAATTGATCCATGCAATTCATCCAGTAATTCATCAATGACAAGAATGGGAAACTTATCTTTAATAGTGATCTTGTTGAGCTCCCTATTGTTAGTGTCAGTCTTTCCAGCCTTCCTCCAATGATCAAATATGCTCTTACAAAGTGCTCTCAGAGTGTCCAGGTAAAATTTTGTCATTTCAAAGAGTTTTCAAGCAAAATTTGGTCACTAGGCATTAGGTCTAGGGTTTGATTTCACTGTCGGTCCATGTCATCATTCAGATGAGTCTATCATCATTCATAGGTTTTTCATCATCATGTCAAGTTCCAATCGGTCATTCTACACCTTATTCATGCTTCAGTTGTGCCTTGGTAAGGTCCATTTCCCTCTCTTAGGGTTTTGGAGGTAATTTCTCTTGGATGGTCAAATCATTAGCAAAAATTGTATCCAGATGTTCATACACCTTCCCCTATCCTTCATGTACCTTATTAAACACTTCCCATCCCTTAGATCCACCAAATTCCTCATTTTCGCACAAACCCTAGTTTCTTGCTACAAACTGGCAATTTTCTAGGTTGGGCCTGTGTTTTGCCCTTTTGGACCCCTTCCCCTCGCTCGCTCTCTGAGATTTTACTTTCCTCTGCTTCCTAACATCCCTCCCTACTTCCAAAAATTTCCCCAAGAATTTAGAAGCCCCTTATCCCCTTCATTTCGCTTCACTTCGACAAAATCTCTTGTTCCACACATTGGGGTAGGTTTTACTCACATGATGTTTCTGAGAAATCAAAGATGAATTTTCGAAAAATGAGAGAGATTTTTGTCAAAAACATGCCAAAGAAGAAAAACCTCCCTCACTTCTTACACAGGTGTCATGGTTTTAGAGAAATGTCAAAACTACAATCGCCTCGGGAGAATTGATGCACCTCTAAAGTGACCTTGGGAAAATCAAGTTTTCTCCTAGCTTGGTTGGCCAAATAACTTTCTTGATGAGTCCAATGATAACTAGACACAAATATCTTTCCAATGAGCTATCATGAGCTCAATGTGGAGTTGTGGAAGGCATTCAAAAGTTGACTGCAACAGCACTCTGCCTTGAGGCAGCCTCATTTGGCACATTTTGACCACTCTTGGGAGATTTGATTTTTGATAGAGAAACTGAACTCCAAATTGAAAAATTCTGGTTGCGTTGGAAATTAGACTCGAATACCTTTCCAACGCGTTATCTTGCGCCCAATTTGGACACCGGGAAGGCCTCCACAAAACATCTGAAAGTCGCGCTACGCATAGGGCTCAGGCGTGCTACCCTTAATTTGGGGAGGTCCATTTCACAAAAACTAAGCATTTTTGGATTTTTCATGACAAATTACACTTGCTCAGCCACTTCCAAGACATTTCATGAAGATTTGGGCCCCCAAAAGGTCAAAAAACAAGAAAAAAATGACCTTCTGCCACTTTTTGGACACACAGGAAGCAGTCTTGGGAGATTTTTATTTTTGGAGGGGCAAATGTGCACCAAATTGAAAAATTCCACTTCGGTTGGAAAGTAGACATCCAGACCTTCCCAACACGCCCCCTTGTGCCTCATTTGGATGCCAGGAAGTGTCCCAAAAGTGGGCTCAAAGGCGCGCTATGCGTTGAGAAATGGTGCGCTACGCATCGGGACATTTTCTCAATTTTTCACCTTCAGCTCAGGAAAACGCAGCATTTGACCAGTTTTGACTTTTTGGTGGGATTTTTCATCCTCCTTGATGTAATTGATGTAATTTCATGTTGAAATGACACTTTTTTACCTATTCTAGAATATTCATTCATAAAATGGAAAAAAATTAATGAATGAATTGGTTTCCTAGCTTATAGAGGCAAGTTGTTTTGATTACCTAGATTGTAGTGCTCAGTTTAGAATTGGTTGAAACAGCTCCTAGGATGATGAGATCAACCCCTAGAGGCTAGGTAATGGGTTGGCATGGTCTATATTATGTATTTTCTAAATCATTTTCATGGTTGGAGAGGTTGGACTTTGGAGGGATAAGCTTAGACTGTATTACTCTTTGTATCTCTGCAATTTTGGCACAAGAAGAACCAGGGTTTTGCAGCACTATTTGGGATTCCTGTGGTGATTTGTGTTGATGGTGTGTTTCTCTCATGTACTTGTAAGTTTGTTATGTGTATCATTTTCCTACTCTTCTCTTCTGCAAATTAAGTAAATGAAGTGTTAAGGTAGAATTCATGGTTTCTATGCTCTGCCTTTAAGTTTGTTTAATATTTATGTTTTCATCTGTTTAAGGAGAACTCCTGATGGTTTCTTGCTCTCCTTAGCTCCTCACCAGTCATACCTATCCATTCACTTCCTTCAAAGGCATCAAGACAATCTCCTACCTTGCCCCAAAAAGACCTCTGCAGCAACTGTGTCTCATCCCCGCTCCCAAAATTGCCGTGCTCAGTTTTCCAACAAAACCCTAAAAATTTGAAATCAAATTTTCCCTATCAGTTTACTAGCCTAAAATCAGTGTTCTTTATTGGTCATCTCAGCCCTTTGAAGACCTTTTTCCAAGATAGACCCGGAGATAGCCCTCTCCTGTCCTCGTAGGGCTAGCTACGAGGCTAAGTGGTTTGATGTTGCCTTGAATTTTGCCTTCCTCAGCCTGAGGCAAATTCGAGCGCTAACATATTGGTGACCATACTAGGGAGAACAAATGGTTTGCTGGTTGATGTCAATTGTTTTATAAGCTACAGACAGAGCGTGAAGTTATGCCAGGTAGCCTTCGAAACGCTTTTGCTTTGCATTAGCGGAAGTAGATAAACACTGCTTCAGTCAATCTCCGGTCTAGCTTGTAAACGTGACATTTAACTTGTTAATTACCCCAGTACATGTATCAAGTTCAGATCTGATTGTTGAATGGTGGACAACGATCAGACACTGGCAAGGCTGAAATCATTCACCTGACGACTCTAAATTAGTTTTGAGATCAGATCCAAAGACTCCACTGGAGGATGATCCCGACCAGCAAAAACATGAAAGGACAACATGGACAGATCAGGTATTCAAGTTGGAATTTCATCCAAGACATTTTTTTCTTTGCCATAAATTATTTCTTCTCTTTTCCCAAGAATGTCAAGAAGGCTTTGCAAAGTATACTGTATTTGAGAAGAGATCCTTGGCTTGCAGTTGATTCTTTCCCTTTGAAAATTGTGAATACCAAAGATTTGCATGCCTTTGAGCTTGATCAAGACCTTTCTTCTAAATGTTGTGATGACCATCTTCAAATTGATGAGCCCCAAGCAACCAAGACTGATTCTATACCTGCTGTACATATCCCTACACCTTGTAAAATTCCAGATCGGTATAAACCTCTTGTTTTACCTTCTGTTCTTCATGCTTTCCCCAAAAACTATGATCTATACTTGCCGAGGTTTGATGGTGAATGTAAGAATGTCAACGCTGAACAACATGTGTAGAATGTTGAGAATTTTCTAGATCTTTTTGAAGTTGATGAAGAAGATGTCAGTATAAGGATTTTTGCTCTTTCTTTGCAAGCCAAAGTGAAGAGTTGGTTCAAATCCCTGCCTGATGCAAGCATTTCAGATTTCCAGCAGTTTTTCAAAGTTTTTCTCGGCAGGTGGATGATCGAGCAGAACCTTTTCTTGATTGTAGAAGAGTATAACCAGCTGAAAAGATTGCCAGGGGAGACAATACAACAGTTTTCAGCCATATTTAATCAAGTTTATTATTCAATGCCAGTTGAGATAAGGCCTACTCCTAGATCTGCTCTCTTGCACTATCCGGGTGCCTTTGATCCGGAGATGGATTTTCAGCTGAGAGAAAGGGATATTGCAACACTTCACAAGATGAAAAACAGTGCAATAAATGTAGAGTCGCATCTGCTGATCCGACGGGCAAGGTTGAAAGAAGAAGAGATAAAAAACATAGATCCAGCCGAATCAACATCTCTAGAGGTGAAACTTGACATTTTGGTAAGTGTAGTAGAAGAGATGATGGACAAGATCACCGCAAGAAATGCTTATGATGTTCAAGCTCATGGCTCGCTGATTGAAGAAGAACAAGTTGTTGATCCAAAACATTTTGTTTCTTATCCAAGTTGTCATAGATCTGATAATGATTGTTTTGTAGATCACCTTCACGAAGAAAGAACTATTGATATGACCTGCATGCTTGATGATATGTTTTATACCGATGATTTGCCTCAGCTTGATCAGTATGATGATGATTATGTTCTCCAAACAGAAGCTAATCTTGCAATCAAACAAGCAGCTAGTTTGTGCGAGGAGGAAGTTCACTTTCAGCAGCTCGAATACAGTAATCAACCGATGCATATGAGCTATGACAATGATGAGGAAAGTGCATCAAAGTTTGAAGTAAGTGAAGGATCTTTGCCTTTTTGTTTTGATTCATTTCAGTTCATCAGAGATAACTACCATGCAATCAGAAATCAAATGTCAACAAGTCTTGATTTGAATCACTTTGAGAGCAATGAGAAACTTGTTCAAGACTTCTCATATTCAGATTTGCAACCCCTGAAAGCCCTTGATTGTCAAGTTGCAGCTGAAGACTTGGAAGTGGACACACATGATTTAATGATTCAAGGTGACTCCGTACCATTCTGTTTTGAATCATTTCAGTTTTTGAAGGGTAGATTGCATAGTAAATCTTCAAATGAACAACCTATCACAAATAACCAATCTCTCAGTGTTAATGTTGAGGATGAGACAGATAACAAAATTCTTGAGCAGCCTGTAGCATCAGATTTGCAGCCACCAAATGAAATTGAAGGGCAGATTACAGATGAAGCTGTGGAAGACAAAATACATGATTTGATGATGCAAGAAGATTCTATACCCTTTTGTTTCGAAGCATTTCAGTTTATAAGGCAGAATCTTCGTAAAATCTCTCAAGAAAAACATGAACAGCTAGAAGGATGTCATACATTTTCAATGGATACATTACAACAGTCTTTTCAAGTTTTTCATGATCCAATAGCTGATGTTTTGGATGAGGTTTGCAGTCAAAGTCTTTCTCCATTGACTACATGTGAGCTTGAAACATGTGCTGATATGAATTTGATCCGGCAGTCGGTTTCTTTATCATTTTTAGCAGAGGTCTCTTCACAAGGTTCAGATCAAAGTTTGCATTCATGGTATGAGGAAACGAGAAGTAATCCATTAGATGAGCTAGGTTCCAGTGTGCTTGAATTTTAAGATCCTTATGCAGTGTTTTTGGAAGTGGAGAGAGAATTCATATCATTCTATGGATCTGTTTCCAAGTTGTCATGGGAGTTGCCGTTCATTAGTTCTCTCTTGTTGTTCATAAGTGAGCACTTGCAGAAAATTCGAACAGCAGATGGAATACTTACTTGGTTGCATTGGTTGTTTCATTTCACTTGATCAGGTGATGAATGAAACTGTTAGAGTAGGTTTTGATGAATAAGCTCCCCTTTGAGCATCATTTTAAGTTGGTCGATTGTGTTTACGTATCGTCAGTTTTTAGTTGAGTCATGAGTCCTTTGTGAGTAAATTTTCAGTCTTGTTGTTAAGTTAGTTTGTGTCGGTTTTCAGTCATGCATTTTAGTTTGAGTTTTTGACTCCATTGCCCAATGGATAAGGCACTGGTCTGCTCTCCCAAAGATCTGCCGTTCTTGGCACCTCCAAGGAGCTACCATCCCCATTGGAGCCAATGTTAGTTTCAGTCTTTCCATCCTTCCTCCAGTGATCAAATATGCTCTTACAAAGTGGTCTCAGAGTGTCCAGGTCAAATTTTGTCATTTCAAAGAGTTTTCAAGCAAAATTTGGTCACTCGGCATTAGGTCTAGGGTTTGCTTTCACTGTCGGTCCATGTCATCATTCAGTTGAGTCTATCATCATTCATAGGGTTTTCATCATCATGTCAAGTTCCAATGGTTCATTCTACACCCTATTCGTGCTTCAGTTGCGCCTTGGTAAGGTCCATTTCCCTCTCTTAGGGTTTTGGAGGTAATTTCTCTTGGATGGTAAAATAATTAGCAAAACTTGTGTCCAAATGTTCATACACTTTCCCCTATCCTTCCTGTACCTTATTAAACACTTCCCATCCTTTAGATCCGCCAAATTCCTCATTTTCGCACAAACCCTAGTTTCTTGCTACAAACTGGCAATTTTCTAGGTTGGGCCTGTGTTTTGCCCTTTTGGACCCCTTCCCCTCGCTCGATCTCTGAGATTCCACTTTCCCCAGCTTCCTAACATCCCTCCCTACTTCCAAAAATTTCCCCAAGAATTTAGAATCCCCTTATCCCCTTCATTTCGCTTCATTTCGACAAAATCTCTTGTTCCACACATCGGGGTAGGTTTTACTCACATGATGTTTCTGAGAAATAAAAGATGAATTTTGGAAAACTGAGAGAGGTTTTTGTCCAAAACATGCCAAATAAGAACAAAGTCCCTCACTTTTTACATAGGTGTCATGGTTTTAGATAAATGTCAAAACTACAATCGCCTCGGGAGAATTGATGCACCTCTGAAGTGACCTTGGTAAAATCAAGTTTTCGCCTAGCTTGGTTGGCCAAATGACTTTCTTGATGAGTCAAATAATAACTCGACACAAAGGTATTTCCAATGAGCTATCATGAGCTCAATTTGGAGTTGAGGAAGGCATTCCAAAGTTGACTACAACAGCACTCTTCCTTGAGGCAGCCTCATTTGGCACATTTTGACCACTCTTGGGATATTTGATTTTTGATAGGGAAAATGAACTCCCAATTGCAAAATTCTAGTTGGGTTGGAAATTAGACTCAAATACCTTTCCAATGAGCTATCGTGCACCCAATTGTGACACCGGGAAGACCTCCGAAAGACATCTGAAAGTCGCGCTACGCGTAGGGCTCAGGCCCGCTATGCATCAGGGTTTTGGCTCAACGCGTAGCGCGCCGTGCGATACCCTTAAGTTGGGGAGGTCCATTTCATAAAAACTCATCATTTTTGGATTTTTCATGACAAATTACACTTTCTCAGCCACTTCCAAGACATTTCATGAAGATTTGGGCCCCCAAAAGGTCAAAAAACAAGAAAACAATGACCTTCTGCCACTTTTTGGACACACAGGAAGCAGGCTTATGAGATTTTTATTTTTGGAGGGGTAAATGTGCACCAAACTGATAAATTCCACTTGGGTTGGAAAGTAGACATCCAGACCTTTCCAACAAGCCCACTTGTGCCTCATTTGGATGTCGGGAAGTGCTCCAAACGTGGGCTCAAAGGCGCGCTACGCATCAGGACATTTTCTCAATTTTTCACCTTCAGCTCAGGAAAACGCAGCATTTGACCAGTTTTGACTTTTTGGTGAGATTTTTCATCCTCCTTGATATAATTGATGTAATTTCATGTTTACATGACACTTTTTTACCTATTCTAGAAGATTCATTCATAAAATGGCAAAAAATTAATGAATGAATTGGTTTCCTAGCTTATAGAGGCAAGTTGTTTTGATTGCCTAGATTATAGCGCTCAGTTTAGAATTGGTTGAAACAACTCCTAGGATGATGAGCTCGACCCCTAGAGGCTAGGGAATGGGTTGGAATGGTCTATATTATGTATTTTCTAAATCATTTTCATGGTTGGAGAGGTTGGACTTTGGAGGGATAAGCTTAGACTGTATTACTCTTTGTATCTCTGCAATTTTGGCAAAGGAAGAACCAGGGTTTTGCAGCACTATTTGGGATTCCTGTGGTGATTTGTGTTGATGGTGTGTTTCTCTCATGTACTTGTAAGTTTTTTATGTGTATCATTTTCCTACTCTTCTCTTCTGTAAATTAAGTAAATGAAGTGTTAAGGTAGAATTCATGGTTTCTATGCTCTGCCTTTAAGTTTGCTTAATATTTATGTTTTCATCTGTTTAAGGAGAACTCCTGATGGTTTCTTGCTCTCCTTATCTCCTCACCAGTCATACCTATCCATTCAATTCCTTCAAAGGCATCAAGACAATCTCCTACCTTGCCCCAAAAAGACCTCTGCAAAAATTGTGTCTCATCCCCGTACCCAAAATTGCCGTGCTCAGTTTTCCAACAAAACCCTAAAAATTTGAAATCAAACTTTCCCTATCAGTTTACTAGCCTAAAATCAGTGTTCTTTATTGGTCATCTCAGCCCTTTGAATACCTTTTGCCGAGATAGACCCGGAGAGAGCCCTCTCCTGTCCTCGTAGGGCTAGCTACGAGGCTAAGTGGTTTGATGTTGCCTTGGATTTTGCCTTCCTCAGCCTGAGGCAAATTCGAGCGCTAACACCTATAATCCGAACACATGCATCATGATCCATCCTTCTTGTGCGCCAATACTACTGGAGTAGAGAAAGAACTTTGACTCGGTTGAATTATACCAGCCTCTAGCATTTCTGCAACCATACGTTCAATTTCACTCTTTTCGGCATAGGGATATCTATACGGCCTGATGTTTGGAGGAACACTTCCTGGAATCAGATGAATAGCATGATCATGATCACGCATAGGTTGGAGAGCTTTGGGAGTCTCAAATACCTTGGAATGATTGTCCAGGACTTTTTGGAGATCTGGATAAATAGATGATTCTGATGTGGAAACATCTAGCAAACATAATTGTGCAATTACACCTCTTTGTTCCTTTTTTAGAAGCTTTGTCATACCATTAGAGCTGATTATCTTTCCTGGTTTCCCTACAATACCGCTTAATTCAACTTCCTTCCGCAGAAAATTTGATGAAAAGTTCTTGAAAATTAAAAGCTATTGTACCTAGGGATTGTAGCCATTGGACTCCTAGCACAACATCAGCACCTTCCATTGGAATGGAAAGCACTGGGCTAGTCAACACATATTCTCCCATGGATAGCTTGATATTATGGCACTTTCCAAAGCAATTTATTGTTCCTCCATTTGCAATCATCACTTGACACTCTGGTTCTGGATATAGGAAGAAATTCAATTCTTTTTCTACCTTACAATGAATAAAATTATGGGTGCTTCCTGAATCAATCAGCACTATTACCTTTTTCTTCTTGATTTGTCCTTCTATCTTGATGGCTTGAGGAGTGGTAATTCCAGCCAATGCATTACAAGATGAGGTCGGATTCATTTCTTCTTTATCTAGGCTTTGTTCTTGGAGTATATCCTCTTATTTTAACCTTTCTTGCTCCTTTTCTTCTTCCTCTTCACAATCTATGTAGAATAATTTCTTCTCAGCACACTTATGACCTTTAGTGTATTTGCTATCACAACTGTACAAAAAAAGCCCTTTTGCTCTTTTTTCTTCCAATTGTTGTGGTGTCAACCTTATAGGTTGTGGAAGAGTAGGGGTAACAACACTTTCGTCTTTATAGTTGTGAGTGGTATGCTTCCTGGTTACCATAATTTTTATTTCCATTTTTCTTGCTAACCTGAATACCTTCTCTAATGAATTAGGTTCCCAAAGGTGAACATCATGTTGGATATTATCCTTTAGAGACCCTATGAACACATCAATCCTATGCTCCTCTGGAATATCTTTTACCCTTATGTTCAATTTTTGGAACTCCTCAATGTGCTCCATTATTGAACCCTTTTTTTTGAGACTTATCAATTGACTAAAAAAAGTGTTGCTTTTTGTATCTTCATAACGTGCTATCAATTCTTCCGTAAAAATTGCCCAAGTGATAAATTGTTTATGAGAGAAAATCCATTGATACCATACAAACTGATTTGGTTCCAAATATAAAGTTGCAATACGTACCTTTTGTGTGTTTTTCACATTATTGAGTTCGCGAAATTGCTCCATCTGTAATATCCATGATGCGGGATCCTTGCCATCAAACTTCCTCATATCGATTTTTGGAATATGGTGGGTCTTTGATCCCACATTAGAGTCTATGATATCATGATTAACATTTCTTTTGTTCGCATCATGAGTTTCCTTTACTACCTTTTCACCATTAGTAAGTATTTCTTGTAGAAAATTTGTCAAATCTGTCTTCAAATCTGCCATGCCTTTCTTCAAATTTGTGTTCAAATCTATCTTCAAATTGTCCATCTTAGCTTCCACGCCATTCACCTTAGCTTCCACGCCATTTATCTTAGCTTTTGTTAACTTTTGTGATCGTGACATTTGTTGCACTTGTTCTTGTAATTTTGATATATCATGTAGCATTTCTTCCTCTTCTTCATGAGTGATGCTAGAGCTTTTAGGTTCCTTACTAGGTGTTTGCATTTTCTTTCCTTGGGGCATCAGTTACCGATAATAATGCTCTACTAGCCCTCTGAATTCCTTCAAAGTAAATTTTCAAACCAATCTTAAGCAGAATTTTAAAAGAATCTACACACCTTTTTTTTTCACTTTGTAGGAGCTTGATATTGCCTCTGATGTATCTCTCTACTTTCAGAACATCCAGTTCTGAAATTGCAACCTGTGGTAGCCCTCTGTGTCCTCTTTCCAATTCCACCAGTCTGATCGAAATTGGATTCTTGAAGGAAGAGTTATGCGAAATTTACCACAGTGACCTGATTATAGACTAGTTCAGTAGAGCAAACTTGTACGACGTGCCATGAGTCAGTGTTTCGACCTTTAGCTTTGAAAAATGTATAGGAGGAACTACAGTCCGTCCTCTTTCTGCACCTTTTTACGAAATTTCAATCCAGTGCTGAGAGAAAACGTTATGACTATTTTCCCCAGGTCACCTGTTTGGAATGTAATTCAGGAGTCTGCAAAAAGACCAACTTCCTCAGATCATATATCCGAAAATGTAGCACAAAAAGCTCTGAAATTCAGATCTGAGATTTAGCGCGATGTCTTCTCAAATGGTTTTTTTTTCAACTTCTGAAACATCGCAGAAAAAAAGTTATAGCGAAAATTCGACGATGACCTGTTTGGAGCAGCGAAACCCTAGAATCCAAAGCTCTGATACCAAATGTTATGAAACCAGCTCAAGAAAAGATAGAGAAGATAGATCAACGCCTTAGAATTCAGCCTCTTCGAGGGGGCAACCTCGTTTACATTACATAAATGAAAAATTCTTGGATGATTCAAATGACAAAACCTCCTTTCTATATATAGGAGTCTAAGGAGTCACAATATAACCCAGCTGACCTAACAATAATAATATAAATCCACAAAAATAACAATAGAGGGATTCTATGGGGCACAGTAATAACAATATGGGGACAATAGGGCCACAAAAATATTAATAAGGGGTATAACTATAATAGTAATGGGGTAATCACTAGTATTATAGGGACCCAACATAACAACTGTTGTTCCTTATAGGGAACATCAATTTTTAAGCATGTATTTCCCTTGTTGTTCCCTACACAGAACAGTTGCTATTCCCTATAGGGAACATCATTTTTCGTATGTATTGCCCTTGTTCCCTACAGGGAAGAACACTGTTTTGCGACTATTTTTTTTATTTTCCCTACATGGAACAACTGTTGTTCCCTCTAAGAAACAGTACATTTTTTTGCGCATTTTTCTTTGTTGTTCCTTACAGGGAACAACTGCTGTTCCCTATAAGGAACAACAGTTTTTGTCTGGGTTTTTCTTTTGCTATTCCCTTCAAGGAACAACACTTTGTGAATATTTTTGAGAACATCCTCTTTCTCTTCCTTCCATAATCATCCCTAGACCATCCCATTTTCACTCTTTATGATCCTCTTAATGGCATGAAAGGTACAATACATATTGAAGGACAACAAATATGGAGTCTAGTGGAATAGGAAAATACATTGAATACTATCATCTTTAACAAGATTGTGTTGGGATGATCAAAAAAAGAAAAGGACACAGTTATCTATATCACTTCACTATCCTCATTTCCACTATAAACCAAACTGATTGATTATCTGTAACATGCTAGTTTCCCCTTTCCTGTATAACTCTCTGTGTATTGTCAATAAGGTCATGGCTATATTTTTTATATTGATATGTCAAACTTCTTCTGCCATCCCTACTCTTAAGGAATGCTGAGCCACCCTCTATGTATAAAATGGGGACTGTAAAAACAAAAAAAAGAAGTAAATAAATAAAAAAATATATAAAAATAATAATAATAGAAATATATATATTAACAGTTTTATGATTTTTTTCCACACATGGAGGATAGGGGGTCTCACCACGAGCCAGCCTACCATGATCACAAGGAAGGAGCAAAGTGGCATTCCCACTATGGCCACCACACCAGGGATATGATCCAATGGATGCATAAACAAACAAAGTCCTTGGAAATAGGAGGTCTCATCACGAGCCGGCCTTACCACTTTCGCTACTTCCCAATGAATGGCAATGTGTTCACCTGGTTACCAAGCCAACACATTGGTCTCTACTATGGACATCATAAGACACTTCCCCAATTATACATAGAGGACCATGGTTCCCAAGGGTTAGAAAGAAACTCTGTCGAGGCTATGGACGCCTGCGGGCAACAGAAGCTCTGTTGATGGTATTGAAGCTTTATTTTACATCAATAACTATTATAATACCCTCTTCTTATGTTTTTATGTTTTCTACGGAGAGATTATGTTCCTAACGTACCTTGAACCTTTATGCATGAGTAATCTTTTTTATCAATCACAACAGTTTAAGTGGAATAACGACAGTAAAGTATTATTTCTTCCTCATGCTGTCCCTTTTTCCTTATTATATCACATCACGGTAGCTTATCACTTATTGATAGTTCTTGTTACATGCCTTGTTTTCATCACTCCAATATTCTTTACGATCCTTTCATTAATATGCATACCTTGCCAATCCATCACCCCTGTACTTCATCGCCAGCGCATTATCCTTCCACTCATTCGGTCGTAGGCGACTTATTATTTCGAAGGGGCGCGGGGACCTTCAATGTACTTATGAATGTACTGTCATTTTTTTAATTGGATTTTGTAGAATGATATGACATTCGATGATCATCGAGCATGTGGTATTATAACAACCCTCAATAACGGTATTGATGTTTATAAAGTATCAACCAATAAAGCTATCACAACCCTTTGTTGTTCCATCACTCAGCTCTATTCATCGTTGTGTTTTTATCTGCTACACTTATCGTTCCTAGAGTTCAAGTAGAATGAGAGAAAGAACAGTGCATAGAGAACCGCTAATATTGGCTGTTTCTGATGCAGCCAGGGAAATTCTAGCTCAAGTCAGGTGGATAGCATACTCTACGAGATTTCAACCACCCAACGAGAAAATTTCCATTGAATTCTTACGAAATCTACAGAATTGACAATCCATGGTAAGGGGCAGGCAAATCACAGTATCAGACACTGTGATAGTAGAAGTATCTGGGTTACGAGCAGAAGGACCACTGTGGGCTGGTAAGTTGTTGAAGCTGCAGAATGCTATTGAGGCTTTCGGGGATGAAGGATAGGAGTTGATCAAAAAATGCAAAGACATTCAACCATCTTCACTTGGAGAACCATGGGGAGAACTAGCAAGAATCGTCCTGAACTACATTACATGTGACGGGCGTAAAGACGTGGTAAGACCATGTCAACTCAAACTCTTAGCAATTCTAAACTGAAATAGCTCTGTAAATTTACTTGCATTATTGAATTCTTTATTGCATGACATTGCCAAGAGGCTAAAACGGTCCCAACACATAGAAACCATAGTAAGCGACCACTGTTTGGTCAAGCTAATAGTTAGCTATAACCTTGCCCATCAACAATCAAGCTGGGATGAACTAATACTAGCTCTCGAAGGAGGTTTAGCCCTACCTACACCTAACCTTGTTCCGAAAAGGAAGAGGACTACCCTTGCAAGGAACATACCTCAAGAGCGCAGATGATCCACAAGGCTGAGGCCAAGATTAACAGTGGTCGAAAGTCCTTAAGGCAGTACTAGTCAACCCATAAAATTATCCAGCCCAGGAAGTGAACAATACTTGCATCTAGAAGGACAGGATAACCCTGAATTAGAACATGAGGAAGAAGCAGGGCATTCTGGAGATGAACAAAGAAATGAATCAGGACTTCCATCAACATAAACCACAAGTTCCCAAGGTGACCTGTTGCACGATTTTGAATTGGCCTAGGTCCTGGCCAACATGAATGATTACATGCAGCCTGAAAGCCTGCTCAATCTTAATTTGGGAGAACTCCAATCTCCTAAGAATGCTGGTGACACCAGAATTCTATCTCCCTTAAAAGATGCAAGCCATGAAGCAGAAACAGATGCAGAGTCCATTCAAGAAGAAGGGAACCAATTAGGTGACACGCCTCCAGTAGAAACCAACCAGGTAGGCCTAAGCACAAAAATATAGGCCAAGAAGGAGAAGCTGAATTTGGGAAATCGATAACCAATCTGGAGACACAATCCTTTTAGAACAGAGCGAGGATGAGCAACCAGGATCTATAGAAGCAGAAACTATTAATGAGACTGTCAGTAGAATAGTTTCTCCTCCGAAAAAGTATAGAGCCAAATTGAAAAAGCTCAGGAAAGAACAACAGAAGCCTCACAAAACAATAAAAAGGGTCAGAAGAAAAATAAAGGAAATCACAGCAGCAAAGGTCCTAGACAAAACCCCAGAGATAGCAAACGTGGCTGTACAGACAGAATCATATGAAGCGAGGGCTACAGGGACTCAAACCGAGCCCATACCCTCTCAACCTATTATCACTCAAAAGGAACAACATGCAATACTTGTAGAAGTAACTACCCAGACAGCGAATGTACCCTCTTACAACATAACTACTCAAGTGGAGGATGTACCCTCCTATAGTGTGGCTACTCAGTTGGAGGTTTGGACCTCCCATAATAAAGAAATACAGACAGAAGGCATCCCTTCTCATAGCAGAAGTACTCAGACAAGCATTCAAGCCAAAGATGTCATGACACATAATGACCCCATTATATTGAATCTTCAGGAAGAATTACCATAGGCTCAGCTCACATTCGAACGGCTTAAACAAGAAACTATTTCCAAGCAAAAATACCAAGAGTTGTAGAGGCATATTCGGGAAATGAATGCAATAGAGAGTGAGACCTTTGACAGATACAGAAAAGCAGAAGAGAAAATTGAGAGAATCAAGCTCAGATTGGATAGGGTCATAGCTTGGATATACACCATCTGGTCGTTATGTAGAAATGTCTTGGCATGGAGGGTTCCTGCCACTAATATGCCTTGTTTTTGTTAGAACGATACTTGTTGTTGAAAATTAAAGCCCCGAGAGTTGGAAAACCAATCGAATTAAAAAACAGTTGAATATTTTATAGATTGTTGAAAACAACATGGTGTAAAGGTTCAAAGGCTGCTTTGTGAATTTTACCTACACAATTTTGTATTAGAGGATGAGGTGGAAAAGAAGCCTAACCATTTTGTGGGAGATGTTCAATTCCAAGCCTTTATCTTGTTTGCAGTCAATCAACTTAAATGGTTGAAAGCTCATAATGCATTCTAAAGACAAGAGCATGGATTGGATCTTTGGGTAAGAAGAGAACCGAAACACCCTTTACAAATGCTTGCCAACCATAAGAGTTTGATGACAAGGGAAGGGGTTATTAAAATTTTAGCGCCTATTTAGAAGGAGATTGTACAGATGAGAGTAACATACTTCCTCTCCATTCAAGAAAGTTCTTTGGCTGCATCCAAGCTTAGGTGGGCAGTCTCCACTAGTAGTGTACAAGATAGAGAGCCATTTAATTACAGAAATTTTAAAATAGTTGCAGATCGTTTTGTCACTTATAGCAATCTCATTTTGAGAGAAGGAACTTATTGGTTAGGATGTCGGTTTTGTAGCCCCATCATTTGGTATCCTCTTGAAGGTTGTCCGGCTATATATGAATTGCCTGAAGAGAAGGAAGGGCCCACCTTTGAGATCTTGGCCCAGAATCATGGTTGTAGAACACTTTTCGATGTTCCTTCTCCAACCTACTCTTTAACTGCACTGCATATGAATTACTTGCTTTTCATGAGGCCATGAAACAGGGTAAGCAGGGGAGTATGCTGAGTTACAAAATGGGTATGTATTTACTATTAATCTCATCATTTTTTCCTTGATTCTTATCTTTTCCATATCTTAATGCACTAATATATTGAAGAATTATTGTAAGAAATAAAGGAATTATTTTTAGTTACGATTTAGCTAACTTTAGTTACAAAAGGAACGATTTTTGTTCCCTGATGTTGGAACATCAGAATCCGACAAGAAAAGGAAGGATCGAGTCGGTTGTGGACAAGGCTGAGAACGAATCAGAGGGATCAACGTGGAATAGGAAAGATGTCTAAAGTTAGAAATCGGTTGCAAATCCCTTAGGATCGGGAGATCCTAAGGGGTCACATTTACCATTTATCTTTTACCCTTTCTGATTATAAAAGACGACGATTATAAGAAGAAGGGGAATCTTTGTTATTTTTCGACTTGTAATTGTAATTACAGACTCTCGCTGTTGAGAGAACACGACTATATTGTAATTCTCTTTAAGTTCGATGATTAATATATAATCAAAGTTGATATTCCCTTGCATTATCTGAAGTAACCTAGCAGTGTTCGCTGGTAGCTAAGGGCCCAACCTCTGGTGGATTTAACTACCTTCTTTGTGTCATACATTTCTTATTCTTGCAAGTGTGATTGGTTTTATAGTTTTCCTTCTTTCTTTGATTTTATCTCCTTTTCTATTTATTGTTTTCCTATATTGACAGAATATCTTTGCTTTATATGATTTACAACACTGTCGTTTGATTCAATTTTCCTTCATTGTATATTAAGTTAATTAGATAAGTATTCGAATTGATTTAATCAACTGTAAAGAGTTTAATTATCACTATTGGACTCTCATATTGATATCATTGCTACTCGGATTGTTTACTAGAGATTGAGTTTGATTTAGATTAAATCAGTTAAGAAGAGATGAGTTACTCCTACTATAATCTCAGCTGATGTTGTCGTTAGTTGAATTGCTGTAAGATTTGATTTTGGTATAGGATTGAGTTTTAATAATTGCAATTGGAGTTTATTAGATGCATCCATTTACTCTTGTATTAAAAGATCTACTACAATTTATGAAACATTACTCTCTGAATTAATAGTAGCCACATACTTTGTACACTCTTGAAATAAGAGGACTTGCCCAGGTTGATGATTAATGTGGGATAATTAGGAGTTTTAAAAGGCGCCCTTTATCAGCCAACAACTACCAAGCATAAGGATAATGGAAAGAAGAAAGGAGAGGTGCAAGTTATAGAGAGGCAAGAACAAGTGTAGGTGTAGGTGAAAGCTTCAAAGGAGAAGGCACAGGTTGCTGAGAGAAAGGTACACTTTTCCTAGAAGGTCCAGGTTCCAGAGATTCAGAAGGAATCTAGTTCAATAGGGATCTTATGGATTCATAAGGAGACTCTCTAACCTAAGAATAGAATGTGGTCAATGGTGAAAAAGGGTGCTCCTGCAACTTCCAAGAAGGAATCATGGAAAGAGTGGAAGACGTTACAGGATAAAAAGAAGAAGCAGGTTGCTTCCAACAGTGATAACAACACTTCCGAGGAGGGTGTAGTTCATCATACAGGGATTATTGTGATTGTGAGAGCAAAGAGTTGGGCAAGTGTGGCAAGTAGTGATGATGATGATGAGATACTTCCTAGTCTTAGAAGTACCTTCCCCGCTAAGAGGGAGTGTTGAATTGTGTATATTGGAAGGTACTCTAAACCCTAGGGATTAAGGTTTGGAGGACAAAACTCCACAAGGGGTTCTTGTCGGCTTCGACCAAGTGTGGGGTTTTGGTACCCATCATGTTTTGGGGTAGAACCTTGGTAGATTCAAAGAATGTGATGGATGAGGATGATAGCGCTCAGAAAGAAGATTCCAACACATCAAAAGTCATCTGAATCCATGTTTTCATTAGAGATATATGAATTTTTGAAGTTGACATAGTAGATATTGGATTTTCAGGTAGGTTGACTTGAAGAAAATTCCAAGTAGACACGTCTCCTTAAGTAACCTCATTGGAGGCCTTAAAGCCTATATATTGAGGACGTGTTGATTCATTTTAAGCATACATATTGTGGAAATACATCTCTAAGTATCCTATAAAATTTTGGTGAAGCAAGAGAAGAAAAGGGCAGCGTGGAGATGCCCTAGGAGCAGGGTGGAAGATTTCAGGTGGATGTAGGTACAACGTAAATTTTTCGGGATGCTTGGGTGTGAATTTGGTATTTTTCTTGGATGTTATTGCAGGATAGCAAGAGAAAAGTTTAAAGAAAGCTAAGTTGCAGCAAAAGAAGGCCAAAGTGATAGCGTGAAAGAGCTTATGGAGTAGCATGGAAATTATGTGGTAGAGGTCGAGTGTTGTAGGAGACAGCAGGCTATTTCAAGGGCTAGATAAGGGTTCTTTCAACACTGGTTTAACTGGAAGTCAAGGCCGAGGAAGAGAGGAGCATGACAATGTTTTTGGATGATTGTTTGGGTAGTGTATGAGGGAGGTCGAAGACCTACAATTGCTACTGGGTTAGGTTGCAGGCCATAGCCAGTAGCTAGAACTGTTTCATGGGCAGTGTCAAGGTGGCAAAGGCATGTTTGAGTCAGGGTGGTAGTGGAGGGGTCTCTCCAAGGAAACTGCAGTTCATGTGAGCTTCATAAGTCTGACTGTGTAAAGGGTTAAGGGCTAAATGTTGCTCCCTAACCTGAGTTGAAACTACATAAGACAAGTGTGAAGTGACAACAACATTTATGGAAAGGTATTCGGTCAAAGTATTTGAACAATTTGGATCAGATTGTCAAGCAGCACGTTGCATCCAATAGGAAGACATTCCAGGGAGGAAAGTGTATTCCTAGGTGTAGATTCAATAGTGATAGTATTGGGTATCATAGATATAATTCAGGGCAATATCTTGGCTACCCAAAGTATTCCTAGACAAGATATCTTGAAGGATGAAGAGAAGCTAAAGGTTGGGTGAAGGATGGTGCTAAAGTGCAACACTCTGATGGACAAGAGTTGTTACTAGCTTGGAAGATTGGAGCTCAGGAATTGGCCAACCCATAGAGTAGTTGATGAGCCCATGTTTATTGTAGCATATGTGATTTGCAACAATGATAGGAGGCATACCTCCTAGAGTCTTGATGTGTGAATGTGTTGATGGACTAAGGCACTACTAGTGAGTAGTATGGGTGCGACAGACTAACTGGACAAGATAGAACATAGAAGTGTTGTAGCCAAGTTTGTCATTGTATCTTGTAACCATAGACGATTTTATTTATCAGATTTGGATTAATATAATGAAGATTGGTGATTTTACATTATTGTACAAATTTGTTTAAAACTTTGTATACTGTGCGTATGTGATTTATTACTTTATATTTCCGATGTGCAAAGTAGTTTATGGTTGAGATTCTTGGTTTAGTAGCGTTAGTGATTTTAAGAATCTAACATAGACCCTAGCTCGTCGAAATTCAACATTTATGACTTGGAATTAGAATCATTAATATGTGCACGTAAAACATCAAGACATTACCTTTTGGGGAGGAAATTTACCTTGGTGACTGATCACCTCAGTCTAAAATACTTTTTTCAGTCAGCCGGATTTGAACAGAAGGCAGGTGAGGCTGGCATTCCTCAATGACTTTGATCTTGAAATCAAGAATATTCAAGGGAAGGAGAATAAGTTGGAAGACAAGTTGAGTAGGCATGAACATCTATTTCTTGGATCGACTGGCAGTAAAGTAAATATAGAATTTGTAGTATGAATTAAACAGACTATACACTAAGATCCTTAGTATCAGGAATTTCAGCAGAAAATGGAGCATAAAGGGTTATCTCTATATGGAGAAACTACGGAAAAATTAATTACATGAAAAAATAGGATATGTGTACCTAATGAGAGTACCTTTAAATAGACAATATTAGATAAGTATCAAAAGACACCTTATGTGGTCCATCCCAGATACTAGAAAATGCTCACTGCACTAAGAAAAAAATGATTTTGGCCGGCCATGAAATGAGATATGGGAGAATATTTAAATGCATGGAATGCTAGCTGGTTAAAGTGGAACATCAACATATTTCGAGATTGTTCAACACTTTACCCATACCAGAGTGTTAGTGGGAAACCATTTCAATAGATTTTATTATGGGATTACCCTGAACAAAAGGTAAACATGACTCTATTATGGTGGTATTAAATGTTTTGATGAAGGCAACTCATTTTATACTTGTACAATCCACTTTTGGGACCGCTCAAATAGCTAGTGTTTTTATGAGGGATATATTTTGACTACATGGAGTACCAAAAGCTATTGTAGTAGATAGAGACCCAAAGTTTACCTCCAAGTTCTAGAAAGTGCTCTTTGGGGATTAGGTACACAATTGAAATTCAATAGTGCATATCACCCACAAACAAATGGCCAAACCAAAAGAAAAAAGAAAATTCTTGAAGATATCTTGATAATGTATGTCATGCACCAGCCTTCGAAATGGGAAGATTTTTTCATTTTGTAGAGTTTTCCTATAACAACAGTTACCAAGATAACATTAGAATGAGTCCTTTTGAAGCCTTGTATGGAAAAAAATGCCATACACCTCTTAGCTAGAGCCAACCAGAGGTTAAGCTATGGTGAGGAATGGATGCCTTACACGAAATGGAACACTAGGTGAAGGTAATATGCCAGAATATCAAAGCAGCCCATGATCGACAAAAGAGTTATGCAGACAACAATAGGGTACATAAGGAATTCAGAATTATTGATCTTGTGTTTTTGTGGGTAAAATTGCGGAAGAACACACTTCGCACTGGAACTTGTGTTGAATTGGCCCCACGTTACTATGGGCCTTTCGAAATGGTGGATAGAGTTGAACTAGTAGCTTATCAGCTAGCTCTGCCCACTCATATTAAAGTACATAATGTATTTAATGTATCATTATTAAAAAATATGTTCATGATAGTTCTCATGTGGTTGATTAGAATGTGGTATGGGTGGAACCCAAAGCAGACTTCCTACCAGGGCCACTTCATATTCTAGATGAGAGAGAGACCGTGCTCCAGAATTTATTCACCCCTAAGTTTAAGGTAAAATGGAAGTACTTTATTCCCGAGAAGGCTACATGGGAGCAAGAGGATCCTAGGAAGGAACCGTACCAAGGAATTTTCTCAAAATAGTTGGACATATAATAATAAATAGAACACTAAGGATGGTGTTATTGTGAGAGGGGGGATTGTAACACCCTCTTCTTTATGTAATTTCTATGGTTATATGTTTTAAAAATAGTGTTGTAACTCGCTAGGGGCCACTTGAAAGAAAAAATAAAGGTAGATTTCATAATAAATAATTAATATTTTTAAGTTGGAAATGGTGGGAAAGGAAAGCTTATTAATCTGAAAATTAGATATTTAGGTAATTATCCACTCAGTTGAAGATAAATGCTGAGGGAATAAATATGTGGGAGAGAAAAACAATTTTTTAATGTCTTGGAGACAAAAACAGATTTCTTACTTTTTTTTAAAGAAATGAGGAAAAAACCTAGGCTAAGGGGATAACCTAACCCCTAAAAGGTAGGGCGCTACCAAAAGGAAACATTTGTTGACAATAATGTATATGAGACATGAATTGAAAATCAACAAGAGGTTGCTGAAGGCCAGAGTCAAGCTTCTCAGCTCGGGGGGAACTAGAGAGCACTTGTTCATGGCTGGGAAGATAAGCAATCACCATGCCATAATTTCCAACGATTACATCAGTTAGACATTGTTATCCTTATTGTTTTATTGTCATTCTTGTCTTATTCTTAAAAACTTTTAATGAAAGGTTTAAATAGTTATCTTCTACATGTTATAATTATGGGGTGCATGTTGTTTTAGAGTAAATGACTTAAGAAATGGAATTTTCGATTACATGTTGTTCCTTGAGACTGTAAGGTCTAGATATTAACTAACTTAAGGGCATGGAAGTGCAGGATGTGCATAAAATTGCATTGTATGTTATGTTTAACAAAGTTACAATACTTGAGTTGATACTTTATAGATATTACAATGCATGTTTTGTTGTTAACTTTAATTTGAATTGAATTATTGGTAAGTGTTAAATTTAGACTCCATGCTGATGCAGAAAGATGAATTATTTTATTGTGGTAAGTAGGTATAACAGGAAAAGTCGTGAATAGGATTTCACAAAAAAAACTGCATGATAGCACGAGTAAATTTCTAGTTTTGAATGTTTGTAAGAGTAAATCTCCAGATTAATGCGTTGATGTGAAGACAAACTTAGCTTCTATAATTATATATTATTTAACATTTAAAAAGGTATTTGATAATACCCCAAGCTTGTCGCTCAGTCATTCGCCTTTCTAGCAAGACAGAAAAGGTAGTCCTAAGATAAAATGTGTAGTTGGGCAGAAAATTAAAGGCATGCAATGGTAGCCATTATGGGGAATTGGAGAGAGATTCCTTGTTCTTTTGACATGATGGAAATAAAAAATCAGAACGGAGTCACCATGCTTAAGAACCTAAGATCCATTTTCAATATTAGGGATTCCCTTGAATGTAGAACTTGTTGCAGGGTGGGTGAGAAATAGTGAAGCATATTCTAGGACACATAGGTAGTTCCTAGAGTACTAAAATCATACCTAACCAGAGTAAATGTAAATTCACAAATAACTATATCAACCTAGCAATAACTAAAACTACTTTGGTGATAAGATAGGAAATTTACAACGTCGCTAACTGTAAATATTTTCTTACCATGAAAAAGAACAACTACTTTGTTATGTAGAAGAGGAAAGAATTTAGGAAAACACATAGGCATAGGTGACCTTAATACAATGAATGTATAAGCAAAGAAAAAAAATACAATTGTGCATATTATAACTTCTTTGGTTTTACCAAGAGTATACGACAATATAAATAGGAAAAAAGTATCCTGCCAAAGCTATTCCTTTAGTGGAGTCGCTAAACTTTACAAAAATCGTTATATTAACAAACAAAAAAGTATCTAAATATTTTATGAGAACTTCTATTCCATAACTAGAAGAGACTGGTGAAATCCAGAAATAGAATAATCTTATGAAATTCCTTAAAATATTCAACAGTTAAAATTGTGTTGGAGGCAAGAAGGAGCAGGTCCTTTAAAAGAAACAAGGACCTACAAATTATATCTTAGACCCAACATAGGGGACCCATAACAAACGAAAACAAAATATTACAGTACCTTATAAATTACTTGGATAAGTTCCAATGGTATTGTCTAGCCAACACCATGAGCTAGTGAGGCTTCTTTAATATTACAAGTATGGCGAGGGTGAACCCATTTCTTAATAAATTCCCTCTGAATAAGGGTAATAGAAATAAGATTTATCGAAACCAGACTCAATCATCAGTGTAATAATAGATAGAGATCTTCAAGAGAACAGAACAGGAATAGGGCATAGAGGGAGCTAACGCAACAAGAATCATATCAAACAAGCATCAACTAATGGGGAAGAAAACCATGCGAAATGTACCCACATAGAGTGAAAACAACAAGTGTGCGAGAACCCAAGATTGCAATTATGTCCGTAAAACCAAAATGAATGATAAGCTCGAATTTTTACTGGGCAGCATGGAATGTGACAATAGAAAGGTTGTTGCAAATAGTTGGAGTAAGAATAAACCAACTAATACACAGAAAACTACATAAAAGGTGTAAACCTTGTTACTTGCGAGTTCGTAGAGCGATTCCTTTGCTCGCCCGGTGAACCTGCCATTTGAAAAACAATGAAAGAAAGGAAAATCAAAGCGAATCCTAAGAATTAAATTCAGGGTTTAATCCATAACTGTAACTAGTAGTTTCGATGAGTCAAATTTTACTTGGGTGTGTGAGTTGCCACCCAACTCCAAGATGCAGAAAAATTTGTCAGGCATAATGTGGTACAAGAGTGTAAACTCTCGAAGCCATCAAAGGAGATAATCCCCAACCGAACACTTAGAAGAACATGGCTCAAAAAAGGACGGATTATGA